>VDFB02281492.1:930888130-931391346 GCA_007258455.2 Sequoia sempervirens
GGAGTTGCTCTCCACTTGCTTGAACAGAACCACCGCATATTCTCCTGCAATTAGTAAACAGTTTAACAGTTGCATTATGTGTGAGATCTTTTATGAGGTCTGCATTTTTTACCATTCCTTCAAGAATTTCACAGGCCACAGGCAGAGCAAGAGAGGTCTTGACTGGTTCCCGAGCCAAACAAATGTATATCTTTCCATTCTGATCGGAACAACTCTTAAGGCTGAGAGCCTGAAGTAGATATTGATATAAATTACTTTGTATGAGTTTAGATAAATCCAAACTGTTATATTTGAAATCAACCGTCATCTTACGAATTCTGAATGGTGTTGCTTTAAGATTAGATATAAGCATCTGCACAGCCTTCATCTCATCCACAACTCCGGATATAGATTTACCATCATCAATGAACTGATGTAAAATTAAGCCAAAGGATTTATAGATCTTCCCCACATGGTCATCTATACATGTACGGATGGGGCAATGAAGACTCTTGAATGACATGTCATTATCAGCACCAAACTCAGCTCTAGCAATCCGCCATTCCTTAGATCCACTTTGTCGTCCTGGGAGTGAACTTGAAAGCTCTTCATGACTGTATTGAGATCTTTCAATTTCATGCAACTCTTGCTTATCACGGTTTTCAAGTAAAGCCTGATCATGTGGAGAGAAATGTCTTCGAGCTTCCTTTGTCAAACTGCTAACTACTTCTTGCACATTAGCTTCTGAAGTGATGAGACGTCGAGAGAGAGTCTACATCAAGCAATTTATTCATAGGTGAACTATAACATTTCACAAAGCAAAAGATAGTTCAAAGAGTGTCTAAATGCAAGATCCAAAGAACCAACTTTTACGTATTGCTCAATTAAGTGGTAACATACCTCATGCCATTTTCTTGTGTACCGCTTTGTCACATCATATACTCCATCTTTTGAAAGTGCAACTACATAGGTTAATTTTTTTTTCCACCTTTATACAGTAATACACAGTTAGGGAACACTGCTAGAAACACAAAGATTTCTTGCTGCCTAGTCTTCTTCAGTAGAAAATTGGATAAATAAAAACTTGTCTAATCTAAGAAGTAGAAGGAATTCAGCTGTATGACACTCGGATACAGAAAACAGAGAAACAGTAAACTTGAATTTACCACTTTCATGGCTATAATGAACTTGCAAGTGTTAGTATGCATATACATAATTAAAATAATTTTCAATTCAGAAAATAGTCCAGGTTCACATACATCTAAATGAAAACAACAATCTGGAACCCCTGTATAGATCTAACAAGGATTGGCTGTGCCTCTGATAATATCCTTACCCTTCTTCATAAAGCAATGGATTGTCATACACAGATTCACAAGGGTCCAAATGCATCCACCTGACATAGTTAATGAATACAAAAGATTAGAAGCATTAATACACTAGAGATTTAAATATAAGGTGTGAAAGAGATGACTGTAAAGCTTCTCAAAGGACATTCTAACTCAAACATAAGAGGTAAAAATTCATTTATAATGTCAACCATAAATATTAAATCATGACATAGATACTACCGGCCAAGATGATTTGAGAAACATTCTGTCCACACATGATCAGTGAAATCCAAAACCTGCAAAAGTGCAAGATCTGATCAACATATCACAGTAACAGAAAAATGTCAAAAAAATCAATTCGTGTTGTCCCATGTTTGAAGGAGACAAGGGTGTGGAGGGATAGGGAGAAGGTATCAAGGTAGTCTCCTCCCCTCAAAATTAAGAAAACAGCAGAGGACATCAAGGTTCCAAACATAAGGGACCACACTCAAGTATTTGTTTTTATACTCTATGATTATAAAATAGGAAATTGAAAATATTTAAACATTTATTTTAATATTCAATGATTAAACATACATACACACTACGATAACAAAGATAACTGAATTGTAATATGTCAATTGTTGCAATTATCATTGCTTAATCAAAATGAAGCACACTAATGGCAAATAACCATACATATATGCATTCATATGTCCATATACCATATACCATATCCACACATTACAATGATAGCAATGTTCCTCAAGTATCTTCAGATTGCACATTCTACCATATTTCAATATCATATTCCATGGGATCTCCTACTTTGCTTTTCCTAAATTCTTCTTTCAAGCTAAACCAATAGTCCTATAACATGTTAATCAAAACTTACCATTCTAGTCCTAGGGATCATTCTAAACATCAAATGACTGAGGTTGACTATTTGTAAAAAACAATTATCAAAAAATGCTACTCACTAGGCGAGCTTGATACCCAAGTGCTCTACAATACAATGTAAAACAATTAGCCCATTCTCCACAGCGGCCTCTCCTAGTCTCCATGAGCTGTAGTAAAGGCCATAATCAAACCATGAGTCTCACATTCTTCATAATCTAATTCAAAAGGCCATCAAATTGATAAAATTTGTCAAATATCATAAGCGAAGCTTGCAGATATAACTCAGTAACAATGCATTCAGTATGCTGGATTTAGATGTATTGGAATAACACACAGTTACAAACCTTCAGTGGATCATTGTAGCGAGGAAAGCGAGTGATCGCTGCACACTTCTTGCACCTGTAATTCACTAATAAATTATGAGAGTGAACATTGATGCCGGTTACTGAAAGAAATGGGTGTAATCTCTAAGAGAATTACAAATATCAGTAATTTGGTACAAGTAATGTTAAATGAAATTTATTGGATGCAGGGATGTGGAGAGAAGTTCAAAAAACTTTGGTGGACCATATTCCCCACACATGTGGATGAAAATGTAGGAATTTTAGTTTTTTATATAACTGAAATACGGAAATTAACAATGAATTCAACATACAAGATCATCAGACCATATCATAAATCAACATTAAATTAATCACATTGAGTTCTACTTCTAACTTTATTGGTCAAGTGCCTAGAGGCCCTCTACCTTACAGTGTTGTGTCATGTGGACCCTCAATCTCCTTACGTTAGTTGGGGGCATAAATGTACGATCTCATCATTTGACATTAGTCGATAAATTTCAAAATGGAACAAAATTTAATGTCATCATATCACATTTTAAATTGGCAAACATGATATTGAAAGTTAAATTTCAAACGAAAAATTGGAGTGACAACTTTGAAGATTGATATTGTACTTCATATATGTCAAATAACAATCACATTAGATAATTTAAATGCCAAACATCAAAATACTGATAAATTTATAAACTGATTACTAAATAGATGAACATAAGGTCTACAATAGTCAAAAAAAAGAAAAAGCAAACCTACCTAATGTTTCCTATGCCACTACTATTCTATTCTCAATCTTTATGCACAACTAAGTTCTCTCAAGGCTCAACACCATACATGGCAATATCAACACAACATTAGAGGATCCTTTGGTTGATGAAATGCTCTAAGGGACACCCTATCTAATTAATATTGACAATCTACAACTTTCTCATCAACATGTATGGTAACCTCAAGTACAACATCCCAACATGTGGCAAGTCACTTGAAATACTTTGGAATCTTTCAAAGCTCAAAGGATAAGGCACTGCAAGTAGAGAAGTTTCTCTCAATTACAAATGAACTAGTGGATCAAGAAAATAATCAACTAGCAAACTATCTAAGTTCTAGGGTTTTGATGCCATGAAAATAACAAAACATATAGGCATCAATGTTTCTCTCAGTTTCCAAGATGGGGGATGTGGGGACATGGGGACAAGGTTTTGGGGACAGCAAAAACATGTAATAACCCCACACCAAATTTTTTATTTTTCAATATAGAAAATGCAAATACAAGTCCATGCACTTTTTGATCATCAAGTTCCCATTGTGGGCAAGGTTAGAGTATATGGTGTTTTGGACAACACACACTCTATCTAGATGAATGCATTGCTAAAATGTAAAGGCAACAAGCTGACCAAAGCATGCAAGTGATAGAGCCGACCCAAATCAACACCTCTTCGACGGACAAGCATGCATAGAGAATGCAAAGCCAATAGCACACTACAACAAAATTCAATCAAGCCAAAACGGTTGATTACATAATATCTGATCAATGCCAAAACAGGCTTGAAATGCAAAGAGGTCTAGCAGTGAACCGGCTAATACCTTCAATGATAAAATGTGTTGACCCCGACAGTATACTATCTGGTTTTACAATATCTTGAACATGAAATGCACAACTCTCTGGCAGTGCTACCATCCAGAGTTACAATTATATGAGCATGGAGTGGACTAAGTACAACTGAGAATGATATTGATAAGAAAAACTAGTTGCAGACACTAATAATTGTTGTGACCTTTTTCACACATTGCCCCATTGCAAATGGGGACCCCCTAATTTTTGGCTTTGCTTTTCATTTGTTTTGTCGTTGTCTCTCTTTTCTGAGGTCTGCCTTCCGGGGACTTTCTCCGCCGTTGAGTTTAACGTGAAATTTGGCCAAGTCTAAAATTAGGATTTCCATCCTTCTGGTCAATCCGAAGTCGAATAAAGTGAATAAATTGAAAACAGGGATTAACATTGAGGTCAGTATACCTCCAGTAGGCTCTCAGCAAATTTTCATCAGATTCTGACAACTTACTATTTTTAGTAAGTGTGCAATTACAGGGAATCTTTCAGCATTTTTGAAGTTTCAACAGTCACACTGCATTCAGAACACATCAAGCTACTCGTGTGCAAAATTTGAAATGAAACAGACAACTTACTATTTTTGGCAGTCCAGCTTCCAGAGCAGATTTCAAGGCTTGGATGCAGAGTTTTTCAACGCATGTCTGCATATTCCTTCTGGGTTTTTAGAGACCTTCGCGACAGTATAACATGCAAAGTGAGACGACAACTTTCAGAGTTCAGCCTTTGGAGGCTATTTTTAGGGTTTGCATGTCAGGGTTTCCTTTGCATGTCGGATGATTCCTCATGGGTTTTTCGAGAGCTTCGCAATGGTATGACATGCAAACGGAGATGATCACTTATTAAGGAACTTACTATTTTTAGCAGGTGCATCCCGGCAGCCGCCTCCCAGCACTTCAGAATCATGAGCTGATTGCAATGCAGCAGAAACGAGAACAAACGGAAATCATTTGATATGCATGCAGAACAAATTAGGGTTTCCAGCTTCGGGGCCTGAAAAGAGGTGTTAAAAGTCGGAATTTTCGAAAACCGGTGTAAACCACTACGATTAGCATCCTTCAAGCTATCTGCTGGTAAAATTTGAAGTCAAACGGAGCACTTACTATTTTTAGTAAGTCATTTTGGAAACCAGCTAAAAATAGCAAATCAGTTGCATGCGCCGATGTCAGTGGGAAGGTCACGTGGTGAGGAGCACGTCATTCAAATTTCAAGTCAATCGGAGCAGTGGAGCTACCAGAAGCAAGCAGTTGCTACTTATAACAAATCACCTTCGAGGCCAAAAATAGCGTGCCGAATTGCAAATAGCGGTCACGATGTCCGTAGCAGGATGCAAAGTTGTTTGAAATTTCAAATCGCTCAAGCTCGTGATGATGCAAATCGAGGGCTTACTATAAATAGTAAGCACAAAGTGAGCCGCAAAACGAAAGCGCTTCACTGCGCGCGAGTTCTCATCCTCCGGAAGATTGATGTGAAATGCTACCAGCCTCTCAAGGCGGCTTCGGTGTTTTTAACATGTTTCATCCTCCCGCCTGTTCTAAAATGCTCTCAAGGGAATGGGATAAAGTTGAAAAATATTCTAAGGCAAGTTGAATTATCCTTCACTCTCAAAATGCTTCATCCCCAGAAGCTATTATGCCAAAATGCTACTTCACCTTTGAGATTTCCGAGGAAGTGCCAAAATGGTTATGTGGTGAACTCTGCCTCCCATCGACCTCCAAATGCTCTTCATCCGCGACATAGGTGGAAATGCGCCCAAGAAGAGAAGAAGTCAAACGAGTCAAAGTTTTTCATCCCTCTCCCTATGCAAAATGCGCCCAAAAGAGGGCATGTGAAGACAAAATAGGGAAGTCCAAGGGTCATCCTTCATGAGGTGTGAAATGCGCCCAAGTTGAGGTAAGTTAAAGGGTGAATAAGGAGTGTGGGGGTGGAATTAAAAATTAATGTTGCCTAGGCATTGGAAGTGAAGTCTTCTAGCAAGGGTAATATGCGCCCAAGGCACAAGGTGGAGGAATTTAAATGTTGAAGACGTTGAAGGTGCTAGGCGATGAAAAATTTTCAAACGCAAGATGAATATCCTCCTTCACACATGATATGCGCCTAAGGTGGTGAGTAAGAAAATAAAATATGGCTAAGGCGTGGAAATTTAAATGTCTTTCAAGTGTGAAATAAAATGCAAGGTGGTGAGTGAGAAATAAAATGTGCTAGGCGCCTTCATGAATAAAAATTTTTCTAAGTGAAGTTGATGAAATTTCCACCACTGGCAAACGCATAAAAATTTCTAAGGCAAATTTTTAAAATGCAAGGTGATTTAAAATTTCTCTAAGGCAAAATATTTTCTTCCTTAGAAAATACGCCTGGACATCAAGGTGATGAAGTTTTCCTGAGGTCCGAGTGAATTTTGCCAGTGATGAAGTCAGAAGATGCCGGCAGTGCAAGAACAATAAAAAATTTCCAAGTCAGAGCAAAGAAATACTTCAGGATCGAAGAACAAGAATAAATTTGATGAAAAAATTATTTTTTCCAAGGTTCAAAATTCAAAAAAATTAAGTGAACCCGTTCGTTGTATACCCATGAATTCGACAAATTCTGGAGAAAATTCTCTTCTGGGTATTGAAGATCTTGGACAAGGAGTGGATTTCATTGTCCTCTACACTTCGCCAAGGTGTTTAGGGTGGAGAATTTGATCGGCGCTTGAACAATGAAATTTCCTAAGGAAAATTTGAAAAAAATTCTAAGGCAAGGGATAAGATGTGTTAAAAATGCCTTGGCAGATGAATTTGAAGACGATCGCCTAGATGATTTTTTATCGAGTTCCTGATGAAAGCTTTTCTTTCTCGAGCTTGAGTTGGATGAAATATCAGGGTGAAGTGTGCCAAGCAGAATACAAGATGGGTTGGAAATTTGGCTAAGGCATGAAGAATTTGAACGCGAAGTTGGCTAGAAAAACGATGAACCCTTGGAAGTTAAAATGCGAAAATCTTGGTAAGTAAGTTGAATTTATGTTATGAAATGCTCTAATTATCTTCTCCTTGCTTGTTTTGCAGGAGGAACGTCAAGACCAAGCAGTGATGACTTAAAGTGATGAAGAAAATACTCCGGGACTACATTTCAACCTCGAAGGAAGAAAAGTTGTGAAAATTGGCTGTGTTGGGACTTAGTGACAGAGAAGAAACGTTTTCAAAACTCAAGATGGAGAAAAGAATGGAAGCTCGAGCAAGATTGAAGAACAACGTCGAGAAGAAGATCAAGAGCAGTGTGAACGCGTTTCAAAGTCGGAATCTTCTAGAAGGATGATGGACATTAATGGCTCATTTATTACCCCACTCCTCTTGGTGGTGGTTTTTAGCGCGAATCTTGTTTAGGGCTGAGGTGGCACAATCTGGGCCATCCAGCCGATTGTAATCTGAGCCGTCTGTTGGACTTGGCCAGCTATATAAAGGGGGAGTCCCCCTCATTTGTACTCAGTAGAAATTAGCTTAGAGTTAGACAGTAGACATAGAATAGAGGGACAACTTAGAAGTAGCTTAGTATAGATTGATAGTGTAGTTGAAGAAGAAGGAAAGTTTTTCCTTAAAACTTTGTAAGAAATTGTTGTGAACACTCTCCCAATAAAAAGAATTTTCATTGATGATGAATTTCATCTTTTGTTGTGAGTAGCTAGCAAGGTTTCTTCATCCTTCCGATTTGAGTAGTGACTTAAAGTAGAATAAGTTTCATTTCATGCAAGCAGTAGATAGTAATTGTGGAATGTGGTCTTCAATTTGAGAAAACTTCGTCTATCCATACCACTAGTGGCCGATGGTGAGAGTTCGCTTCATGGTCAATCGAACATCGCCGGACTTAACCGCTTTATATGATTCACATCAAAGCGGTATGCCATGCAGATGGTCTTCGCTAAGTTATGATTTGAACACCTTGAACTACTCCTCTGAAGATTGCACCGACTCCGTGGAAGCTGTCCGATGCGAGGCAAAGCGAAGTTTGGTTGAAGCTTGTGAAGATTGATCGCCATGTCCCATGCCTTAGAATAGATTTAGAATCTCTAAACCTTGCACCATTTCAATTCAGTACTTTCTGGTTAGTATAGGAAAAACTGAACTTCATAGACAAATCTTTCAAGCATTTTGAAAGTTCCTTTTCTCCTAATCAATCAAGTCCCCTTTGAAATGTTTCAAACTACATCGAGCTAACTTTGAGTCTATTCAGATTGAAGGAACTTTGAGTTTGAACGCCACTTGGCCCCTCTCAACTTTATACCGGATACTTTCGATCAAGAGAGGATTAGGTAGCTTCATGACTTTTTATTTTATATGGCGCGTCAATGTGAAACACATCAACGGTGTATTCCCAGATATGCAAGAGAGCTATTCCACGCCCGTATTCCTTGCCACCCATGAAGAGCTGGCTGATAGTGGGTGGATTTCGTCAAGAGAGCAAATGCGATGGATTTTCATCACTGGTTTTGGGCAGTGACTATACGTAGAGAAGTTTTGGAGAAGGCGAAAGTGCATGGGCTCATAATTGAGGAGCAGGTAAAGGAAATTCGGGAGAAAATTCATATGACAGCTCAGAGGTGTTTGATCAAGAGATTGTACGAGAATAAGACATGCAGCTGGAGGAGTTGAAACGAAAAGTTCAGGAGGTTTTCTTCTCAGCTACTAGACCCATTCTGAGACAGGACTTTGCGAAAGTGGCGAGTCTCTTGACCATCTGGAATGATTTTGTGAAGCAGGAGGCGAATTGGGCAAGTACATTCGCCAAGTGTGCTGAGAACTTGGATGGATTAGAATTCCGGATTAGTATGCTGTCGCTTGTCACGATGGAGGAGGTTATCGCAGTCGTGTCCAGGTTCGTCGAGTGCAATGCTGACCAAGCAGATAGGGATGCCTCTCCTTGATGATGCAGCTTCAACGCCACTTCATCATTTCTACCATGAAGTTTAAATTACGATAAATCATGTTTATTTCAAGTAACCCTTAAATAGGGTTGATGCAATAATCCCGGCCGCTGGATATTGTTTTAATCTCTACCAATTTGATTCCCTAAACCTGGTCAAACCGCATCTCTCATTTGTTTGCAGCGGAAACAATTTACAATGTTGTACGAGACGATTTCCGATAATAAAGCCGGCGCATATTTGTTGAATAACTTTATTGTCAAATAGGTAAGCAAGGTTGCATGGCGCTCTCTACCATAGATATGTAGATTGGAAGCTTAGAATCAAAACTTCATGGAATTTGCTTTGTCTTGGTTATGAATGAGAGATTTAATCATGGACTAATGGTGAAGCGTTGCTCACTTTCTTCGAATGGATGGATTTGCATTCGGAGCGTAAAGTTAGTCTTTCGAGCTATAATATTGGAAGCTTAATCCCAGCCTCATTTGTGCCGGTAACCGGCCATTCACCCCTTGAAGATTTGCACCTCACTTTGTATTATAAGTTATCCAAATAGAGGCGAACAGTGTACTATCCCTTCACCCCAATCTTTGCATCGTCCAAGTTCTTAGGCATAGAATAGATCCCCTAAACCCTTATCTTTTTGCTATTTTTTTTGAGATCTACATTGAAGTCCTAATTGAAGAGAGCCTTTGATGGTAAATCTGCCTAAGTCCCAAACTTGTGAAAATTCCTTTAACGTAAGTCCCCTTGTTTATTACCAGCAAATCACAACGCCCATTGAGCTTATCCACACGTCAAGACCTGACAAAAGAAACCTTGGAATCGCCATATGATCTTCTCGCAATCTTAGCATACGCGGTGGTTTTTCAAGAGAGGATAGAGTGTCTCTAGACATTTTATTCTGTGTGTTCGGTGGATGATAAAACGTACACCAACAACTCCGTGAAGGATCGCCTAGTTTCGATCATCTCCAAGATGAAGTCAGCCAAAGATATGTTCGAGGCTCTACAAGGATTGTATGAGATCATCAATACCAACAGAGTTCTGGCTTTGAGAATAACAGCTCCATCATGGAAATGGCGTTGAGATCTGGCTATCTCCTTCTAAGTAGATTTCGAATTGAGAGACCGGGCGAGGCACTATTGGACAGCTTCAAGATAGAGATCGGGTTATGGCTCAGATTAACGGTCTTGGGAGCCTTTATTCAAAGTGGCCATGGGATCTGCTGCCCAAGCTCGATCACTTTCGAGCCGATTGTATTCTCAAGAAGAAACCAGCCATGCCAAAGAGGAAACGGGCGAATTGAAGGAAATTTAGCAGCCGCCCTTTGCTGCACAAGCTTCCAGAAGAAAAGGAAGAGAAGGGAAAAGAGGCAATTTCAAGAGGAATAGAGACAAAAAATCAGATTATGTTCCAGAACCAAAGAAGAAGGATCTCTCTCACATTCAATGTTACAGGTGTGACAAGTATGGTCACTATGCTCGAGATTGCATATCAAAGCCGAAGCAGCATGTTCCTACCGCAGATATTGATGATGTGTCACCTCAAAAGGAATCTAGAGACGACTCAGAGGGATTTCTATTCATCTCAGCACTTTCAAGCAATGTTCCAACTAACAGTGACACTTGGTTGATAGACAGTGGTACTTCACGTCACATTACAGGCTACAGAGAGCATCTTACAGACTTAGTAGAGAAAGAGTCTAACTTGCAAGTGATAATTGGAGATGATGCTTGTTATTTCGTAAAGGAAGCTGGGGCCACTTCCTTTGAGCTAGATTCAGGTATCCCTCTCCATTTGAGTGATGTCTTGTTCGTACTAGGGATCAAAAGAAATCTTGTCTCCATTTCAACCTGAGGACAAAGGGTACAAGGTTGCTTTTTCTGAAGGTAAAGTTCTTGCATGGCCCAAGAACTCTAGCATAAAATCAGCTCGTGTGATTGGTGTTCGTCAGGAGAGCCTATATAGATTATCAATTCAACCACTTCAGACATTATTGCACGACTCTATCAGTATGAGTGAGCTATGGCACAAGAGACTTGCTCACTTACACTTCAGAGCCTTTCCATCCATGGAGAAGATGGTTACTGGTCTTCCTAACCTTGGTCTGGAGCACGATGGCATTTGCAGAGGATGTGCACTTGGTAAGAATATCAAGAGTCCCTTTCATAGTAGTGACAGTAGATCAAAGGGAATTTTAGATCTTGTTCATTATGATTTATGTGGACCAATGTCTGTGGCATCTTTGAGTGGATTTTGGTACTATGTGATTTTCATTGATGATTACTCTCAAAAGACTTGGATTTACTTCTTGAAATCTAAAGAATCTAAAGAAGTACTTGATAGATTCAAAGAATTCAAGGCTCAAGTTGAAAACATGTCCGGAAAAAGGATTAAAGTTCTGAGATCAGACAATAGAGGAGAATACACTTCTGGAGGTTTTCATAATTTTTGCATCGAGGCAAGGATCAAGAGGAAGTTCTGTGTTCCGTACAACCCCCAGCAAAATGGAGTTGTCAAAAGAAAGAATAGATCCTAGTAGAGCCAAGGCTATGATCCACGATCAGGATTTACAGACTTTCCTATAGGCAGAAGCTTTCAGAATCGCTATGTATGTTCAGAACAGAAGCCCTCATCGAATATTGGGAAACATGACTCTTCAGGAGGCCTTCACAGGTGTGAAACCTGAGGTTAGTCATTTAAGAATTTTTGGTTGTCCTATTTACATTCATGTGCCCAAGGATAAAAGATCAAAACTAGAACTTTCAAGCAAGAAAGGTATATTCGTGGGATACAGTGAGTCTTCAAAAGCCTACAAAGTTTATATTACAGGGCAGAAACAGATTGAGATCAGCAGGGATGTCTCCTTCGAAGAGGAAGTAGCCTTCAAAAGATTTAAAAGGTCTTCCATGGAGATAGACAGTGAAGAGCAGGAGACTCCTCAGGATATGGACATATCTCCTAATCATACTCCTGACATTCAGAGGGAGTCCAACGAACCAGCTAAGACTATTGATCCAGTTGATCCTATAGAACCAACTGATGGGCCTAGAGACATTGTCATAGGTCAAAGAGGCCTCTATGGGCTCGACAAACTATGCAAGAGGTAGAAAAGTATGCAGCTCCTCGAGGCACCTTTAGGGAAAGCAAGAGACCGCAGAAGTTTCCAGGTTATGTGGCATTGATGAGTCACATCATTGATTCTCAACCTTCCAGTTTTGAGGAGGCATCCAACTAGCAGGTATGGAGAGATGCAATGACAGAAGAGTATCAGTCCATCATTAAAAATGATGTATGGTATGTTGTTCCGAGACCTGAAGGGAAATCTGTAGTGTCTTCTAAATGGCTCTACAAAATCAAGCATGCAGCCGATGGTAGCATTGAGAAGCACAACACAAGATTTGTGGCAAGAGGTTTCTCTCAGAAGGAGGGGATAGATTATGCGGAGACATTTGCTCCTGTTGCTCGATACACTTCTATCAGAACAATTATTGCTATTGCATCCGCTAAAGGCTGGAAGTTACATCAAATGGACGTAAAGACTGCATTTCTTAATGGTGTGATTGAAGAAGTGTACATCGAGCAACCAAATGGCTTTGTGATTCATGGGAATGAGTCTCATGTATGCAGATTGAAGAAGGCATTGTACGACCTTCAGCAAGCACCTCGTGCATGGTATGAAAGGATTGATAGATATTTGATGAGCTTGGGATTCTCCAAGAATGATACAGATTCCAATCTTTACTTCAAGATGGTTGATGGTGAGGCTTCGATTTTGGTTCTTTATGTTAATGATTTATTTCTTGCTGGAGCAGAGAATCTCATTGTCAAATTCAAGAAAGAGTTAGCCTCTAAGTTTGAGATGAAGGATCTATTGTGACCTATTTCACACATCGCCCCACTGCAAATGGGGACCCTAGTAGTTTGCTTTTTAGGGTTTTGCCGTTGCGCCTCGGTTTCATTTGATCTTTGTTGGGAGTTTAGAGTTTGAGTCTTTTGAATGGTCACTCGAGCCAAGTAAAGAATTTGAGCCCAAATCAGTGCACAAACATCATCACAATGCTTAGAGGGCCTGAAGGACGAAGATCGACTGTCGTTTGAGTCAATTCTGACACCTACTTTTTGGGGATTTCACTCTGGACCCCCTATTTTTTAGGGACTTTACTTTTAGCACTTTTGGCCTATTTTGGACTTCCTATTTTTTAGGGGCTATTTTTGGAAAGTTGCTATTTCCAGAAAAAAAAAATCTATTTTTGGCAGGGTTTCCATCTTTGGAAAGTGCCCGGGTCATGGTTTCAACAACATCAGCTTCAGAAGACCCCAAAGTGGAAGTAAGTGAGAAATTTTGAAATCACCAAATGAAAGCCAAAAAATCACCTAAGTGTTGGTCATGGCATGGGCAATGAGCAAGTCCGCCCCAAGCTAGAATGGAAAATGGCATGAGCATAGGTTAAGTCTGCTCAAGGTGAAGTCCACCCACTCAAGATGATGAATGGAATGAGATAAGGTGAAGTCCACCCAACACAAGAAGGCATGGCTTAAACATGATTAAGGTCCACCCTAAGTAAATGGCAAAACACTTAGTCAAGTCCGCCCCACACATGAAGACATGGCACAAGGTAATAGAAAGTTCGCCTCAACAAATCATGGCTTGAGACTATGGAAAGTCCGCCCACTTAACAAAAGATGGCTTAAACACTTGGAAAGTCCGCTATAAAAGAATGGCATGATCATAATCCAAGTCCGCCTTTGGTAGAAAGAAATGGCACAACACAATGCCAAGTCCGCCCAGCTCAATAAAGTCATGGCGTGAGTATGGGTAAAGTTCGCCTAGCATGTGTAAGATGGAAAAAACACTAGCTAATTCCGCCTAGTCCATCTAAGAACTTGCCAAACAAAAGATCAAGTCTGCCATACTTAAAAAAGTTGGAGAAAATCGAAATTGTTGCCTAAGTCTGAACATTGAAACATTAAAATGTCAAAATACATGCCTACAAATTGAAGAAATTAGCCAAAGACATAGGAAATCATGAGAAATTATGGCAAAATTGACAGGAGAAAAAAGATTCGCCTAAGGCAAAGACGAGAAATAACTTAGAAAAAATCAAATTTGCCTTAGGATAAAATAAAATGCCATAATTAAAATAAAGGGGTTTGAAAATAACACATGAAAATGATTATTTTAATTATTTTAATTTTCCAACACCAAAGAGATCAAATTTGAATTTCTCTCTTAGACTCAAATTTTGGAAAAAGACAAAAAAGACTTCATTGAAGTGGCGCCAGATTTAGAAACTTTCCCTGAAATCAGTGCTGAAGATCGAAATTGCCATTCAAGAGAGAAGTGCAAGCCAAGTTCGAACTAGATTAAAAGGAAATATTAAGATTTTGCTAAATGGGTCGAACTTCTCGTCTTTATAATTGGATTTGCTTCTCATTTGTTAATCATTCATCTTTTGAATACGAAGTTGTGAAAAGTAATTTTGTCTAAGGCAATAAAGGTTGTGAAGAAGTTGTGAAGTTTGAAGCAGAGAGAAAGAAGGGCGAATTTATCTAGCCAACACAGTCTTTTCCATTTTATTTTTCCAGAATATCAGGCAGATTTGCATTCTCTACCTTATTCTAGCAGAAAAATTCATTCATTTATTGGATAAATTCTTTCATTTCCAGCATGATCATTCTCAAAATTTAAATTATCAGTTGGCTGGAATATATTTTTCGAAATATTCGCTCAAGTAATCTGAATTTTAAATTCAAAATTTTAATATTCTCTTTGTGCATTTTTGCAGATTTATGACAGACAAAGGGGAACCTCTGAAGAAGATACAAATGAAGTTTGCCAGCAAGGGTTCGCATCCACAGTCCAAGATCAACTCTAAATGGAAGAACACTGTGGACACCAATCTCAGTCACGTAAATTTTAATGATTTTTAAAAGAGGATGTACGGAAGTGATGGATCCTTGCCTATGCCAATTGCACGCCGGATGATGCACAATGGCATTGTTCAGGCAGCTGGATTTCTGCCAGCAAAAGAATGTCCAAAGCTCATGGTAGAATGTGCATTGCACTATAATGCACAAGAAAGACAGATTGAAACACCTGACAGAAGGGTATTGGCATACTTGGGAGAGCTAGCTATACAAGAAGCGTTTGGAATCCCAACCTACCCTAGAACATCTTACCGAACCAAGGATGATGCACGAAAACTTTATGAAGATCAGCAAGGCCTCTATGCATCAAATATGAACAAGTCGTGGTTGGAGAAGTCTAGACCCACTGCCAAAAAGATGCCCAAGAAGTTGTCCAGAATCGATTTTAAGGAAGAGTATGGAGACATTTTCTTGTTGCTGAACAGAATGGTGCGCAATCCTCAGGGTGCGCCCTTTGAAACCTGGATGTATTATTTCATTAATGAAATAACTTCCAAAGTAAAAATGATCAACTAGTCAAGGATGATTAGTGATAGTCTCCACGAGCAGCTGGTCAACTTGGAGAGGACCAAAACCTTCCACATGAGTTCCTATGTTGTGTATTTGCTTGCTAGAACCTACAAATATGCTGGTCTAATTTGCAAGGGTGTAGTTGGAAATGGCGAAGGAGAATTCAAGTCCTACGATTGCTATCCTCAGTTGCAATTGAAGGAGAAATCACACTTTAGGCGGGTGCATGATGGCTTTCTCATGTATATCACCCAAATTCTCCAAGGAGGAACACATCAGAGGCTCACCCGTGAAGCCAAAACTTTGATCAGCCGATATGGATCCTAGTTTATCCAGTTTCCTAGATTCACGTATGTTAGAATTCAAGGATTTACAGGTCGCCCTTATGGGCTGCCAATCTATCCTACCAACAAAATGGTTCTGCTGGAAGTTCTGAGGCAACTGGAGATGTATCAAACTATTCAAAGGACCAAGCAAAAGGCCTCCATTACTTTCCCTTTCTTCATTGGCAATATGGTAGAATCATGTCCCTCGGCGCAAGCAGCAGAAAGTTCCCGATTGGAAATACAAAGATACCCGTTCACTTCCTACAAGCCTAGAGCTGATTTCGATCCACTTCATCACATTGGAACTGTGGACGGGAGGAAATATAAACACAAAGTTGACCTAGAAGACTTTTGGGCAAACGCTATTGATGAGTTTGACATGAGAAAAAGACTATGGCCGAGACTGTCGTTGGATACGATCAAGACAACAGAGCTCTTCCAAGATCAACTTCAAGATGATGGAGTGTACGTGCAGCCGGGCTTTGATGAAAGACAGTCACTTTCTCTTGTGAGATGGTTTGAGCCCGAGCTTGGTGACTTAACAACTTTCATGAGGCCTGTGTCCAAATATTCACGATGGTTGTCATATTCCCTTTTTTTTTCAAGGATATATTTGTAAGTAAATTATTAGAAATTGAAATCTATTTCTTTAATTAATATTAAAATATCAAATGTATTATTAAAGTTAGAAATAGATAAAATAATATTTATTTATTTCCGCCTATGCTCAGAATGTCATTTATTCATTTATCAAATATATTATATATTCATTTCCGCCTATGATAAGATGTCAAATATTTAATAAAAATGAATCAATATCCATTTTATAAGAATTTAAATACTATATACAAATCTTAAAGCTTAGTAAATTAAAACACTAAAAAACGCGGAAGTGTCGCGCCTGTAAAAAAACGAAATTAAAACACTAAAAATCGCGGAAGTGCCACGCCTGTGAAAAACGCGCCCTTTGGGCGAAGGGGGCTCTTCCTACGACCATGAGAGAAGGTGTCTCATCCAGGAGTCATGGCGTTTCGCCCAGGAGCAAGTATTTAAGTGACGTCTTTGGTGGAAACAAGGGCATCGACGAAAAAAGCAGAGATTTCTCATTACGGGCGAACTAAGGTAAGCGACTTGTTTCTGAGTTTCGAATTTACTTGAATATTGCTTATGATCATCAGTAATCTACTCACATTTGCATAAACTAGAAATTACAACTTCAATGAATGAAAATTAGCAAGATGAGAAATTAATGCACTCACACTTTGATAATTTAGTTGACCTGTTTTAGACATTATATGCAGAAACGAATTAATGAGACAATCCACTATTTCCATGTTAAAATAGAATTAATCAAAGTAAGAATTGTAGTATTTACATCATATGTTAAAAGTAGAATCAATCATGTAAGAAATGTAGTAACTGCATCGTATGTTAAAAATAAGTTATTAAATAACTTGATGAATTCACATAGTGATAGCATTTACAACTATTTTTGATTAGCAAACAAACATGTAGAAAGTGAAGGGAAGGAAATCGTAGGTTGAGCAGGTACTAGTTCTCCACTAGGTACGCCACTCCCCGGATCGGATGACTGAGTCATGCCATCGGGAGCCAAGGGGGTGATATCCGCTCTTGGGCTTAGTGTGAGTATCTACGGGCCTCCTATGGATTCCTCTCCTCTAAACTATCACATGTTTGATTTGAAGGATCCTCCAACTTAGTTGGGAAGTGATGAGAATGGATGAGGAAAGCAGGTACAAGCGTATCCCCTAAGTACACCACTCCTCGGATAGGATGACTGAGTATCATGCCATCAGGAGCCAGGAGGGATGATATATCCGCTCTTGGGCTTAGGCAAGATTGCTTCGGGCGGACTTATCCTTATCATCCAACCCCCACTATGTTAAAAGGTCCTAAGACTTGGTGAAATTTGTCTCATATAATTAAAACTTATAGATCAGAAATTTGATTCATATAATTAAAATTGTAGAGCAATTTCCTTTTAATTAATTTGTAATACTTGTGTGGTAAGTAATAATCCTCATATACTTTATATTTTGTTATTATCTAACATGGTTGCAGGTCATAAACATAGATTTCTCATAGGGGACATTACAATGGTGGGTAGACCAGCAAGTGCAAATTTTACGGCAAAGGAATGTGCCATTTACATATGACTTGATGGGTGATGCAGAGTCTTGTTCTTCGAATGCCGGTGCATCTCAAGGAGGTGGACTAACCGAGACTGCCAACCCAAAGAAAAGAAAATAAATGATAGATGACTCTACAGGGCAGAACAAAGGGAAAACAACAGATGAGGTACCTGCTCAGAAGATGCAAAAATCCAAGCCCCTTCATTCGGCCACATCCAGATATGTGGATGAGATATTGATCATGGAAGAAGAGTCATGGGGACAATTCAGATTTCCTTTGCCAGTTCGAGAAAAGGATATGGAGCCAATACAGCTGGAAGATGATGATCATCACTCCCCTACTTGTTTAGATTGAGCTGATAGATGTGCCACCTTGCCTTCAAGTTGAGAATTTATACTTGTTTATCGTCAGATAGTCAACCTTGCTCCATTTCCTCATGCTCTGTTTTCTTGAGGAAACTGGATAGATTTAAAGTAGATAGCTTAGTTGTAGTTAATGATCTACGAAACCAGAAAATCCTTAGCTGCAACATTCTTGGTTTTCTTAACCTTGTGCCTCTTCCAGCTGAGAACAAAAAAATAGGACTTAGATTACTTTTCTTTTCCATGCATTCCAGCACTACGAGGGAGCTTCCCCTCCTAATTTGAAGAGCACTCATTACGCAGTGTGCATAGCTATCCGTACAAACCTGCAATCCAGAGGTGTTAGTTTTTACGCCAACATTAATCAATGACCTTCTCTGCATTTTCTTCTATACCAATGTTTGGGGCAACGAGCTTTCAACTGATTTGGTTCAACAGTTTGAGACTCTTGAAGTGAAGTTTGTGAAAATTTCTTATAGTCTTCTCAATTATATCAGTTTGTTTCAAAAGAGGTATTATACGTCTTCATGGAATGTTGAGGATGTGACGAAGGATCTTTTGCAAGGAGTTGCTCTTCTCTTTGCAAGAAGTGTTGGAAGAGTCACCTATGTTGTTGTGATTCTGTTTGATGTTATGAGGAGTTATGATGAGGAGAATGTCTTGGAGTCGAGAAGACTAATTTTCTTATTACTCAAGAATGTGTTAGATTGTAGTGTTGCAGGTTTTGACTCCTCGGAGCTTTTTGGTCATGGGATGCTGCAAGATTATGCTTCCAGTGCTTTTAGGACTGACAGATTAAGCCACATGTTTGGAAGTAGGACAAAGCAGTCTTGGAACTTTGTTTATGTTGGTGAGATCAGTGTGATGCAGCATCAGCATAGTGGGTCTTTACAGGGATGGATTTGGGACCCCGAGATCCTACTTGGCATAGTAAGGATCAAGTTGTTATCTTGGAGTGTAGTAGCATTGCTTGAGGACAAGCAATTTTGGGAAGAGTGGACTGTAATGTCCCTAATTTAGCCCTACGCTCTTCATCTTGATTTAGCCTATTTCTGGAAACTCATAGGCTAAGTAGAATTGGAAATTAGGGTTTTCGTTTTCATATGCAATTTTGAAGGTTTGCATGTGTGAGTTTCTGATGCATGTCTAGAAAGGCTTTATGGATTTTTGGAGAGCTTCAGGATGAGGTAACATGCACATTAAGATAATGACATGCAATTTTGGCAAATACTTTGCATGTAGGAAAGGTTTTTGGGTTTTTCTAGGTTTCCAGAGACCTCCAAGGTGGTGTGGCATGCATTTGAATCTGACAACCTTTCCAGGAACTTACTATTTATAGTAAATCATGTTGGCTGCCCGGTTTGTGTTCAAAAGATATTTGGAAACACTTACTATTTATAGAAAGTCATAATACTGCTCAGTTGGTGTTCAAAGTAAGTTTTGCAAACTTACTATTTATAGCAGTTTGCTATTTCTGGTAAGTCTATTTTTTTTAGCAGTATCTTTCTAGCAACAGCGCAATCTTCTGCAGTTCAGTATGACTCATCAGTTTGGCTTTTTGTTGAGTTTGAAGTAAACTTAATATTTTTAGTATTTTCTATTTTAGTAAGTCATTTTATGGCAATGGCGTCATTATCAGCCTGGGTCAGCTCGACTAATGTCAGTTGCTATTTTTAGCAGTTTATCAATTGTAGTTCGGGCTTTGCTCTTGGTTACCTCCTTGGACTGAGTTCCATACTTAGTCGATTTTATGATTTGCAATTGTACCCCATGCCTAGTCATTGAACTTCAAGTTGTTTTTAAAATGGGGGCATGAAGGGGGATCGACTACTTGAGCATTTAATGTTTATTTTAAATGTTTTATTGATGAAACTTCGAAGTGGACGCCTAGAGGATGATAATTCATGATTTATTAATTCAAATAAAGTGAATGCTGAGAGGTGGCATCCTTTGGACGAAATTGAACAGTTTCTTGTCGGGAGTTACAAATTGCTTCATTCGCCATTTGAGCTTATATATTGATGCTTTGAGCATTCATTTTGATGCTGGAATTTTATGGTAAAGTTATGCTACTAGACTAAATCCAAAACCTGGCTAAGGGGAAGCTTAACAAACCAATCCATCCTTCAGGCCTGAGACTATGGCTACCTAGGTGGTAATTTGAGACTGTGCTTCACACAAAGGTGTAGATTGATCTTTAATTCTGATGTTGTTGGACAGGTTGCTGCTGTAAAGCCTGTTATCTTAATGCTGGTTATACATGGCTGAAGCAAAAATTCACTGATAGCTTTGCCATGGAATTTATTCTCGTTCTGGGTATTTGCTCATGTTGTTTGACTGTGAAGGGCGCCTAGACTGGAGAAGTTTTGGATTTTATTTCTGAGTATTGAATTTTTGAGAAGAGATCGACCTCTCCCTAGGTCGTACTTCTTCCTGGCAAGTGCATTGGAATTCGTGCCTTTTGTTTCCTTCTGTTTTTGGCTCGATTTTCTAGTGGAGTTGAGACTTCTAGCTCCTAGCTGTCATTTGGCTGTGGTTTGGGAGCATTTCGAGCTGTTTCGGAGAAGCTACGTTCATCTCAGTGAGTTTTATTATTGCTGGTTTGGTTTTCTGTTCATGTTGTTTCTAATCAGACTTGTTGAATTATGATAACTTGCTGATTGAGCTCAAATTCTATATCTTTATTGCACTGTAATAGTAAGAGGATTAATACTCTAACTCATTGTGAATTTTGGAAGCATATCTATTCTTAATTGCAGCTGAAACTTTCATTGTAAAGCTGGTTTAGTAGTACTAACAGCTATTTTATTTTATTGCTACAATTATTTTTGAATTTTACACTCCCACTGAAAAGTGGTTGAGTTCAATAATCATTCTTTCATTGTTGTTAATTCCCCCCACGAAATAAGTGGTAGAATGGAAAGATATTCCCCCCACTGAATAAGTGGTAGTGCGGATTTTCATGATCAGTTATCCGCCTATTGTAATTACTTTATTCATGGTCGGCCAGCCGCCAACAATTGGTTTTGTAATTCATTTCAGTTGCTAACGATCCCCGGAACCATATGCTATCACCTCACCCACACTGGGATCTTGGTGAGACATATTTATAGGCTGGTTTTGATTTGGAGCTAACGCTAATCAATGGTTTGGTGCTAGTTTTATTGTGTTAAAACTTGAGAAAATTAAGGGGCAATATTACAATTGTGAGGGGCAAATCAAGGATGCAGAATTCATTTCTAAAATCCTCATTGAGGGGATCCAAATGTTTGTGACAAACCACCATATGTCACAAAGCATTTTCAAGACTTTCTCGAAATTGGAATTGTTGAAAGTAAATTTAATTTAATTATTTAGTTATTTTTTAATTTTATTTATCATTTATGCCATGTATACTTATATAATATATTTAAATATTTTAATGTGTTATTAACTTATGTTTTACATGATCCTAGGTTGCTGAGACCCAATTTGCATCACACACAATCGTTTTGAGATGACTTGTGAAAGTGCGAGAGGCATTGGGTGCCATGGTTATTAGCAACCAATAGAGTATTTGCAAGCAATCAAGTTCAGAGAGGGCCCAGAAGGTCAAGTCATTGATTCTAGATAACAATTGGTGGACGCATGTGGACTATGTCTTGAGTTTCACCAAGCCTATCATGAGTATGATTAGGTTTGCTGATACAGATCGACCATTTGGGGGAAATCTATGATGCCATTGACTCCATGATAGAAAAAATAATAAAGGTCATAATAGCACAAAAAGAGAATGATCCCGAAGAAACATTTTTTCGAAGTGTTGAAAAAATCATTCATCACCGCTGAGACAAGATGAACACACCATTGCATCTGCTTGCATATGCATTGTCTCCCAAATACTATAGTGCACAGATACTTTTTGCCAAGGAGAACTCCACCATATAGAAATAGTGAAGTTGCTAATGGGTACAAGCGGGCACTCAAAAGACTCTTCTCGGATCTAGAAGTGATGGAAAATGTTAGGAAAGAGTTTGGCATGCTCATCTCAGGACGAAATCATAGTATTTGTACTCTTCAAAACCAATATATCGTAGATTCTCGTACATGATGGTACCTCCATGGGCAAGATTTTTTGTTCCTCCAGCCTCCTGAAATCAAGATTCTATCACAAGTAATTTTTATTTTTTATTATTTAACATTTGTATTGTAGATTTTAGTACTTACCATTCTTTAATTTATTTTGCATTTTTTATTTTTAAGTTGTTTTGGTTTTTCTCTCCATTTTCAATAGGTTGCAAATTCTTCGGCTGAAAGGAATTGGAGTACATACTCCTTTATCCACTCAATGAAGCATAACTAGTTGGCTGCAAAAAAAGCAAAAGACTTGGTTTATGTCCATTCCAACTTGTGTCTTCTATCACATAAGCAAGATGAGTACAAGGAATGTTCAATGAAGCATTGGGACATAGCCCCTAAGTGTGCCAACTTGGATGCATCTATTGTAGAGCTTGCTAGAGTCACTATAGATGAGATAATGAGACTCTTACACATGATGCACCTAGTAGGAGTGGCAATGCATTTAATTGTGGTTCAAATGATGTTGAACCAAGTGATGACCTTGATCTAGATCCTTTTGATGATTGATAAAGATTGAAGACTTTAACAATTATACGAATTTTTTGGTGTATTTATTTCAATTTTTTAATTGTAATGATCTTCATTTGAATCGTGACTCTAGACATATCTGATATATGACATAATATTGAAATTTTGAACTATCAATAGGCATTTATCTTTATCACTACCTTTAATTAACGATTCAATGATGATTGATGAACTATCATACTATCAAATGTATTTACAATTTTGTATATTTTTAATTTTTTTGCATATATATTAATATATGTATTATACAATTGTACCCAAACATATTGTACCCAAGGAAAAAAAATTGTCGTACCAGCATACCCATATTTCGTACCCGTACCAGAACCGGCAATTTAGTTCAAACTTCAAGTTCAATATGAAAATAATAATATCAAGTTCAACAATCAATTTTTAGTGTCATGGATTTTCTTAATGATCGTCATCATTGACATTAGATGATATAGGAACATTTGAAGAACCACAAGCAATGAACTACCACTCACACTAAAAGTGTGCTTGCTTCCGAACTCCTTTAGTGCAACTGTTGGAATGTGGAAGCATCCAAGTCAATTTGGTCTGGCTCCATCTCCCACAACTTTACAAGGGTCAAGGGCTAGTGCCCCCAATAGAGTCAAGGAGCAGCACCCCTCACAAAGTCCAAGGGCAGCACCTAAGGCGTGTTCCTTGTCACAATATAGGGTGAGGTCAAGGGATAGAACCCCCGCCACCCCCACCACTAGGCCCAAATGAAGACCTTCAACATCACACAGACCTTCATGGTGCATAACATTTTCATAATTTTTTAAAAGGCAAAGTCAAAGGTTGCTGCTGTATAATTTGTTTATGACTGTTGCTGAACATCATGGCTGAAGTAGATTTCTGCTGATAGCTTCACCATCGATTTTTATTTCATTCTGGGTATTTGCTCATGTTGTCTGACTGTGAAGGGCACCTAGATTGGAGAAGTTTCAAATTTTATTTTGAACTGAGGAATTTTTTTAACAAGAGGTCGACCTCCTTGGAAGGGTCGCCCCTCTTGTTGTTGCCTTGGAATTTGTGCCTTTTGTATTCCTCTATTTCCGACTCGATTCTCTTATGGAGTTTGGATGCCTTGCTCTTAGCTATTGTTTGGCTGTGGTTTGAGGGCATTCCAAGCTGTTTCAGAGAAGATACGTCCATTTCAATGAGTTTTAATATTGCTGGTCTGATTTTTTGTTTATGCTGTTTCTGATCAGACTTAGTATTTTTCAAGTATACTGTTGTTCCGAGCTGTTTCAGAGAAGATACGTCCATTTCAATGAGTTTTAAGGTTGCTGGTTTGATTTTTTGTTTATGCTGTTTCTGATCAGACTTAGTATTTTTCAAGTATACTGTTGTTCCGAGCTCAATTTCCATATCTTTCTCATATTGCATTAGTTAGATGTTTATACTCTAACTCCTTGTGGTTATAGTTGAAAATCTCTTGACGTTTGCAGCTGAAACTCATTATTTGTAAAGCTAGTTAGTAGTACTAACAGCTGTTTTTATTATTGCTGCAAATTATATGTTTGTATACACTCCCACTGAAGAAGTGGTTGAGTTAAATAATCTTACTTTCATTATTGTAATTTCCCCCCATGAAATAAGTGGTAGAGTGGAAAATATTCCCCCCGCTGAATAAGTGGCAGTGCGGAATTACATGGTCAGTTATCCGCTTATTTGTATTTACTTTCATTCATGGTCGGCCAACCGCCTACAATTGCTTTGTAATTCTTTCTAGTTGCTAACAATTCCTGAAACTATATGCTATCACCTCGCCCACATTGAGATCTTCATGAACATTCTTGGTGAGGGTTATTTTACAAGCTGGTTTACATTTGGATCTAATGCTAATCAGTGGTCTTGTGCTGGTTTTATTGTGATAAAACTCAAAAAAAAAAATTAAGGGGAATATTACAGCGTCTCCCTCATTCATTTCATAAACATGACTTGTGTGGATTTGGGAGATAATTACATAAGGAATCCAATATTTTCATTTAATTTTCACCATTTCTTAATATTTGCTTAATCTTCTCTCTGAAAATTTATGTTCTATTCTACAGAAACTGATAGGAATATATCATCTTTACAGTGCCATCTGTTTGTAGAACATAAAGAAAATTTAGGCAAAGAATCATATAAATAGACTGCTAGTTCCAATTTGAGAGGAAAGGGAAAAAGGAGTATTGTATTTATAACATCCACACCCACAAAACATAAGTTGAATTGAGGACAACCAAACTTAGTTATACATCTATGCACGAACATGTCAAATACAACAACGTATAATTCTATCAAAACAAAAAAATTAAACATTGTAATAAGAAAAGTTGAATAAAGAATAGTTTGTAGTTCATTGTTTCTTTGCCATGTTTGATGGAACTATTTTTTCCTCGCATCAAATCATATAAGTGCAAATTTTAGTGTAGCCTTGCATACAAGTCACTTAAAACATTTTAACTGCAAACTGTAATCAAGAGACTAGCAGGATCAAGTATTGACTGTGAAAGAAAGAAAGAGCCTTAATTTTACCTGTATAGTTCAACCCTATTTGCTCCAAATCGAAGCTCATCAGTTGTAGCACCACCCATGCCAATGCCGGTAGTTTCATATCCACATCTAGAACATGGGGGTTGATTGACCCATCTGAAGAATTAGCACAGAAGAGATTAAGATAATAGAATTGTGAAACTTTTCTGCGTGAGACAAATCATCAGAATAAAGTCTAAATTAATACTGCATTTTCTTTACCAGCAATATTCCAAAAGTTCATGTAAGGACATGTAATCTAAAGCTAGCAAAGAACTCACATTTCCAAGTGTCTCAATCAAAAAATTACATATAGAATACAGATTTCAAAGACTGTGGACATACTGCATATATATGGTGCAAGAAATAAGAATAGGAGTAGAGCATCAGCCTCTAGATTTGTGTCAAAATGCTATCATGGTATTTGACTGACTATCAAAAGTGGGAAGATGAATTCAAAAACCATACCAAACAAAATAAGCACAAAATACTTCTTAAGAGTTGTGAGGTTGGATGGAGTTCCTACATGCAGTGTTTCCAGTATGAATCTACAATTTCTCTAAGCTATTTATGAGAATGTATTTAAAGGTTTCAGATGCATCTAAAATTTGGCACAGCTATCACCTCTTTGAAAATGGGTAAATTGAACAGAGCAGCCAACTACTTAAGGATATACTTTGAATGTACTATTATTAAGAATCCAAGAAACCACTGCTTCCTCCAAGTTTCAAATAACTCAAATCCAAATCATACATCAAATCCTCACATCCTGTCATTTGTATTAAATGAGGCAAGTACCATACCATACACTTGCACGCTAAGATATTAGACTTGGGTTGCAAGCCCCTTAACTATGGTCATGTGCTCTGTCCACAGAATAAATTAATCTTTTGCTTTTTTGTACACCATGGAAAAAACTCCATTTAGTTCACCCATTCATTCCTACAACATCAGCTCCACTACAAAGCTGACGATAAAAGACAAAACTAGTATATCTATAAAAATCTGTTTCTTACACTGCCAATACATTGTCCTATCACCAAAGACACACAAATGGAAAGTATGAGCCTCTTTTTCTGTTCAATTCATGTTTACAAATCCCACTGAAATCTCTTCCTGAAGTTCCAAGCAGCTGGACCTCTGTTTACAGTTGTTACATATCCTAGCATAGCATCAGAATTTTATTACAAAGTGGCATGATGCAGTATGCTAGGCATCTCCTCCATAGCTTTAATCAATCCCATTAAATGCAGTTTGGGGATCAAGGATCTGATGAAGTCAGGAAAATTTAGGTGACTTCAAGTTCAAATTTATTTCTTCATTTCTCACACCGCTGTCAACAAATCATGGATAATCTCAAGAACACAGATCCTATGTAAGCTGCATTAAATGTTTCATGGGCACCAGTTAATGCCAAGGAGGAGGATATCTTAATTTAAAAATATACCACGGCAATTCAACTCAGACAAAAGAGGTCAATCCAATCTTTATCACACATATCAGATCATTCAAGGAAGACCTTTCAAAAGAGAATGTTTAAAGCATAAATTCCTTCCTTTTTCTGACAGTAACTCAGAGATTAAATTATACTGGTCCATATGTAATTCCTACTACAGTATCTAGACTCTCCAAGTGCCAAGCCAAGCCAGGTCACCCAAGACCTGCAAATTGGCTACAAGCCTTGCCGAGTTTCTACCAAACTCACCAGTCCAAACCCTAAAAAGCAAAAACAAACACATTTAAATGAAATAGACATCACTTTTAAGTTTTAACCATAAACGAAGACAAAAGGAGACCATTGAGAGCAAAAAAGAAGACATCGTAGCAAAACACAGCCAACAGATTAGGGAAGCAACCAGTGATTAAAGTGTGCATGTGCTGATTTATAGCAGTCAATATTGCATTTAAAGGAGCTGACGGTGCATTTGGAGCAGCCCAAAGTCCATTTTGAGCATCAAACTTGAAGAGGTATGTCTTTCTTTGAATATATTCTTTTTCTCTTCTTTTTTCCATTTGGCATTCCATTCTACATTTGTTTTTTCTCTTTCCATTATCAATTCATGGAACAAGAAACAAAAGGAGGGAAGAATCAAGAGAACTTTTTCTCTTTTTCTTTCCTTTTTCTTTTTTCTATTTCCATTTGACATTCCATTCTACATTCGTTTTTGCTCTTTCCGTTTTGAATTCATGTAATAAGAAACAAAAAGAAGGGAAAATGAAGAGAAATTTTTCTCTTTAATTTTTTCCTTTTCTCCTTGTTCTATAATCCCCTTTTTTTAACTTTCACTTTTCATCTACTATTAGAAATTTAGAATATTAATTTAATATTATAATAAAGTGTATGTGTACTCTTGTTTATAATAAGTAGTTGTAGTTAGTTATTGCAACTACCTTCTTTTTCTTCCCTCAAAAAACAAACTACAACTAGGTCATTACAAAGAAGTGTACATGTACACTTTATTATAATATTAAACTAATATTCTAATATCTACAAGTACAAATGTTAAATAAATTTTCCCCTTTTTTTGCAACTTGCTTGCAATTTACAAATCGTTATAATTGTGGCGCCAATTAGGAAGGATTTGTGGTGGAAACATGCTACTAAAGGGCTAAGAAAAGGGAGTTGGTTTCCAATTGTTAAAAAATGAAAATTAGTAGGGGAAGCATTTAACACCTCAAGTTTCACTTTCCTTATGTATTTGATCAAGATGCTTCTTTGGGCACACAAGTGCAACCTGAACTTATTTGTGAATCCAAAATCAAAGTGATTTGAAAAATAAAGGACCTTAAAAATGTTAGTTTTTATGATCAGATATAAAAGCAGAAATTTAATTCAAAATCAGACACAATAACACTGCATATACCCTGGGAAAACCCTCCTCTTGAGGGAGAAAAACCCAGCAACAATATATCACTTATATATTGAATGATAAACAATAGTCTCCTTTACAATGAGGCCAAGTAATGACACCACAATCTGATGCTAACACAGAAATAATATGATGCCTTTGCTGATGATAAACTCGGCCTTCTACAATGCTTCAATCTGAACTTGAAGTATTCGTACTTATCTAGAACTCGAACTATGATGGATATGAATGAATGATTTACAATGAAGTAGCATCGAACATATATACAAGAGAGGAGGGGACACATCTCTCCAAGTCTTCATGTCGGCCATCACCAAAAATCGCGTCTCTAAGATACATGAAGTCGAACTCAACAAATCGTACCTCTTCAAGAATTCGCGCCTTCATCGTGTCGGCCTTATAAACAATAATTAAATATTAATTAATGTGCAATAATGAAGCACCTCTTCATCAACCGTTGTTTTGCAATTTAAATAGCCGTTAGGCTATCATTTAAATTGTTCTTTATCGCATGATCTGGGCTAGAAGTAGAAGCCCGATGCTGCCTCCAACATCAACACTCCCTCTCAGCTAGGGAGGATACTTCCAGCTGCATAAGACATATCACCTCACCGTGATGTCAACCACAATGGCTACTCACATATGTGGAAAAAGAAACATATCACCTCATCATGATATCAACCATCATGGCTACTCCCATGTATGGTAAATGTGCACAAGTGCCCATCACAGAATCACTCAACGTGATGTCGTCACCTCGCCGTGGCGTTCACCATAGCTACTCCCAGAGGGTGAAAAGCACAAATACAAGAAAATCATCACGGACTCTCTCACGTGATGTTGTCATGGAGTCACAAACATGACATCCACCATGGCTACTCCCAGAGGGTGGAAACAAGGGCTTTATCCTCAAGTCTCTCTCACAAAGAGAAATGCATTAAACAAGGGCTTGCACCTCAAATCTCTCTCACACAAAGAAATGCATTAAAGCAAATCACAGAAGATCATTGAAGCTGAGTCTCCCTCTCAGCTAGGGCTTCTTTCTCCACAATTCCAAGCTTGTCTCGAAAGTACACAAACTTTACTTTGGCAAGAGGCTTGGTGAGAATGTCTGTCATCTGCTCATCAGTGCTAATGTACTTCAACTGAATTGCTTTCCTCAATACCATATCTCTGATATAGTGGTATTTGATCTCAACATGTTTAGTACTGTCATGAAACACTAGGTTGACAAAAAGCTTCACACAGCTTTGATTATCACAATGAATCACAGTCCGCTCCAATGATTGTCCAAACAATCCTGCAAGGAGCTTCCGAAGCCACACTGCTTCTCGAGCTGCCACACAAGCTGCAATATACTCGGCCTCTGCGGTGCTCAGTGCCATTGAATACTGGTTCCTGCTACACCAGGAGATCATCGCAGACTCCAAACTGAAACAACATCCAGAGGTGCTCTTCCAATCAATGACACACCCTGCCCAATCAGAATCAATATATCCATGTAGCTTCAAGTCCACACCAGAAGAATATCTCAAGCCATACCCAATTGTGCCACACAAGTATCTCAGGATATGCTTCGTTGCAACTAAATGTATTTGCCTAGGTTCACACATGAACTAACTAAGTGCACTCACTACATAGCAAATATCTGGTCTAGTATTGACTAGATACATCAATGATCCAATCAACTATCTATACATAGTAGGATCCACTAGATCTGAACTAGCTGCAGCCTCCTTAAGCTTCTGAAAATTGGTTTCCATAGGTGTAGACATGGATTTGCAATCCATCATACCAAATCTCTTCAAGATGTCTATGTATACTTGTCTTGACTTAGAATGAACTCATCTAGCTTCTGCCATACTTCAAAGCCATGAAAGTAGTGCATGAGACCAAGATCCTTCATTTCAAATTCAGAAGCTAGCTCCTTGAATTTGATAATGAGGTGATCTTCTCCAGTAAGAATTAGATCATCAAGATAGAGAACCAAGATCAATGCTTCACCATCAATTACCTTGAAGTAAAGGTTTGAATCAGCATCATTCTTGGAGAAGCCCAAACTCATTAGGTATCGGTCAATTCTTTTGTACCAAGCACGAGGAGCCTACTTAAGGCCATACAAAGCCTCCTTCAGCCTACAAACATGAGACTCCTTCCCATGAACCTCAAAGCCATCAGGTTCCTCAATATATACCTCTTCCTCGATTACACCATTTAGAAATGTTGTCTTCACGTCCATCTGGTGTATCTTCCATCCCTTAGATGCTGCAATAGCAATGATGGTCCTGACAGATGTATAACGAGCAACTGGAGCAAAGGTTTCCTCATAGTCTACTCCCTCTTTCTAAGAGAATCCTCTAGCCACGAACCTAGCCTTATACTTCTCGATGCTCCCATCAGCCACATGCTTGATCTTGAAGAACCACTTAGAAAAAACAACATATTTTCCTTCAGGTCTAGGTACTGTTGTGACCTTTTCACACATCGCTCCATTGCAAATGGGGACCCCCTAATTTTTGCTTCGTTCGGGTCTTTTGGCTCGATTTTGATTGGTTTTTCCCGCTGTCTATCTCTTTGCTACTTGTCTTTTCGGAGATGTGCCCGTCTCAATTGAAGTTTTGGCCAAGTCTGTAGAATTAGGGTTTGCGTTTTTCATGTCAATTTGAGGTCAATTTGAGTTCATTAATTGCATTCTGACTACTACATCATGATTAAGACACTTCAAACTACTTGCCTACAAATTTTGAGCTGAAACAGACAATTTGCTATTTTTAGCAGTCCAGGCTTCAAGAGCCAATTTTAGGGTTTGCATGTTGGAGTTTTCAATGCATGTCTGGAGAATATTTCTGGGTTTTCCGAGACCTACGCAATGGTATAACATGCAAGATGATATGATAATTTTCAGCAGTCTTCACTTCGCAAGCTATTTTTGGGGTTTGCATGTGAAGTTTTTCGATGCATGTCTGGATATTCTTTGTGGGTTTTTCAGGAGCTTCTCAGTGATGTAACATGCAGACCAGGATCAAGATCTTTTTGCAGAGTTATCTTCAAAGGCTATTTTTAGGGTTTGCATGTAGGAATTTTCGGTGCATGTCAGGTTATTCCTTATGGGTTTTTCAAGAGCTTCGCAACGAGGTAACATGCAAGCAGAGTTGATCACTTTTCAAGGATGTGCTATTTTTAGCCAGTGCTCGCATGTTGATCATTTTTCTAGGTTTTTCTGGGTTTTTTGAGATCTCTCAGGTAGTGTGACATGCAAACTCATCCAATAGCCACTTGGTCACTTTTTCAAACACTTACTATTTTTAGTAGGATCACTCTGGCAGCTGCCCAGCACTTCAGCATCACAAACTGACCGACATGCAACAGAAACGAGGTCAAACGGAGAATGTTTAAGCAACATGCAAGTCAAATTAGGGTTTCCAGCTTTGGGACTCAAAATGAGGGGTCAAATGCCTGAATCTCCGAAAACCGATGTATCCCATTGCGATTGGTATCTTTCAAGCTATCCACTGGTAAAATTTGAAGGCAATCTGAGCACTTGCTATTTATAGTAAGTCACTTCTGAAACAGGTTATAAATAGCAAGTCAGCAGCAAACGCTAGTGTGAACAGGCAAGTTAACCCATGAGGATTACGTCATTCAGATTTCAAGTTGAACAGAGTTGTGGAAGTCTCGAAATCAGGCAGTTACTATAAATAGTAAAACACCTCCAGAAACATGCTATAAGTAGCAAGTCAGCACAAGATGGCAATGTGAACAAATCAACTAGATTGTGAGGATTCTGTGGCGCGAATTCCAAATCAATCCAAGCTTCAGAAGAGTGAAAGCCAAAAACTTACTAAATATAGCAAACCAGGGCAAGCAAGCTTAAAAAATGTCTAAGTCTGAACAAATTCCTTGACCCCTTGAATGCGCCCATGTCATCTTGCTTTGAAGGACGTTGAAAAAGTTGTTAAGTGTTGTAAATTTCTCCTTGGGGTCCTAAATGCGCCCAGCTTGCTAGACTATTGGAGAAAGATGGATGAGAATAAGTTTTTAGACGTGGTTAATTCCTCTTAGACATGCAAAATGCGCCCATGTTCAAGATGATTCTAGGGAATATGTTAAGTATTGTTGAAATTCCTCCTTGATGCATCAAATGCGCCCAAATTTATTGAAGGTGGTGGCTTTTAAAATATATGCTAAGTGTTAGGAATTCTTCCTCACACCCTCAAATGCGCCATGACTGGAGATGAATGGGAGGAAAATATCTAAGGCAAAAAAAAAAATTGAAAATCCTTCTAGACCCCTCATATGCACCCATGCTGGAGATGATAAAAAATTTCTAAATATTTAAATTCCACCTTCCCTAGAGGAAAATATGCCTAAGCCTGAGAGGGGATGATAAAATTTGCTAAGGCATGGATAAATTTGCTAAGTGGGAGTCAAAATGTGCCAGCTTCATTAGGTTGATGAAAATTGTCAAGGCAAAGCAAGAAAATACGCCCAGAGATGAAGAATGAAGATAAATTTGATGGCAAAATATTTTTCTAAGGTTAAAATTCAAAAATTAAATGAACCCCTTCGTTCGTAGACCCATGAATTTGATGCTTTCTGAAGGGAATTTTCTTCTGGGTACTGGAAATCTTCGACAAGGAATGGCTTTTGAAATTCTTCAAGCCCTGCCGGAGATAAGATGGAGATTTTACTCGGGCGCCTGGTTGATGAAATTTTCTAGAGGAAATAAATTATTTCTAAGGCAGATCGGTCGGAAATTTGGCTAAGGAAAACAGGAGATAAAATTTCCCAAGGCTCAGGTTGGATAAAAGTTTCTGAGGCACAACTTCAAGGTACACAAGAAGCAAAGTACGCCCAAGGAGTATAAGATGGGGGAAATTCTCTAAGGAATGAAAATGGAAGCTCAAGTCTCCAGGCGCGCCCTCAAGATGGATGAAAGTTTCTAAGGCATCAAAAATGAGCATCGAAGACGATACATAGTCAAAGTACGCCTATGATAAAAGAGTATGAAGAAAGCAAAGCTTGCTAGAGAAAAGTGTTGAACTCTATCGGATTCGGGGATTGCTCAGACCTTGGAGATCAAAACATGGATATCAGGTAAGTAAAGAGAATTTATATTATATGGTGTTCTGATGCTTTTCTTTGTTTTGCAGGATCAATGTCGGGACCAAGGTGGGAGGACTTGAAGTGATGGAGCAAATACTCCTGAACAATATTACAACCTCAAAAGAAGAAAAGTTGGATGTTGGAAGAAATGGCTAAGTGTTGGAAGAAATCCTTGAAGACCTCGTATACACTCAATTCAAAGAGGTAGATGGCGAGGAAGAAATGCTCAAGTCCAAGATAAGAAAATCCTTCAGGATCAGGGGTGGAGAAATAATCATCCTCATGCAGTTCAGAGTTAGAGAATGTCAGTTGAGAAGAAAATCATCATTGAGCGGGAGAAAGAAGTTGCCGCCTTGAAGTCAGATTGAGAATGTACTTGCCATTCCAATCCAAGAAGCGGAAGTCATGATGATCAGACTCATCCAATTTGCAGTCAAAAAGAACAAGAACAATGCGAACACATCTATGGACAAGAATCTTCTAGAAGGATGGTGGACATTAATTGCTAATTTATTCCCCACTCTTCTTGGTGGCGGCTTTTAGGGTTAGGGTTTTATGTGGCTCAATCTAAGCCCTTCATTGTAATTCAATCTAAGTCGTCCATTGGACTGGGCCAACTATAAAAGGGGCATCCCCCCTCATTTGTATGAGATTAGAGATCAGAGAATAGAGCAGAGAGATTGATAGTATAGCCTAGCATAGTTTGTTAGCATAGCATAGTTTGAAGGAGAAGGAAAGTTTTCCCTTGAGAACTTTGTAAGAGATTGTTGTGAAAATTATCATAATAAAAAGAGCTTTCATTGATGGTGAATTCGTCTTTTGTTATGAGCAGCTAGCAAGATTTTTTTGCCCTTCTACTTCAAGTAGGACTTAAAGTAGAGTAATTTTCATTTTCATGCAAGTAGTTAGTTGTGGATTGTGGTGTTTGATTAAAGCAACTTCGTCTAATCCATACCACTAGCAAGGTTACTGATGGTAAGTTTGCCTTGTGTGGTCAACTGGAATACTTTTCAAACTTAACTTCAATTACGATTCATGTGTTTGTATGCATCGTCTTGATGGTATTTGCATGTTGAGTTGTAATCTGAATACCTTTCGCTGCTCCCTTGAAGATTGCACCGACCTTGTTGAAGCTGTCCCACGCGAGGCAAGGCAAAGTCCGGTTGAAGTCTACTGAAGTCAAGCCCCGCACATCCTACACTTAGACTAGGACATAAATCTTCTAAACCCTGCACTCATTTAATTTCTGCACATTTCTGGTTAGTATAGGAAACACGTACCTCATCGCCAAATCATCCACAACGCACAAAAATCCCCTTTCATCATTAATCTACTATCAGTTGCAAACTTATGAATAATTGTGTAAGTCCCCTCGTGGAAACAACATATCACAACGAACCAACTGAGTGTATTCCATTGCATTGAAGGAACCTTGGAGTTGAACATACGATCTCTCTAGCAATCTTAGCGTACGGAATACTTTGATCAAGAGAGAATGGAGTAGCCGTTGGATACTTTATTCTACTGTTTGGTGTTGGTCACAAAAATCACATCAACAGGTACGATGTCCCAAAGATCATTCTTGAGGATGGATTGATACTCCTCAATCATAGCATCTTTCCATACTTGCTGACTAGTAGCTTCCTCAACACTAGAAGGCTCAAACTCAATGATTTGACTCATCAATGCAACATAGCTTGAAAACTTGTGAGGTCTCTTGCTTTCTCTGAATGTTCCTCTCGGGGCTGCAAACCTTTTTGCCTCCTGCATTGTTTGCCTAGCCCAAAGAGGTCTCTTTAGACCAATCACAATGTCTGTAGGCCCATCGGTAGGTTCCAAAGGCTCAACTAGATCATCATCTTTTTTAGGATCAGTAGCCTCCCTCTGAATCTCAGGAGTATGGTCAACTTCCATATCCTGAGGAGACTCTCGGTCTTCATTGTCTATCTCCATGTGGATGCCCTTAGACCTCTTGAATGCAACATCTTCTTCAAATGTAACATCCCTGCTGATCTCAATCAATTTCTGACCTGGAATGTACACTCTGTAGGCTTTTGAAGATTCACTGTAGCCCACAAATATTCCCTTCTTGCCAGACGGTTCCAGCTTTGTCCTTTTGTCTTTAGGTACATGAACATACACTGGACAACCAAAGATCCTCAAATGACTTACTTCCGGCTTCACCCCTGTGAATGCTTCTTCGGGAGTCATGTTCTCAAAAATGCGGTGAGGGCTTCTATTCTGAACATAAACAGCTGTCTTAGATGCTTCAGCCCAAAGGAAGGTTTGCAAATCTTGGTCATGAATCATGGTTTTGGCTGCTTCTACAATAGATCTATTCTTCCTTTCTGCAACACTGTTCTGTTCAGGATTGTAAGGGACACAGAACTCCTTCTTAATCCCTGCTTCAATTCAAAAGTTACGGAAGCTTCCAGAGATGTACTCTCCTCCGTTGTCGAATCTCAGAACTTTGATCCTCTTCCTAGATAAGTTCTCTACCTAACCTTTAAACTCTTTGAACCTCACAAGTACTTCCTCAGATTCTTTAGATTTCAAGAAATAAATCCAAGTCTTTCTAGAGTAGTCATCAATAAAAATAATGTAATACAAGAAACCACTCAAAGAAGCAACAGACATTGGACCACACAAATCAGAATGAATAAGATCTAGAATACATTTGGATCTACTTTCACTACTATGAAATGGACCTTTAGTATTCTTACCCAATGCGCAACCTCTGCAAGTGCCTTCATGCTCCTGGTTGAATTTAGGAAGGCTTGTGACCATCTTCTCCATGGTTGGTAGTGCTCAAAAGTGAAGGTGAGCAAGTCTTCTATGCCAAAGTTCACATGAACTTGAAGAATCATGCAACAAAGCATGAAGTGGATGAGTGCAAAGTCTATAGAGACACTCATGTCGAACTCCAATCACCCTGTTGGCGTAACAACTAACGCCTCTGGAGTGCAAGTTGGTACGGTCAGCTATGCACACTACGCAATGAGTGCTCTTCATATTAGGAGGCGAAGCTCCCTCATTGTGCTTGAAAAAGTGCTTGAAAAGAAAAGTAAACTAAACTATATCCTATCTTTTTGTCTCAGCTGTAAGAGGCACAAGGTTTAAGAAAAACTCTATGTTGCAGCTAAGTATTTTCTGGTTTCGCAAGACTTAACTACAACACTCAAAACTAAGTAACTTAACTATCCAATCCCCTCAAGAATTCAGAGCATGAGGAAACAAAGCGGGAATGATTATCTGACGATAAGCCGGGTGCAAACTCACAACGTGAAGGCAAGGTGGCACAACTATCTGCTTGTCTGAATAGGCTTATTGGAAACGACAACATATGATAAACTAAGTACAGATTCTCAACTTGAAGGCAAGGTGGCACAACTATCAGCTCAATCTGAATAAGTTTATTATTCACACACATCACACGATAACCAAGTACAGATTCTCAACTTGAAGGCAAGGTGGCACATCTATCAACTCAATCTGAACGAGTTTATTGAACACAAAACATGAAGGATAGCCAACTAGGACAATAAATTGCATACGCGAGACACGCATACAATCTACGATCAAACTAGCCACTATATCTAACTAAAGCAAGAATTCACCATCATAATTGCATGAAACCCAAGTGGCATAACAATTCATCACAATAGTAAATACTCATGAACAGATACAGAACGAGCAATATTACAGGCAAGGTAGGCATAGCATATATTTCTCTCTCATGCAAAAGTTCGTGAACAGATACAAAATAGCAATACTACAGGCAAGGTGGGCACAGCATGTATGCTATCACGCAAAAGTTATGTACAAATGAGTAAAAGCTCTTATTTATAGACATCAAAAGGTGTAGGGAACCCTAAAATCACCTTGAGTCAACTACAGTCTTGCAATGCATGCAAGATTTATTGTTAAACCTTAATAAAGCAAACTATACAGTTAACTGGAAAGCTACCATCAATTAACCAGTACAATTAATCTAAAAATGGACAATGTGCAAGCATGCACGTCCTTATTGAAAGCAAGTTAACTGGAATACTACCATCAGTTAACGTAAACCCTAAATACAAGTCCAAGTGAATAAAGCTAATCCCAGAATAGATATGCATGAGATGTGACAGCGAGTTAACTTGAAAAGATAACGCCAAGTTCAACTCCTGTGTTTAATGTATATTCTCAGAGGTGGGAACTAAAGTTTATTGGCTGTGATCTCGAGCAACCAATCCCTCAACAAGATTGTTAACTGCATCAGCATCTAAAGGTTGTCACAATTCACTGCTTGTCAGCAACTTGAGCAATCTTGGCAATCTTTGCACACTCAAACTAACATTTCACTGACTGGTAACTTTGGCGGCTCCATAACTGAAGTGATGGCCATTATCTCTTTTGCAGCTTGATGTCTCTGACGCTTCTCCTTAATGAAAGAGTGTTGCATGACGAAACTGCGAAGTTTGACTGCGCACACTCTGGTTGTGAGAAATGCAAACGAACTTGCTGCACATGCAAAATTCCAACGGTATCAACCCTCTAAACCGGCTTTGGAAGACAATAGGCTATACGAGGAATGCAACCATACGGACTTGAGTGACCACGCCTGTCAACCCTTTGAATGCACTTGATACAAATCAGCCTCAACTTTTCTGATGAAGTCATGAATTAAGACCGATTTGGTCTTGAATTCAGTCTGTGTGAACTGCACTCTGAAAAACTCGCCTGTTGACTGTGAACACAGCTATATTCTGACAACTTTTCTGGAAAGCTAAAAATAGCCTATTGAAGAGCAATTTTCATGGAAAAATCTGAGATATGGGTTTTGTCCAAAAAAAGATTCTAAGACAACCCAGAACATCAGAAATGTGAAAATTTGACTTCTACTCGACCATGCAAGGAATTTTCAGTTGAGAAAATTAGAGCCTCAAGAGCTGATGCTCTGGAGTAAATTTTCTTGAAAAATTTTGGCACATGGGTTTTACTTTGGAAGCTATTTTGAATCGACCCAGAAGATTTGTTTTGTCAAAAACCGCCAGTTCTTCAAACACGTGAGAGAATTTAAGACAAGAAAATGGAAGAATTTGAGAAGAAAGACGTTTTTTGATGTTATCTTCTGCCAAAATCGCCACTCTACCTTGAAATTTGTTGATAAATCTGACTTGTACCTGCAAAGAAAGTGTCTTGATGTCTTCGCCAATGATTGTTGATGAGAAATTTTCCCAACTCTGAAGGAAATTCGCCTTTGCTCTGAAGAATTACGAATTTGCTCAAGCTGTGTGAAGGAAATATGACGCCATGCTTGAATAAATAGAGCAAAATCACACCATAAAAGCATGACTGCAAGAATAGAACCCAGACTTAGAAAAGAATTGTTCTGATTGGACCCCCTCCAGTTTGAACTGAGACTAACCTCGGAGTCCGGATTATAAAATAATAATAAAATATTCACTTTGCTTTACATGCATTTTTGAAATCCCAACATCAAAAGGCACCAATTTGAGAAAATCAGCATTTAATGCCTTGACATACAAAATAAATATTTAATATTATTTAATTCAGTTGACAAACCACGTAAAGCACTTGGATGAATTCGGCAACCTTCACTGATTTCGAAAAGTCCTCATTTGACCTCATAGGCGTCCATTTGCTCAAGATATGACGTTATTTACTAACTCCCTACTTTGTAGCTAACTGCAAAGTTACAACTGACCATATTCAACACTGATTTTCGGCTGACCGGGTGAGGCTGTGATCAGGCCAGAATATCCATCACGAAGCCTATAGAATAAGGATCAAATGTCTGTTGGGAGCTGTAACTGCTAAAACCAACATTTAACACCTCAAAGAATTAGGCGCCTTTGATTAAATTGATTTTCAGACATCAAACTTAGCCATTTCTCCATTCTGCCATCTAACGCTTCAAATGAATGCTGATGATGAATGATGAACCCTGCTGACTGGATGACAGGCTCACTGCATGACTAGAAGTATTCCGCATCCAACAAATATATGCAAGGCACCTGAAAGTTGCATTAAGGACCCCAAAAGCAAGGGCACCCCCGGCTTGTGAAGGCTCAAACACCATTTTGACAAAAGTACAACTCTCAACCAGATGCCCTACTTTGACCTTTGATATTGGGAGCTGGGGTGACCTGATTCGTGCACCGTCTGTCTCAACGCGTAGCTAGAAGGACCTACAAGAGATGTCTCTGGAGGTGACGAAGCAAGAAAACTACTTCTAAGACCTCAAAGAGAAAGGCGCCTTTCCTAAGATGGAATATACGACCAGACTTGGCCATTTTCTGAGTTGTCTTCATTTTTCAATATTCTGCAATAGACCTCGCACATACGAGCGTTTGCCAAATCCCGAAGGCTGACGGCTGGGCTCGTTGGATAGCTGGAATAATTGCGCACAAGTCTCGTGAAGACTATGAAAGCAAATAACACCATCTGACAGGCCTAAAGGCTGCACGCACCTGGCCTATAGAAGTACAGGGGAAAATACCACATTTCTCCACCCTATGATTTACGTGTCTGGTAGAATCTTTGCCACAATTACTCGGAATGTCGGATTGACTAGCTAACTGGTGCATTGCGAAGCTAGACTATATTAGCACAGATGTCAAGAAGACCGCATCTGCAAACTCAATCATCTCAGGGGTCATTTTGAGGGGCGCCCCTGAGCTACAGGGGCGCAATTTCACCATTTGAGAAATTTTTGTGATGTGAAGTCTCCTTGTAATCTCATCTTCTGATCTTGACTGTCGGAGCTCTGGGTCTCAAATGTCTGCATTCAGTAGCTCATCAGATAGCTAGACTAGTCATGAAAAGATTGAATGCATCAGCAATCAGGAATAACAGAATCTGAACCTCCATTAAAGAGGGTGCCCTGTTGATGTGTTTTTTGTGACCGCACCAACGCAGAATAAAGTCGCCAACGACTACCCTATTCTCTCTTGATCAAAGTATCCAGCACGCTAAGATTGCGAGAGAGTTCGTGCGTTCAACTCCAAGGTTCCTTCAGTGCGAATAGTCTCAGTTGGCTCGATGTGATTTGTTGGTATTTCAAGGGGACTTACGGAATTGTTCAACGGCAGAGGAAGGGGTTTTCACAATTTGACAAATTTATCAATGAAGCACGGGTTTCCTATCCTAACTAGAAAGTACTAAATTTAAAGTGGTTGAAGGGTTTAGAGAGTCTAAATCTATTCTAAGTGCAGGATATGGAGCTCAACTTCAGCGAACTTCAACCAAACTTCGCTTTGCCTCGCCTCGGACAGCTTCCACGGAGTCAGTGCAATCTTCAGGGGAGATGACTAAAGGTGTTCAAACCACCACTTGACATGAAGATACCATCACAACGACGCATACCGTCATTCAAACTGTGATTGAAGTTAGGCCCACAACGTTTCCAGTTGACCACACAAGGCGAACACACTATCAGTGAGCCCGCTAGTGGTATGGATAAGCGAAGCTTGCTTAGATCAAACACCACATTCCACAGCTAACATCTACTTGCATAAAAATGAAATTACGCTACTCTACGCTACTTGAAGTAGAAGGGATGAAGAAACCTCGCTAGCTATCCATAACAAAGACAAATTTCACCATCAATGAAAAGATCTTTTATTATGAAAGTTTTACACAACAATTTCTTGCAAAAGTTTTCAAAGGAAAACTTTCCTTCTTCAACTACACTATTAATCTATACTAAGCTACTTCTAAGTTATCCCTCTACTCTATGTCTACTGTCTAATTTAATGTCTCATGAAGGTACAAATGAGGGGGGATGCCCCCTTTATATAGCTGGCCAAGTCCAACGGAAGGCTCAGATTACAATCGGCTGGATGGCCCAGATTGTGCCACCTCAGCCTAAACAAGATTCACCCTAAAAACTGCCACCAAGAGGAGTGGGATAATAAATGAACCATTAATGTCCATCATCCCTCTAGAAGATTCCTGTTCATAGACGCGTTCGCACTGTTCTTGTTCTTGACTGCAGACTTGATCAAACAGCTTCAACTTCTGGCATGGCAGGCATGTTCTCAATTTGAAATTCCAAGACTACAACCTCATCCTTCTGCTTGATGATGATTTTCCTCTTTAATGTTGTTCTTCAACTTTGAAGTACTTGAGGACGACCTTCTTCTCCTCATCCTGAGCTTGAGTAGGTAGCTCTAACTCCACAAACTCTTTGGATGAACTTGGCGTGGACCTTAAAATTCTTTTCAACTTATCTGGAGAGAACGAGCTAATGCGATTCAGGATGTAGCTGTCTATCTGTGAGGTGCAGGAGCGGAAGCGAGTGGTTGTCTTTGGTTCAACAAATCTCTTTCAATGGCTACTTGAATTTCAATAGCTTTCTCTTCTTCTTGCAACACAAAGCTAGTTCGCATATACTCAGCGTAGCTCTCCTTTGTCCTCCAAGCGAGATTGTTAAAACCCGAGAGGATGTCTTCTTGATCGTCGTTGAACCCCAAATTTGGCTGTAACACTGGAAATATCTCTTTATGCAGTAGCACCATCTTGATTCATGATATTTTCTTCTCCAATGAATTTCTTTTTGATGAAAATCCCTTCTTTACTTGAGTGTGGTTGTTAACTGCAAGGAACCTTGGTAGCCCTCCTTCTAGCGCCAATTTTGTTGATGTGTTTTTCGTGACCGCACCAACGCAGAATAAAGTCGCCAACGACTACCCTATTCTCTCTTGATCAAAGTATCCAGCACGCTAAGATTGCGAGAGAGTTCGTGCGTTCAACTCCAAGGTTCCTTCAGTGCGAATAGTCTCAGTTGGCTCGATGTGATTTGCTAGTATTTCAAGGGGACTTACGGAATTGTTCAACGACAGAGGAAGGGGTTTTCACAATTCAACAGATTTATCAATGAAGCACGGGTTTCCTATTCTAACTAGAAAGTACTGAATTTAAAGTGGTTGCAGGGTTTAGAGAGTCTAAATCTATTCTAAGTGCAGGGTATGGAGCTCAACTTCAGCGAACTTCAACCAAACTTCACTTTGCCTCGCCTCGGACAGCTTCCACAGAGTCGGTGCAATCTTCAGGGGAAATGACTAAAGGTGTTCAAACCACCACTTGACATGAAGACACCATCACAACGACGCATACCATCATTCAAACTGTGATTGAAGTTAGGCCCACAACGTTTCCAGTTGACCACACAAGGCGAACACACCATCAGTGAGCCCGCTAGTGGTATGGATAAGCGAAGCTTGCTTAGATCAAACACCACATTCCACAACTAACATCTACTTGCATAAAAATGAAATTACGCTACTCTACGCTACTTGAAGTAGAAGGGATGAAGAAACCTCGCTAGCTATCCATAACAAAGACGAATTTCACCATCAATGAAAAGATCTTTTATTATGAAAGTTTTACACAACAATTTCTTGCAAAAGTTTTCAAAGGAAGACTTTCCTTCTTCAACTACACTATTAATCTATACTAAGCTACTTCTAAGTTATCCCTCTACTCTATGTCTACTGTCTAATTTAATGTCTCATGAAGGTACAAATGAGGGGGGATGCCCCCTTTATATAGCTGGCCAAGTCCAACGGACGACTCAAATTACAATCGGCCGGATGGCCCAGATTGTGCCACCTCAGCCCTAAACAAGATTCACCCTAAAAACTGCCACCAAGAGGAGTGGGGTAATAAATGAACCATTAATGTCCATCATCCCTCTAGAAGATTCTTGTTCATAGACGCGTTTGCACTGTTCTTGTTCTTGACTGCAGACTTGATCAAACAGCTTCAACTTCTGGCATGGCAGGCACGTTCTCAATTTGAAATTCCAAGACTACAACCTCATCCTTCTGCTTGATGATGATTTTCCTCTTTAATGTTGTTCTTCAACTTTGAAGTACTTGAGGACGACCTTCTTCTCCTCATCCTGAGCTTTGAAAACATTTCTTCTTTGTCACTTGAGCTGGGCACATACTAAGTCTCAACACTTGGCCATTTTCTCCAAGTATTCGTTTCATCTGCCCAATCATCACCGTTTAGTCTCGACGTTCCTCCTGCAAAACAAGCAAGGAGAAGAGCATCATAACACTTCATAATATAAATTTACTTTACTTACCTGATTTTCATGCTTTAACTTCCAAGGGTTCATCGTTTTTCTCTAGCCAACTTTGCTTTCTTCATGATTTTTCAACATCTGTAGGCTGGGGCATATGACACCCATGCATCATACTTCAATGCCTTAGGAAAATTTCATCTTCCTCAAGGGTGCATTTCTTTTTTTTTAAAATCATCTTTTGAAAGTGCCAGCTTCAATTGCATCTTCTTCACTTTTCCAGCTGAGGCGTTCACCCTAACATTTCATCCAACTCTAGCTCAAGAAGATTATTTCCATCCGGAACTTGATCAAAAATTATCTAGGCACCCAACTTCAAGTTCATCCGCCAAGGTATTTTTATGTCAACAACACATTTTACTCCCTGCCTTAGAAAAAATTTCAAATTTTCTTTAGGAAATTTTCACCAACCTGGTGCCCATCAAAAATCCTCACCCCGAAGGCTTCGGCAAAGTGTGAAAGACTTTAAAATACATTCCTCATCGCAGACGTCCAATACCCAGAAGAAAATTCCCTTCAAAAAGCGTCAAATTCATGTGTCTCCAAACAAAGGGGTACATTTAATTTTTTTGAATTTTTAACCTTAGAAAAATATTTTGCCAACAATTTTGTTCTCGTTCTTTATCTCTGGGCTTATTTTCTTGCTTGGCCTTGAAAACCTTATCAACCTCATGAAGCTGGCACATTCTGACGTATCCACTGCCAATTCATCCATGCCTGAACAAATCTCATCATCCTCTCAAGTCTGGGCGTACTTTTCTTGCTTTGACACTTAGAAAATTTTCTAACTCATTTTCCTCAAGCTGGGTGCATTTGACTAAGTTCTCTTTAATTTTTTTTATCCTTACAAAACTTTTCACTAACTCACCCAAGTCAGGCGCATCTAGGGGGTCCTCCTTTCAATCATGATGCCTTAGATGATTTTCAAGCATCCTTCACAAGGTGGGCGCATTTTGATGGGCCTCCTGCCATTTACCAATACTTAGAAAAAATTTCATGCATCTTGTTCCTTAGGGCGCATTTGCTAGGTAGCACTTCCACTTTCAATACTTAAAAACTTTCCACTTAATCACTTCTTCCTTCGGCGCATTTTACCTCCTCAGCTTCCATTCCTCCTTAGAAAAATCTTCAACTCAGCCTCCTCTACTAGGGCGCATTTGAGGGTCTGTACTTCCAGTTGCCAACACTTAGAAACTTTTAACTTATCTTCTTCAACTTGGTAGGCGCATTTGAGGGGTCATGGTTCTAGTTTGAGCACTTAGAAGTTTTTTGTAGCCTCCTCCTTGCTAAGGGCGCATATGAGGTCTTCTACTTCAATTTTCATGCCTTAGAATATTCTCCACACTTCCTCTTGACTTAAGGCGCATTTTAGAGGGTGTGCTTTCAGTTTTGGACACTTAGGCAAATTTCTAGGCATCTCTCCAAGCAAGGGCGCATTCAAGAGGTGCAGCTTCAAGTTTTGATGACTTAGACATTTTTCAAAGCTCCCCATGCAAGTCTAGGCGCATTTAGCTAGGCCTAATTCAAATTTTCAACACTTAGTAAAGTTTTTACCCTCCTTCCATGCTAGGGCGCATATGACCCTTCAAGCTTCAAATTTAAATGACTTAGAAACTTTTCAAGTCCCTTCCAACCTTCCAAGGCGCATATTCATGGGTGGGCTTCAAGTTTTGAGGACTTAGTAGAATTTTTAAGCATTCATTTTGTCAAGGGCGCATTCACCACCTTGTACTTTGAGTTTGACGCCTTAGAATATTTTTCTATCTTGATGTCTCCTTCCTGGGCGCATTTGAGGCCATGTGCTTCAAATTTTCCCATACTTAGAGATTTTCAACTTGCTTTCGGCTAGCAAGGGCGCATTTAGGGGGGTGCACTTTCAATTTCAACTACTTAGTAAATTTTTACCCTCCAGTCAAGGCCAGGGTGCATATGGAGGCTTGAGCTTCAAATTTTCAACATTTAGAAATATTTCCAGCTTCCCTCTTCAACTAAGGCGCATCTGGGGTCTTCTATTTCCAATTTAGCAGACTTAAACAAATTTCAAGGAAAATCTCTTCAAGCTTGGGCGCATTTAGTCCTGTGAGCTTCCAATTTCACAGACTTAGAACTTTCCTCAGCCGCTAGTTCATGCCTTACTATATTTAGTAAGTTCTTGGTTTTCCCTCTTCTGGAGCTCAGATTGATTTGAAATTTTAAACATTGGATCTTCATGACCTTGTTAGCCTGTTCATACTGCCACTTCGAGTTGACCTGTTAAAAATAGCACATTTATGGGGGTGGTTTACTATTTATAGCAACTGCCCATTTCTGAGACCTCCACAACTCCGTTTGACTTGAAATTTGAATGACATGCTCCTCATCGGATGACTTGCCCGTTCACACTGGCGCCTACTGCTGGTTTACTATTTTTAGCCAGTTTCTGGAACGCCTTACTATAAATAGTAAGTGCTTCAATTGCCTTCAAATTTTACGGGTGGATAGCTTGAAAGATGCTGATCGCAGTGGGATACACTGGTTTTCGAAAATTCTGACTTTTTACCCCTCTTTTTGGGTCCTGAAGCTGGAAACCCTAATCTGACTGGCATGTGTATCAAATGACCTCCGTTTGATCTTGTTTCTGTTGCACTTTGCCCTGTTTGTGATTCTGATGCGCTGGGCAGCTGCTGGAATGGAACTGCTAAAAATAGTAAGTCACTGAAAACCAATCATCTTGCTTTGCATGTCACGCCACTGCGAAGCTCTCGAAAAACCCATAAGGAATATGCTGACATGCGAAGAAAACCCTGACATGCAAACCCTAAAAATAGCCTCTGAAGGCTGAACTCTGAAAGTCATCATCTCACTTTGCATGTTATATGATCGCGAAGGTCTCAGAAAACCCAAAAGGAATCCCCAAACATGCATTGAAGAACTTCGCATATAAACCCTAAATTTTGCTCCGGAAGTCGAACTGCTAAAAATAGTAAGTTGTCCATTTTAGCTCAAAATTTGTAGACGAGCAATTTGACATATTCTGGATACAGTGTGAATGTCGAAACTTCGGAAAATGTTGAAAGAACGCCCTGAATTGCACACTTACTAAAAATAGTAAGTCATTGGAATCTGATGAAACTTAGCTAGGAACCTGCTAGAAGCATATTGACTGCCATGCCAAGGTTAAGATTTCAACTTGATTACTTCATTCGATTTTAAATTGGCTAGAGAGTTCAAAACCCTAATTCTCAGACTTAGCCAAAATTTCAATTCAAGCTCAAAGACGGGCACATCCCAGAAAGGAAAACAGCAGAAAAGGGACAGAAAGAGAGAGAGAGACAATAGGAAAACTAACTAAAATCAAGCCAAAATTTTGAAACGAAGCAAAAATTAGGGGATCCCCATTTGCAATGGGGCGATGTGTGAAAAAGGTCACAACACGCCCCTGAGCTATAGGGGCACAAAAGTTGAAGAGTGACAAGCTTTTACAATCTGCAACCTCTGGAATCCTCAACTTCTGACGCTAATTACCGGAGCTATAGACCTCAGATAACTTCGCAAGATAGCTCATCGGATAACTGGAGTAATTTTGAAGAGATTGGCCGTGTTTACAAGCATATGCCCACAAAATTTGGGCCTTCAAGGAGAAGGGCGCCCCTGAGCTATAGGGGCGCAACTTTGCTTCTGCTTGAAAAATCTTCATAAATTTGATCTCTGAAATCCCTATTCTGGCCACTAAAATGACCATGCAAAGGTATAATCTGTCGTGAAAAGCTCCTCCATCATGAAATGCCTCGTTCTGAGTCCCTGATCCAGGTTCTGATCAATAGGTACTGCTCAACAGTTGCTTTTAACTAACATAACACTGACCAAATTCCATGCTTGACTTGCCCAAAAACTGTAATTTGACATCATTTTAGAAAAGTTTAGACTCTTTTAAGCAAAATGCCTTAATGAAGCAAAAAATTTGGTTTGGGTACAACACACCCGAGCAGTCTTGATATTGAGTTCTTTGGCCATGCAAGAACTTTACCTTCGGAGAATGCAACTTGATACCCCTTGTCCTCCAAGGCTGAGATAGAGACAAGGTTCCGCTTGATACCAAGAACAAATAGAACATCACTCAACTGTAAGAAGATGTCGGAATCTAGGTGAAGAGAGGAGGTCCCAACTCCTTTCACAGAATAACTTACATCATCTCCAATAATGACTTGAACACTAGAATCTCTCTCCACCAAATCAGATAGATGCTCTCTAAATCGAGTGATGTGGCGAGAGGCACCACTATCAATCAACCAAGTGTTATTGTCGATAGGCACATTGCTTGACAAAGCAAAATAGAATAGAAATTCACTTGAATCCTTCTACGGAGAGATCTCACCCACATCTGCAAATGAAGCCTACTGCTTAGGTCTGGTTGGACAATCCTTAGCATAGTGACCAAACTTGTCACATCTAAAACATTGAATGCGAGAGAGGTTCTTCTTCTTCTTAAATGCAGGAGCACCATCTAATCCTTTATCTCTATTCCTCTTGAAGTACCCTTTCTTTCCTTCTTTTCCTTTCTTCTTCGAGGAATGAGTGGCAAGAACATGAATGTCTTCATTTGTAGAGCTTTGACCAATGCCTCTCGCTGCCAACCTTGATTCTTCTTGAATACAATCCACCCTCAACCGATCAAACTTAGGAAGTTTTGATCTCGCACTGATTCCTTGAATGAATGACTCCCAAGATGGAGGAAGACCATTAAGAGCCAACATAGTCAAATCCTTGTTATCAACAATATGCCCAATGGTAGAGAGCTGATCTCTCAACTCAGTGATCTTCATGAAGAATGAGATGACGGATTCTCCTTTCGCCATCTTGATATGATGAAGTTGTTGCTTTAATGCAAGAGCTTGACTTGTGTTGTTGATCTCATACATCTCCTCCAAGGTCTTGGACATGTCTCTTGTTGTTTTCAACTTGGAGATGATCGGCACAATGTGATCTTTCATAGAATCAACCAACATCTTTTTCGCCTTAGTGCCATTTTTCTTTCATTGTGGCTTCTCATTCTCATCGGTTGGTTCGGGAACTTCGCCCTCCACGAACTCAGCTAACTCATTTTCTTTCAAAGCGAGCGTGACTCTAAACTTCCAAGATGTGAAGTTTGATGCGCCCTCAAGTCTATCTTCGATCTTGAGCCCGTTCAACATCTTGACGATAAGATAGATGCAATCAAAGATGAGAATAAGAATGGAGGATAATGCTGCTTGAAGAAATCTGATCACGATCTTTCTTATACCCGCTCTGATACCATGTTAGTTTTTATGATCAGATATAAAAGCAGAAATTTAATTCAAAATCAGACACAATAACACAGCATATACCCTGGGAAAACCCTCCTCCTGAGGGAGAAAAACCCAACAACAATATATCACTTATATATTGAATGATAAACAATAGTCTCCTTTACAATGAGGCCAATTATGAGGCCAAGTAATGACACCACAATCTGATGCTAACACAGAAATAATATGATGCCCTTGCTAATGATAAACTCAGCCTTCTACAATGCTTCGATCTGAACTTGAAGTATTCGTACTTATCTAGAACTCGAACTATGATGGATATGAATGAATGATTTACAATGAATTAGAATCGAACATATATACAAGAGAGGAGGGGACGCACCTCTCCAAGTCTTCATGTCGACCATCACCAAAAATCGTGTCTCTAAGATACATGAAGTCGGCCTCAACAAATCGTACCTCTTCAAGAATTCGCGCCTTCATCATGTCGGCCTTATAAACAATAATTAAATATTAATTAATGTGCAATGATGAAGCACCTCTTCATCAATTGTTGTCTTGCAATTTAAATAGCCGTTAGGCTATCATTTAAATTGTTCTTTATCGCATGAGCTGGGCTGGAAGTAGAAGCCTGATGCTGCCTCCAACATCAACAAAAAAGAGGAAAAGAGAATGAGGTGATCTACTCTAGATATAGGGGTGAATTTGGTTCACAAGGTAAGGTTCATTAGATCAAATTTGTAGGTTGCAAGTTAGATTATATGTGGTATGAACTTGATTGTTCATTTAATCTTGTTCCAAATGAATAGAACAAATTACTCTTTATTTGAACAATTGTGTTGTTGCCTTGGGAAACTTTGATATTTTAATTGCTTGATTTCTTGATGAGTGATGATTGCTTATCAAATGTCAATGAATTGATTCATCCCTCATATTCATTTCTTGAAGGAGTCACCACTCCCCATGGCTGCCCTTGATAGCAATATTTTATTTCCACGTTGATTGTTAGACTTATTTCCTATTGATGGTTTCTTTACAAGGAGGTGGTTCCCCCTTTTATACTTTATTTTTGAGGGAATTATAGTCTTTAATATTTGAAGGGTCACAATTTTTCATATCTAGGGTTACATCCTTTCACATATCCTAATTTAAATCTCCTGCAAATTTACTTAAGGCTCTATTCTTAATTGGATTCTTCAAATGGTAGTACGGATGAAATGCTCTCCTCTTTTATACCACAAGTTTGAGGGAGTCACAACTCTTCACTTCAAATAGTTACAATTCTTCATTATTGCATTTGGATACTAATAATAATTCAATTTTTAGATGAGTTAATTTGTTAGGGCTTCTCACTCCAAAAGCATTTTGACAGACAAGTTTTAACGCTTCCATAAATTTTAAGCATAAAGTAATCATAAGAACACATCTTGTTGAAGATACATGAAGCAACACATAGATACACGCAATATATAAAATATAAATACGAATCATGAAGCATACGTAATACATAGAGTATACACAAGAAGCATGAAGCATATATGTGAATAATACATGAAGTATACGCATGAATACACAAAGTCACAAAGCATACATATGAATACATGCAAATCGTAAAGTATACAATTAAATACATAAGTCGCATGAATACACATATACACATGAATGCACGCAAGTCACAAAGCATGTAATTTGCAAGTATACACTTGAAGTCACAAAGTATATGAAAGGTATACACATAGTCTCATGAATACATGTAAGTCACAAAGTATACACATGAATATATGTAAGTCACAAAGTAAGTCACAAAGTATACACTTGGGTACACAGAAGTCACAAAGTATATACTTGAATATATGTAAGTCACAAAGCACACTCATGGATACACATAATACACGTAAGTCACAAAGTATTAACATGAATACACGTACATTGCAAAGTATACAACTTGAATACACGCAAGTCATAAGGTATACACTTGAATTCACATAAGTCACAAAGTATGCACTTGAATACATGTAAGTCACAAGGTATACACTTGAATATACATAAGCCACAAAGTATACCCTTGAATACACATAAGCCACAAAGTATACACTTGAATACAAGGTATGTAAAGTATTCACATGAATACATGTCATACATAAAGTATACACGGGAAGCATGAAGCATACATGCGAATACACACAATACATGAAGCATACATGTGAATACACATAATACATCAAGTATACACAGGAAGCATGTGAATACACGCAATACATGAAGCATACACAATGTTGGCATTACAATTCGCACCTATGGAGTGCATATTGGCAATGGATAGCTATACATAGTATTAACTACTCTTCAAATTAGGAGGGGAAGCTCCCTCTTTTGCTAATATGTGTAAAAAGTAAAGTATTCTAAAATCCTATCTTTTTGACTCAGTTGGTAGAGGCACAAGGTTAAGAAACCAAATACATTGCAGCCAAGTTTTTCTCAGGTTTTCCAAATTCTTAACTACAACTAAGCTAATGCTAAAACTATCCTATTTCCTCAAGAAAAACAGAGCATGAGGACTTAGGAGCAAGTGGGAATGGTTTGACGATAAAATTTATATCAGGATTCCGAAGGAGTAGGAACCCCTATCCGAGGTGTAGGCTGATATGAAGGTTATTGGAAACAACATCAAATGGCAAGCTAGTTCTCAGGATTCCCAAGGAGGAGGAACCCCTATCTGAGGTGTAGGCTGAAAGTAGCTTTACTGGAAAGAAACACTTAAACAACAATCTTTATTTCTAAATTCTCAAGGAGGAGGAACCCCTATCCGAGGTGTAGATATGAAAGAAAGACTGTTAAAAACAACATCAAATGATGATCTCTATTTCTAAATTCCCAAGGAGGAGGAACCCCTATCCAAGGTGTAGATATGAAACAAGATTATTAAAACAAATAAATCTGGGACAGCAAATTGCATGAAGGACCTAACACACAAGGAACGATCAAACCAGCTTTATATTAACAAAGTGAACAAGTACAGAATAGCAATATTGCATAGCAAGGTGGGCACAGCAATTTGTTATCACAGCAAAAGTTAAAATACAAATGAGCAAGGGTGCTCTTATTTATAGAACCTCAAAGGAGTAGGGAACCCTAAAATCTCCTTGAGTTAACATCAGTCTTACAAGCATGCAAGATTTATTCTTAAGTCTAAATGTATGCAACCTAACAGTTAACTGGAAAAACTACCTCAATTAACTGATTCTAAACTAAACTTATTGGACTTTGCAACACACAAGTCCTTATCGATATGAGATTCAACTAATAACTAACATCAATTAACTAAAATCTAACTCTAAATGCACATAGGTGACTCCAAAATAGACATGTTCAATAGGTGGGACAGCGAGTTAACTTGGAAAGAGGCGTCAAGTTAACTCCTGTGTTTAATGTCTATCCTGAAAAGGTGGAACGTCCATGACAAGTAGTTCACTGGCTGTGTCTCTGAGCAATCAACTCCTCCAAGAACTTGTTAATTGCCTCATCATTTGGAGGTCCTCACATGTATCAACTATCAATTCAATGCTTGTCAGCAATTTGAGCAATCCTGGAAATATCTACACACTCAAATTGACAGTTTACTGACTGGTAACTCTGGCGGCTCCGTAACTGGAGTGATGACCTATGTTTCTTCTACAGCTTGACGCTTTTGGCGATTTTCTTGATTCTTCTCAATGGAAGAATGTTGCATGATGAAACCGCGAAGTTTGACCACAAACATTCTTGTTGTGAGAAATGCACAAGAACTCACTGCACACGTAGAATTTCAACGATATTCAACCCTCTAAACTGGACTTGAAAAGCTATCAGCTATATGAGGTATGAAACCATGTGGACTTTGAGTGACTATGCTTGCCAAATTGTCTGAATCAACCCTCCGGATGCACTTGATGCAAAACTATGTCAGCTTTTCTTATGAAATCGTGAATCAAGACCGATTTGGTCTTGAATTCAATCTAAGTGAACTGCATTCTAAAAAACTAGCTTGTTGACTATAAACACAGCTATGTTCTGACAACTTTTCCGGTGAGGCTAAAAATGGCTTCTAGCGAGGCTAAAAAATAAACTGTCGAGGGGCAATTTTTACAAAAAATTGCAAGAGACATGGGTTTTGTAGAGAAAATGTTTCTAAGAAAACCCACAACGTCAGAAATTCGAAAAAGTCTTTTTTCACTTGGCATGCAGACTTCGAAAAAAAGCAACAGGGGTAGTAGGGGCTCCAGGGGCTATTTTTTATGAGAAAAACTAGCATATGGGTTTTGTAGGCGCCAATGAGTTGATCGAACCCAGATTCTTCGTTTTTCACAAAGTTGACTTTTTGACTGGCATGCAAAAGAATCTTCAAAAAAAAGCACAGTACTTTAAAATGAGAAGTAGTGGGGCAATTTTCTCGAAAAATTCTAGAACATGGGTTTTGCTACCAATGCTATGTTGAGTGAACCCAGATGACCAGATTTTGAAAATGATGCCATTTACTTTCACATGCGAGAGAAAACCTAAGACAAGGATAGAAGAATTCTGAGAGAGAAAATAGAAATTATATTCTGCCTCTAAAAATGACGCCTATGCCTTGAATCGAGTTTGATGAAGTCTAGAATGCATGCACTCAAAAGATGAAGTCTGAAAAATAAATCCTCTGAGCAATTAGGACCTGGCACTGCAAAGAATACTGAAAAATATCACCTATAGCGCCTTCAGATCTTGCTTGCACGAGAAAATGTGTTTTCCTTCAACTTGTGATGAGAATAATGGACGCCCAAATGCCTTAATGAATAAATTTCATGAATTAAGGCGTCACCTTCAGTTAAATCCTAAATTTAGGATGAAATAACTTCATTGGACCTCAATTCAATTAACTGAATGAAGATAAAACCCTAAAATGGGCGCCACTCAGCATGCACAGATAAATTCGCCACACGCAAGAAAAATTAAGTCATTTTGAGGTCGACTTAGAAGTGAAACTGGAGTTTTAATATTATTTTAAGTTGAGTTCAAAAACTACTCCATTATAGGGCGGCCAAGTCACTTGAGTTTCAAAAGTCAAAGTTTGACTTTCGGCACCACTACTCCAAACTTAGAAACTTTTTTTGAAAATTCCATTTGCAATCGTCAACGGAGCCTATATTTGATCACTGATTCTGACTGACTAATGTATCCAGTAGACCGGCTGACAGTTTCATTGAAGAGCAGGATCAAAACTGAAAAGGAGCTCCTTGAGGTTGCAAACCCTAATTCTGACTTCTGAGCCTTCAAAATTTTGGGCGCCTCTGGCCTCCAAGGGTGCTTTTTCTCACCAGACTTAGAAAAAATTTCATGCATTTTCATCATTTTGAACTTGATTTTGGACTCCCTTCATCTTGCAACTCCCGGCACTTAACAAAACTTCAGAGCTGGCTGACAAGCTCACTGCAAAGCTGGCTCAATTCTTAACATGATCTCCTAGAGAGCACAAACCTCAAAACCTCCATCTGACAGGTCAAAAACTTGGGCGCCCCTAGCCTCTAGGGGCGCTTTTATTTCCAGAGTTAACCATTTTTGCAACATGTTGATTCTCCATTCAATCTCTGGCTACTGAGTACTAACAAGTCTTCTAACCCGGCTGAGATATGCAATTGAAAGCTTGAAGCATCACAAATAGGATGAGCATTTGAGCTAACCCTAACAACTGCATTTGAGGGCTCAAAACCCCAGGCACCCCTGGCCTCCAGGGGCGCTTTTGCTCTAAACTGACATTTTTGACCATGATAAAAACCTTAAGTTTGACTCCTAATTCCAACAATTTAGCAACTCAGATTAACCCGCTGATGGACTTGTTGCAAAGCCTGATCAAGTCTAAGACAAACCTCTTAGGTGTCATTTGCTCAAAAAGTTACATTTGGTACGTGAAAAGTTTGGGAGCCTCTAGGCTACAGGGATCGCTTTTGCCAACCAGAGTTAGTCAAATTTTGACCAACTTCATTTCCTCCATTCTTCACTTGATCTTCAAATTCGGGCGTTGGAAAGGTCCCGTAGACTTGTAACTAGATTCTTGCGAAGCTGACAGGATGCTGAGCAGATGCCTTGAAGAAGACAACCTTCGAAAACCACATCTGGTCGCCCAAAATGATGGGCGCCCCTAGCCAGCAAGGGCACTTTTGCCTTGGTGATCTTCAATTCAACCTCCGTTTTACGTGTCCATTCGCTCAATTGCTGCTTCCATTTGATAAGTCCTGCGCACTGGCTAACAGATCCATTGCGAAGCTGGGCTGAAGCTGAGAAGATCATTCTAGAGATAGTCAATACAAAAACTGGCATTTGATGCCTTGAATTCTTGGGAGCCCCTGGCCTACAGGGCTCGCTTTTCTCCACCAATGTTAGTCAAATTTTGACCAATTTCATCTCCCTCGTTCTCCTTCGTTCTTCGTTTGATCTTTAAATTCAGGTGTTAGACAAATCTTCTAGAGTGGCTGGCAGGGTCATCGCAAAGCTGGCAGGATTTTGAAGAAGACCTCTTGGAAGTGACAAACCCCAAACAGTTGATTTGAGCCTCCGAAACCTTGGGAACCCTTGGCTAGCAAGTGCTCTTTTACTTTTAGACTTAGAAAATTTTCGATGATTTTCACCACTTCAACAATCCCCAGAAAATTTTAGATGATTTTCACCACTTAGAAAATGCCCTCCATCTTGAAACATCATTTTGAACATTTATCGCCATAGAATCTTTGCTGGAGCATTTTAAGCTTAGATTTCGACACCTGGTACTAGCCATTTGCCACTGTTGACCTCGGAGGTCCTAACTTTTCTCTTGAAAAGTGAAAACAACCCACCAGACTTAAACTGACTTTTTCTTGATTCTAACTTCACCACTATGATCGTGAAGTGAAATTAGCCAATCAATATAATTTTCAGTCAATTCTGGCAGGATCCTATTTTTTAGGGTTTTTTTCTAAAAACAAGGGCCCGGAAACCCTAATTTTCAAATTTTTCCAGTATCTTTTAGACAGTAAACCCACAAAAATCCCGTACTTTGTTTTCCCAAAAACTGACTTTTGATGACAATTTTACAAGGTTTAGACCATAGAAGCATAAATCTGCAAAAAATCGCAGAAATCGCGATTTTTAAAAAATCGTGGGGGTTCCCGATTTTTTCCGGCTAAAAATTGCGATTTTTTGGGTTGCGTTGACCGCACCAAAAATCGTTGAAAATCGCGAAAAAATCAGGTTTAAATCGCGGAAAAATCGGGAAAAAAAGGTCAAAAAATCGCGAACTCTAAAAAGCGTGAAAAAAAACCCTAAAAAACGTGATTTTTTGCATAAATATGAGTCGCCAATTGATTTTCTTGATGCCCTGCGACTTTCCAGCGCCGTCAAATTCCCGAAAAGTTGCAGAGTTTATTTCTATGTCCTGCTTAACTCCATATCCACGATTGGCAGCCAGCATTCGCGACTTGCTTTTTCTTTGACTCCCGTCCGCGACTTGCTTTGGCATTCACGGCAACTTCACTCACGGCTTCGCATTCACGCGGCTTCACTCCGTGCTTTTATTTTTTCCGCACGGCTTTTATTTTTCCGTATGTTTGTTTTAGATTTTATTTGTTTTTATTGGGCTGTATGCATTTTAAACTTTTAGCGTTGATTTTTCTATATTAAAAGTTTAAATCTATGAAAGCATTTTATTTTTATTTTTAGAGATTTATATTTATTAATATAATTTATTATATTATAATAACAATTTGTTATAAATTTTATATTTATGACTCTATATATTTAAATTTTTAATAATATAATCTTTAACATGTTAAAAATTAACTAAATAAATAAACTGTAATGTTTAATTAATTTAAATATAACTAATTTTTTTTAAATTAAATTATTTTATAATAATATAACTTTATACTATTTATTCTATGATTTATTTTTTAATGTTTACAAATCCCATATTTTATTTTGCTTACTTACTAAAAAAATTAAACATTTATTAATTATTATAATAAATTTAATATTATTTTTTTTTTTTAGTTTTCATTTTTTAATATTATCATTTAATACATTATATATAAAATTCAAGAAATGTAAAATAAAATATTTAAATTAAATTCAACAAATATAGTAAAATCTAACATAAATTAATATATTTAAATATTTATATATTGTGATTTCACATGTTTCTTAGGGTTTATATTTTATAAATGTTAGACAATTTTGTGGATATATTATTTATATTTATAAAAAAAAAAAAATTACATAGGGCGAATTTAATCCGAATTTTTTGCTTTTCGAATTTTTTCCTTGTCGAACTTCATCCGAATATCAATGTTGCCGAACTCGAATTCGAATTCGAACCTTGTGACTTAGACTGAAGGTTTCGCTCTATTTTTTGGCCGCCATAAATCTACACGCGAGTTCTGAACGCCGTTTTTGCTGCCGACTGTGAAGTACGCGACCAGAAGACGAGGCTGTGAAGACGCAACCAAAAGACCAGAAGACTAGGCTGTGAAGACGCGACCAGACTGTGAAGATTGTGAAGACGACCAGAAATCCTGATTTTTTGTCTATTTTCTATTTTCTATGTTTTTTTACTTTTTCAAACCCGATTTTTTCCCGATTTTTTCCCGATTTTTTCACGATTTTTCAAAAAATCCTGATTTTTTGGTTTGCCGATTTTTTCCCCAAACGATTTATGCTGCTATGGTTTAGACTATTTTAAGCAAAATGCCTTAATGAAGCAAAAAATGTTTTGGGTACAACACACAGAAAGCATGAAGCATACATGTGAATACACGCAATACATGAAGCATACATAGGAAGCATGAAGCATACATAGGAAGCATGAAGCATACAAGTGAATACATGTAATACATTAAGTATACACAGGATGGTAGGAAAGATGCTCCGATACCACTGTAATGTCCCCTACCCTAATTTGCCATAGAATTCGCCTATTGATCACAAATTGCAACAAATTAGGGTTAGGGTTTCACCTTATTAAATAAATCTCTTTAATGATGTAATCTTGAATTGGAATCCTACATTCACCACATGAACAATATATGCAAATATGTTTATATGCTTGTTAGGGTTAGACAATTGCATCACATCCATAGATTATCAATCAATACAAACAAATTTGAGAGAAGGGACATGATGGGTCTGCCCGAAGCCATATGCCAAGCCTAAGAGGGTGTATACCACAACCCTCCCCCTTGGCGACTTGTACCTGCTTTCCCCATCAAGACCTCGACTCCTCGAAGACACTTTCCATCTGGGGAGTTGAGTGGGGGTCGTAAGTGGGCTCTATCGGCTCTTTGACTAACTACCACTCCACCCCAGGCCCATCCTACCAAATGGGTTTCAAACAATCAAGCACATCACCTACTCTACCACAAGAAATTAGTTATTAAATATTTTTATTATCATCTACGCAATATGCATACATATGTAAATAATGATTGCAGAAAAAATAAATCTGAATATAGAATATATGTAGTAATAGCAATCTATAATGATGAACTGTGATGACTCCTATTTCCTGGTCTGTATGTGTTTGTCTGCTTAATCGACCTGTTCTCAATATTCAAGAGATATGGCTTAAAGGGAACAACATATTAGTTTCAATGGAATAATTACTAATAAGGATTAATAATTTGTTGTACCCAAAACCAAAAATTTTGCTTCACTAAGGCATTTTTCTTAATTGAGTCTTAATCTTGTTAAAGTGTTGTCAGAAGGTCATTTTTGGGGTTTTTAAATATGGAGTTGGTGTCAGTGTCATGTCAGTCTGTCACTGAAAAGATTTAAGAAAAGTGAAAATCTGAACGAAAACATCAAAATTTTCTATTTCTGGAGAAGGGAGCACTTTCTCAAATGGGCGCCCTATCTTTTAGGGGCTCAGATCTTGTTTTAGGGTTTGTCACCTCCAGCAGACATTCATCCGGCATCACGTCAGCTTCGCAGTGAGCTATCAAGCCTGTCAAACGGACCTGTTTCGAGCAAGTTGTGGTGAATACAGCGCAAAATGAGTCGAAAGTGAGAATTGGCTAACACTGGTAAAAAGCGCAGCTTTTGGAAATGGCGCCCATCTTTTTGAGGTGCCAAATGAAGGTTTTTGGCTAAATGCCACCCAAGATGTTTGTCTCACTTTTGTTCGAGCTTCGCGACGCATCCGTCAGTGGGTGAATCTGAGTTGCTGAAGTGCTTGAACCTGAGGTCAAACGTAGGGTCAAATCTTAGTCAGAACGTCAGAGGAAAAAGCAAAAGAGCACATTTTAGGAAAGGCGCCTAAGCTTTTCAAGCCTTTAATGCTTTCTTTCTGATGATTTTAGATATTCAATGTGTCCGTGTTACGTTCAGCTTTCCGTTGCCTGTCTCCGTCAGTTCGTGAGATGCCTCAGCAGCTTGGTCGAGGTTTTTGTGATATTCTAGCCAGTTCCTGAAATGGCTAAGTCTGGGACGAAAAGAGCAACTTTTGAAAAAGGCGCCCTTGTTTTTCACCCCTCAGATGTTGTTTTCTTGGGAAATGTGCCTTTGCAGCTGTTGTGAGAATGAAGTTAGCTCCGCAATGAACCTGAGATCCAGTCCGAAAGTTGGTAAATCAGAAGTTATGAAGGATTTTGTTTTTCCCTTCGTTCGAGATACAGATGTTGAAATTTGACTAAGTCTGAGGAAAAGTGCAGCTTTTGAAAAAGGCGCTTGGATTTTTGGGCCTTCAAATGTCAGTTTTATGGTTTCCAGTCTCAAGATATCTTTTGATCAATTTTTACTCAGCTTTGCAATGCACCTGTCAGCCAGCCAATCGGAGAAGTCAGTCAACCAGTGTCAAAGGATGAACAGAGGTCCTGACAGAGGTTTTAGCTTAAATTTTCATGAAATTTGGCTAAGTCTGGAATTCGCTTGAGAGTTCAAAATTGAATTTTCGAAAGAGAGTTGAATGGATGCCTTAACTGGAGTTCTGACTGCAGTTAGACTAAACGTTTTCTGGGTTGTCATCTTCAGTTCGTATATTGGCATGTCGAGTAATCTTTCAGTTCGCATGTCGAGTTAACTAGTTTGCATGTTCAGTTAACTATCTTGCATGTTGAGTTAACTTGATTGCATGTCCACTTAACTGAAGATTATCAGTGAATGTCAACTGGAGTTCACATGCATGGCGAATTTGGTTGCAATTATGAAGTTTTAGTGAAGATTGCGCTTCATTGAGTGTCAACTGAAGTTCAAGAAGGGACGCCATATTTTGATGAAGCATTAATGTTTGAAGTAAGGCGCATTTGAGTGTTAACTTCAGTTATGAAAAGGGTCGCCATATTTAGTGTTTGATATTTTTGATGAAGCATTAATTAGTGAAGCTACGACCTTTACAAGGAATGACAACTGAAGTTCCAAAAGGGTTGTTATTTTTAGAATTAAATTGAAGCATAAGTGTGAAGTTGGCGCACTTCTTGAAGGCCAACTGAAGATTGAAAAGGGTCGCTATTTTTAGAATGTTTATTGCATGAATATGGCGAGTTTCTTATGGCTAACTTTAGTTATCAAAAGGGACGCCTTAGTTTAAATTTGTGAATTTAAAGCAAGTGTGAAGGATGGTGAACTTAATATGAAGTGCTAACTGAAGTCAAAGTCATATGAAGTTGTTAACTGAAGACTTGTAAGGCAAACCCTAATGCATGGTGCTTTAATTAGCATATTTGAGTTCCAGTTAACTTAAATGAGGTCCAATTAGAAGCCAAGCGCACTTTTCATGGTTTCCTTGCTTAGTGCGAATTTTCAAAGATGAAAATCTATATATTTCAGCCATGGCGTCCATTATTTCATCATCTTTTGCTCTGAAGTTCATATTCTTCTTGAGCGACCAGCAAGCTAAAGGTGCTATAGGTGTCCGAATTCAGCGTTCTTCATAGCAACGAGTTCAGATTGTTCAGAGGAAGGCGATTCTAGACTTTATTTTCACTTTGCATGCAGGTTTTATCAAGTTCCAAAGAAGAGGTTGGCGAATTTTCAGAAGCAGAACAAGCAAAACCTTCTATCTTCTGTCTTATTTCTTCTATTTCTCATCTTAGGTACTTTCTTCGCATGTCAAAGAAAACGGAAAAATATTCAGAATCTGACCATCTGGGTTCGCATATTTCAGCATCAGCAGCAAAACCCACATCTTAGATTTTTTCGAGAAAATCGCCCCGTAGCCTTCATTCTGAAGCTCTATGCTTTTTTCCGAGAATTTCTTTGCATGTGGGCCAAAATCACATCTTTTTGAAAATCTCATCATCTGGGTTTGCTCAGAATTCCGTTGTGCATAAAACCCATGTTCCAGATTTTCTCAAGAAAAATTGCCCCCGAGAAGCTCTAAAACCCTTACAATTCTCGACTGAAGAATCTTTGTATATCAAGCTCAACGACATATTTTCGCAATTCTGACGTTGTGGGTTGTCTTAGAATCCTTTTCTAGACAAAACCCATGTCTCAGAATTTTTGGTGAAGATTATCCTCTGACAGGCTACTTTTAGCCTCACCAGGAGCCATTTTTGCTTTCCGGAGAAAGTTGTCAGAATATAGTCGTGTTCACAGTCAATGGGCGAGTTTTTCAGAATGCAATTCACCTAGACTGAATTTGAGGCCAAATCGGTCTTAATTTAGGTTTTCATCATAGCAGCTGACAATGAAGCGTTACGCTACAAAAGGAACAGACTCCATTTACAGAGCCGCCAAAGTCACTCAAATCCCATGCCATTGTCTTCGTGAAGATGGTACCTACGCTGATCTCGAGGCTGTACAAACTGAGTTTCAGAAGCATGTTTGTGATATCTTGATGGAGGTTCTGATCACATTTTCAGTAATTTCAGCGAGTTTCAAGAAGGCGACTGAAAATGTTAAAGAATGTATGCACACAATTACAGAAAGTGGTAGAGAACTAAAGAGACAGACTGTTGTTTTGAGCAGCGTCAAAGTGCCAGATGATGACAAAGAGATTGATGAGTTCCTGGTCGAAGTGTTAGACCGAGTTGACATGGAGTAATCTGCCAGTTGGAACCTGCAGTTAATTTCGAAGGTTGAGTCATGAGCAGCAGTTAACTCGACTTTCAGTCTTGAGTTTACTTGCTGACTTAACACATGCTTATCTCATCCTTGGAATTATCAACACAGGAGTTAGGGTTAGGGTTTCCAGTTAACTGAAGGTAGTGTCCAGTTAACTTTGCTTTAAATAAGGACGTGCATGCTTGCACATGGTCCATTTAGGTTATTTGTATGGTTAACTGATGGTAGCTTTCAAATGAACTCAGAGTACTTATTAGGGTTTAATAATTAATCTTGCATGCATTTTATGTAGATCAGTTAACACAAGGTGATTTTAGGTTCCCTACACCTTGATGTATATAACAAGAGCTTTTGCTCATTTGTAATTAACTTTTGCTTGAGAGAGAAATATATCGCGCCTTACCTTGCCCTCAATATTGCTCTTTTGGTATTTGTTCATGTGTTCGCTTATTACGATTAATTGTTATGCCACATAGGGTTTCATGCAATTGTAAATGGGAATTCTTTCTGCTTTGTGAATCTTTATCATTATATCAAGTGTTATGCCACATAGGGTTTCGTGAGATTGTGGATGATAAATCTGTTTTGTGAAGTCTTTACTATTTGATCAAGTGTTATGCCACATAGGGTTTCATAAGATTGGCGTGGTAAATTCTTCCCATAGTTTAGGTAAATCTGTTTTGTGAATCTTTATCATTACGATCAAGTGTTATGCCACATAGGGTTTCGTGAGATTGTGATGATAAATCTGTTTTGTGAAGTCTTTACTATTATGATCAATTGTTATGCCACATAGGGTTTCATGAGATTGTCATGGTAAATTTAAATCTGTTTTGTGCCCAATAAGCTTGTCTAGATTGAGTCGATAGATGCGCCACCTTGCCTTCAAGTAGAGAATCTAAACACTTATCCTAATCTGCTCCATTTTAGTTATTAAAGTTTTGTTATGATGACCAAATAAAACAGAAAAGTAAGAACGCAGAAAAAATGACCTAATATGAATATATGTAGTGATAGCAAAAGATCATGATGAACTGTGATGACTCCTATTTCCTGGTCACATGTGTTTGTCTGCTTAATCGACTGAAGAGCACTTCAAGAGAGTGGCTTAGCTGTCCAACATATTAGCACAATGGAATGTTAGATTTTACGCCAACATAATTGTTGCAAGAATCATTATTGCATAATCATATCTGATCCGCATATCTAGATATATACATATGTGTGTGTGTGTGTGTGTGTGTGTGTGTTTGATTAGATATATGTATATGTACTTATATTTAACTTACTCCCCTTATTGATTTATCATTTATCTTCAGCTATCTTCCGTTGAACTATCCTCATCTATATATATTCTTCCAACTCAGATTATATCCCTTTGTATATTCTGAAATATTGAGTGCCTGATTGTAACATGTATTTCTGATGATTATTCCATACTCTTTATCCTTTGCTGATCTTCCAGATTTCAGATTGTTTATTGATCCTCCCTTCATGATTATCTGCTGTTCTGCTCAAGAAATCTCCTATTTCTGTCCTCCATAAATCTGATGATCCATATGTCTTAATACCCTTCCTAACTCTCCTCCATCTCTTCTAAAAATCTAAACTTATACCTTCAATTCTAAATGAAGGAATGCATCTCTTCGAAAGGAGATGACTACTTGAACGGTCATGTCTCCTATCACCACCCTTGAAGACACTAATCGCTGCCTTATTTATTTTTGTTTAATTACTACTCCTTTATTATTCCCTTTTCATCCTAATCGCTGCCTTACTCTCTAGCGATTACCTTATTTGGTCGCTGCTTTTATAAATGTTAATAGCCTTGGAGAAGAACATAATGAATCACGACTTTAAAGACTTTGTCTTTTCTGACTTTGTCTTATTCTCCAGTGCTGGCTCTTAGACTTTATCACTGCCAATTAACAAACATTATTATCATTGCTGCTTTTAATGATAATTACAATCGCTGCTTTTAGGATATTAATAATTGCATTTTCAAATTTAATAATCATTTTCCTTTGTTAATCGCTGTTTCCTTTTAAATATCATTGCTTCCCTTATAGCTCCAAACATATAATATTATATAACTATTTAATTTTAATATTTAATTTAAATTTGGTATATCACATGCTACTCAAGGGCTAAGAAAAGGGAGTTGGTTTGCAATTGTTAAAAAATGAAAATTATTAGGGGAAGCATTTAACACCTCAAGTTTCACTTTCCTTATGTATTTGGTCAATTTGCTTCTTTGGGCACACAAGTGCAACCTGAACTTATTTGTGAATCCAAAATCAAAGTGATTTGAAAAATAAAGGACCTTAAAAAGAGGAAAAGAGAAAAGATAGTGGCCATAGGTCAAGGAGAGCCTTCTACTTTTGCAATTCTTCCATTCCATTCTAGTTCAAGCACTAGTTTAGAGGTCATGTTTGTTTGTTCACGGGAGTCTTTCATGCCCTTGATCACAACTGGAGTGTTGAGAGTGAAGCTGGTAAGCCTGCTGGAGTGAGTACCTTCGCTGATCTGCCTGTTACAGTGTGTTTCAGACCTCTTACAGTCCTGCACCAGCAGGCATTTATCCAACATTTGAGGTACTATGTTGTTGTCTATCAGCTGCGTAGATAGTTTATGAAATTAGGGAGTTTTGGAAATGTTTTTCAACTGTTATTCTTACATATCAGAACTCTATCAGCATTGTAACCTTTTCAATATCAGACACAATGGAAATTGCATTGTGTTATCCTGAATTTTTGACTTATTTTAAAATTCAGATAACCAATCAAATTTTCATAAAATTTGAGACTTTTCTTCTCTAAGGCACGCATTACGAGGTGCAAAGAGTGACAAATCTCAGTTTTAGGTTTATTAACCTTTGGGCTACTCTTTTTCCCTCTTTCGTTTCCGTTTTTGTCAATTTCTGAGTCATTTTTAGTGTCTTTTTGGTCAATTTCGGGTTTTTGAAGTAACTCAGCAAATAGGGAAATTTTGACTTGAAAGCAAAATTGCTAAAGTGTTCGAAAATCCCGAAATTGCTTAAGTCACTCTAAAAATCCGAATTCTTTTAGAGTCTTCATTTTTGACAAAAAGTAGAATTGTTATATGACTTTAAAAACCCGATTTGCTTTGTCATTTGTAAAAGCTTCAAAAAAGTGCGAATTTATTTAAAATGAGATTGTTAAGTCATCCAAAAAGCCCAAATTTGTTTTAAAAGAAATTGCGTTGGTTCCTTAAAACCCCGATTTTAGTTTTTATTGACATTTTATGTTGCCAAAAGCTTCAGAAAGTCCGACGCCATTCTGTTTCAAGCTAGTTGAGTTCTATTTGATTTCTTTTCCCTGTTTCATGGAGATTCCGTCAAACTAAAAGCTTGAAAATCGGATTTTTTCCTCAGTAAATAGCCATCACTCTTTCATTTTCTGAATCGCGCCTAGGGTTTCTCCATTGTTACTCTTATTTGCGAACTTGTTTTCAGGTATGTATTTGTTTCTTTGTCTCTTTCTCAACACTTTCTGTTATTTATCATTTTATATTAAACGTCATTGTCATTTATGTATCACGTTTCAGATTTTAATGTCTTTTTCTAAAACGCGTTTTTATTTTTACACGTTTTTTATACTCTTATCTATCTTTGTTAAAACCAGATAATATATATTTGTTAGTATTTGTATGTCTTTTTCTAAAACGCGTTATTATTGTCATTATCTATTATCATACTCCCTCCGTTTTCATTCATTTTCAGTTCGCCCTCATATAAAACGCGTTTCTATCATATATTTTTCATACCCCATGCACCCTTCGTTTTCCTTCATCTCACTGAAATTTTCCTTTCATCTCATTCTATACGCCTTCATCCTTAAATTTCATATAACGTATTTTCCATTTTTTTTTGCCTTATACGCTGAAAACGCGTTTTTCATTTTACCATTCATTCCAGCAATAAAGTTTTTACTAGTACCATTTCGTTTCCATTCATCCACCTCAAATCCTCCATTGTTATTTTTCACAAAAGTTACAAGTTTCTTCTTCACTCACATTTCGGGTTTTTAGTTCAAAAATGCATTTCGGGATTTACAATTGGAATTACAATTTTCAAAATTGCAAAATTATAAAAATTGTTGATTCCAACTGCCTTTTGTAAAATTGCTATAACTTCTAAAACTTCCGAAATTGCTGAAGTCATAGAAAAACCCGAAATGCTTTTAAAAAGCTCAAAAGTCGAACTTTTTGATATAACTTCAAAACCCAAGCCAAAAATCTCTTTGTCTTGCTGTTTCAAGAAGACAGAACGTTGTTCTTGACTGCCATCATTCCATCAAATTCCAAATTCGTCTTCAGCATCCGCTTTCCATCATTTTTCTAAAGACGATTTCATTGTCCTAGGGTTTGAGTTTCACCATGTCCACTCACGTTGATGCTGATGATGTTCTAACCTTATGGGGTTTTCACCGCAGTCTTGCAGATTCCTATTCAATGACAGACAAACCAACTTCTCCTAAAAGCAAGAAGATAAAATACAAGTTTGATAAATATCAGAATGAGATTTCTCCATCTCATGTGGTTTCGAATATCGACGAGATCAAAGACATAGAAATTGGGCATATTGATATGTCCGAGTTTCTTGGGAGAGCTGAGAAATCTACTTCTTCTGATATGCAGAAATTGCTGAGGAGTCATATTCATCTGGTGTCTTCTTTTCCTGTTGCTGCCCTTGAGCCAGAATTCATCCTTGCATGTGCAGCACACTTTGATAAAGAGTCCAGAACTATCAAAGACGATGATGGCAACGTGGTTATCAGACTTGATGCTGAGACAATCAACAGAATTTTCAGAGTTCCTGATGCTACTACATATTCAGAGATCTCGTTGAAGAGTGCTCACAAACATTTTGAGCAGAAAAAGAGTGATTGTATCAAACATATCAATTCTAAATGGCTTCTCAAATCAAGACCTTGTGTGACCCAGATACCTAAGTTGTATCTTTCTGATTTTAAAGAGGAAATTAATGATATGATCACTCTTCTGAGCAGAATAGCAGGGTTGAAGGTTTCTAGTGTGTTTGAAAACTAGATGTATAAGTTCATGGTGGTTATTAAAAAAGCACAGCATCCAATATTCTGGGGAGAAATAATCAGTGACAGTTTGTGTGAACAGCTTGCACAAGTCCCTACCACTCCTACCTTCTATATGAACTCATATTTGGTTTATATAGCAGCTTCGTTGAGACATTTTCCAGGCCTATCTCCTCAAGGTGACAAATCGTTGGTGCCTGTATGGGAGTATTATGATCAGCTGACTTTTATTCCAAGTCGAGCACATTATAGAAGAGTTCAAGATGCTTTTTTTGGTTATTTTATGTGTTTATTTGACAAAGCATTAGCAAATAACAGGGTATCTGAGGCGGCTTGGAATAAAGTAAATGAGTATGGCTGCTTGTTTCTTCAATTCCCTACCTTCACTTATATGAGAGTCGCTGCTTTGAAGACCAACCTTATATGCTTCCAAGATATCCGACTGATAAGATTATTCTGATGGAGCTAGGAAGGCAGCTGATGGTAGTGCATGCACGTCAAGTTTCACAACACAAGACTGGAGTCAGTATTTCATCACATAATCCATTGATAATTGGGAGGTATTCTTTGACAACTTCTTCAAGAGCCAAAGCAATGGAAACTGAACTTCAGGAAATAACATTGAAAAGATTCCAGGCAAGAGTGGATTTTGATTATAGAAGGATGAAAGACAAAATTAAAAGAGCTTTCACTCATGTCCACCGCATTGAAGACATTTGGGCAGACCTCCGGACAGAAAAAGATATATACAGAATGGATTATTGCAGACTTACATTGGAGCAAATTATTGATCTAAATCTGATCTTAATTCCAGAAGGTGTAATTGATGATAGACAGGTTTTAGATCCTGAATACGAAGAACAAGGAGTTGCTAATGCGCCCATTCCTCCAATCCAGTGGTCTCAAAAGGAATCTGTCTCTATCTTTGATAGATTTCAATCAGTCTTGGCAAACACCAACGCTTGGCTTAAAAGCATAGGTGTTAAGACTGTTAAAATCAAAGTTAGGGCTGAAGATGATCCAACTAGTCCTAAAGGTTTGAAGTCAGAAATTAGAGAGCAATCAAAAGAAGGAGCTTCTTCTTCGGGTACTAGAATTAAGTTGAAGGTAAGCCGAGCTGCAGAACAACCATTGGAAAAGGAAACATTAAAGGGAAAAGAAGTCAATGAAATGCAGATTCAGGTATTAGATCAGCAAGAAAAAGACGAGGTTCTTGTAACCTCTACCATTCTAAGTGAGATAACTCCTCACATTGAAGCTCCAATACCAGAATCAGCCATATCTCCTATATCCCCTATCGACAGTGATGTCGATTCCTTTTCCACAGTATTTGTTCCTTCTATTCCACCTCAAGGGACTAGTCATCAGTCTTTATCAATAGTGAATACTTCCGTAAGAAGCTTGCCCAATAACTTGGAAAATATCTTTGATGCAAATCCAATCTTTTCAGCCATGTCAGAAATAACTCTTCCAGAGATTGATACATCTGTAACAAGCTTTGATTGTTTCATGGCTAATCCTAGTTGTAATTTGTCTTCTGAGCAAAACATAGTTGCTATACAAACTGAGGCACCATCTAGAATTTCAGTTGTAACACAAACTGAATCTATTTCTACGGAGACTACAGTTGCTATTTCAGATGTGACAACTTTGGATCTTCCTCCATGGTTGAATTCAATTGCTCCCAAAAGAAAGAAACAAGCAGTGTCTCCTGATATTTTTGATTTCCAAAAATTGAAGAAATCAAAACCAATGGTTGCAAAGAAAGCAAAAACAGTCTCACAAGTGTTTGTTGACAGCAATAAAATGAAATATGCTGAGATTGCAGAACCTCTTGTTGATAAACCACATGAAGAGATGCAGGTGTCTGATTACAGGTTCACTAGGGTGGAATTGGGCAAGCAGACTCATGCCAATATGATGCAAGATGCTCAGAGTTCAGTAACGATTTTGGCACAAAGCTATAATGAACTTCTAGCCAAAAAGGAAAAGCTCAAGGAAGACAATGATCAGCTAATTTCAGTTATTCAAAGAATTGCTGGATCATCAGAAGCAGTTGGTTCTCTATCTGCAGCTCCTCCTAATGAATCAGTTAGGCAATTAGAAAGAATTGCACAAAAGGCCAAAGTAGTTGATTCGTGGGTAACTCAACTGATTGATCAAAGTATTCTAATGATTGAAAAGACCTTGCAAGTTCTCAAAAATGTCAGAATAGCCAAAATAAAGCTAAATCAGACTTTGGAAGCCTTCAAGCAGAGTTTGGAATCGCTTGAAAAAGATTTAAAAATCTGGCATGAGATAGATCAAATCAAGTTACAAATTCTATGCAGCAACTCAATTCTACCAAACAGAGAAAAGTACATAGAATTTGAAGAACTTATGACGAATAAGTCGTTGGTCATTCAAGATCTTATCAAAGATATTCAAGCCACTTTAGAAATGAATGATGAAGTTCAGCAGGATATTCTTTCAAGTTTTGAGAAAATCTCTTGTACAGTTTTGAATCAAGAAGATGAATTACTTGTAGCTGATTTAGTTACTACAGAAATGGCAGCCAATCTTCGTCAACAATTGGAATCAGAGCATTTTACCATGGATTCGATTCACAAATTTATTAATCATCAGATAATCCTTGATAAAATGCAAACTACTTATGAAGAACATAGACTTGCAACAATCAGATACTTTGATGTAATCTTGAAGACAGTTGCAGTAGCCAAGAACACATTGGGTCCTGATCCGAATGAATTGCAGACAATCATCAGCAAATTCTTATCTTTCAAAGATAGGAATGAAGCAAATTAAAATTTTAGGTTGTTTTATGTATTTTACTTTCGACAAAATATATGTAAAAACAAATTTTGCAATTGCAAGTGTTCTTTCCTTGCAGTTTTGAAAAATGTAATTACATGTAAAATCTTACAAAACAAATCACAATTTGGATTGTAATTTTGAATAAGTCAATTGCAATTAGTTATCGGTTGAGAGATTTTCTCAAGTTTGTTGAGATCCTCCCACCTTTTTCTCCAGACCTTCCTCCTATAAATACTTGAGGGGTCTATTGTAATTTGATATCTTTTTAGCAAGCAAGAAAACTCTGCAGAATTTTATACTCATAAAGTCTTTGAGCTTTATAGTTGATAATTGTGAATTTTCAAGTAATATCAAGAAGTTGGAATTTCAGACTTTGAGCTGAATTCTTATTTTGCATCCTTTATGTTCTTATGTCATTTTGGATCATCATTTTGTGACTACTTGAGAATTGTAGAATATTGCTGAAGAGAGATTCGATTTAAATATCTGCAGTCTTTGTGCTGTAAATGTGAAGATTGAATTCATAGTTAGTATTAGAAATTGAGAAGAATTATAAGTCTTTGTGCTCGTAGTAGTTCTCATTTAGAGTAATCAAAAGATACATCGTAGTTACAGACTTTGTGCTGTTTCGTGTTGTATGTTTTCATTAAGTAATTATTCTGAAAAAGGGTAGATAGGATCTCATTCCTCAAGACTTTGTGCTTATTGGTTGTTTTCCCATCCCGGAGGAAGTAACGGAAGTCTTTGCGCTTTCAGGAAACTTTATTTCCTCTTTCTTAATTTCACTGCGTAGCTGCTGTAATAAGTTCCATCCACTTATACTGTTTCTTTTCTGTGAAGAGAGAAGAACGTAATCTTTCCTGAAATAAGAGGAACGATTGCTGTCCTACCCATATCAGTTTTATTTAGTTAAAGGGGGAGCCTTCCCTAAATTAGGAGAGTTTAATCTCACGTGCTGTGGTTGAAATCACTATTTTGTATACTTTCAAAAGAATACAAAATTTCCAACCAACACATTGTTGATGTGTTTATGTCAAGCATACATGTTGCAAAAATAAATAAAATAAATTTAGAGTGGTTATCACAATAATTGTCTCCAAGATTGAGATCTTCAAACCTACACAAGGTGACCTCTTTAAAACTTTGACAACATTGCAGCCAAGTAAAAGTTGATTAAGGTTGTGCTTTAAAATTTTTACATTTCTTATGTTAATATTGAACAAACAAATTGAGTTTCTTTCATTATATTTTTTCATTTTAGATGTGTAGTGATAGAGGTTTGGTACTAAGGCAACTTTAGAAGATTGCCATACATGTCTTGGGCCAACCATGCAATAGATGAGAATGCAAGCACAATTGGAGTGTGTTTGAGCTGTTGTTTTTTTGAGTTTTAGAGACAAGGGAATGCAAGGTGGAAATGAAATTTTGGAGACAACAAAAATTATGCCAAATTTTGGGGATGATACGGGGACGACATTTAAATAACTTAAACTAAAAATAGCTGAACTTCTAAATACTAAATGCAATGTGTTGAATTTGCAAAGGCAATCTGCCCCCTTTTTCAAGGTTTTAAGTAGTTGTCACTTAAAAGTAACCCTTTTCTATTTTTATGCATCAAATGGAGAAGGTTGTACAGTTTTAAAAAGGGGGATATTTTGTCCAAGTCCTCAAAATGTCTAGGGAATCACCCAAACCCCCAAGGTCACATTCCCATGAATGGTTGGAACACATACACTCCAAGAGGCACAATGGATTGTTGGTGCAAAAGTTGAATGACTTTGTGTATGTTCATTACAACTTTCACATTTCATCTTGTATTCACATGAAAATCAGATTTTATATTTCCTTTGATTAGTTTGTACTCACAAATCAAGCTACCATATTGTGTTAATCAATGTTAATTGAGGTTTTCCCCTTTCAAGTTGCAAGCTTGTTGCGGTCATGGTCCAGATTTCATGTAATATTCCCCCTTAATTTTTTCAAGTTTTAACACAATAAAACCAGCACCAAACCATTGATTAGCATTAGCTCCAAATCAAAACCAGCTTGTAAATAACCCTCACCAAGAATGTTGACCAAGATCCCAGTGTGGGTGAGGTGATAGCATATGGCTCTGAGGATCGTTAGCAACTGAAATGAATTACAAAACCAATTGTAGGCAGCTGGCCGACCATGAATAAAGTAATTACAATAGGCGGATAACCGACAATGAAAATCTGCACTACCACTTATTCAGTGGGGCGAATATCTTTCCACTCTACCACTTATTTCGTGGGGGGGAGTTAACAACAATGAAAGAATGATTATTGAACTCAACCACTTTTCAGTGGGAGTGTAAAATTCAAAACTAAACTGCAGCAATAAAATAAAATAGTTGTTAGTACTACTAAACCAGTTTTACAATGAAAGTTTCAGCTGCAATTAAGAATAGATATGCTTCCAAAATTCACAATGAGTTAGAGTATTAATCCTCTAACTATTACAGTGCAATAAAGATATGGAATTTGAGCTCAATCAGCAAGTTATCATAATTCAACAAGTCTGATTAGAAACAGCATGAACAGAAAACCAAACCAGCAATAATAAAACTCACTGAGATGAACGTAGCTTCTCCGAAACAGCTCGAAATGCTCCCAAACCACAGCCAAATGACAGCTAGGAGCTAGACGTCTCAACTCCACTAGAATATCAAGCCAAAAACAGGAGGAAACAAAAGGCACGAATTCCAATGCACTTGCCAAGAAGAAGTACAGCCTAGGGAGAGGTCGACCTCTTCTGAAAAATTCAATACTCAAAAATAAAATCCAAAACTTCTCCAGTCTAGGTGCCCTGCACAGTCAAACAACATGAGCAAATACCCAAAACGAGAATAAATTCCATGGCGAAGCTATCAGTGAATTTTTGCTTCAGCCATGTATAACCAGCAGTAAGATAACAGGCTTTACAGCAGCAACCTATCCAACAACATCAGAATTAAAGATCAATCTACACCTTTGTGTGAAGCACAGTCTCAAATTACCACCTAGGTAGCCATATTTTCAGGCCCAAAGGATGGATTGGTTTGCTAAGCTTCCCCTTAGCCAAGTTCTAGATTCAATCCAACAACATAACTTTACCATAAAATTCCAACAAAAGAATGAATGAGCAAGGCATCAATAAATAAGCTTCAATTAAGGAGATGAATCAACTGTAACTCCAAGAAGTCGAACCATTTCATCTTCCAAGAGGGACGCCACCTTCAAAAGCATTTAAAAATTAAATAAAACTCTTCATAGCCTTAAGTCGTCCCACCTTTTTGAGGAAATATTAAATATTAATAAAACATTCTTCAAAACATTAAATGCTCAAGTTGACCCCTTTATGTCCCCTCTTTAAAAACAACTTGAAGTCATCAAGCCTAGGCGTGGGGTACAACTTCAGAACATAAAATTGACTAAGTATGAAATTCAATCCAAAGAGGTAGCCAAGTGCAACGCCCAAGCTGAAACTGATAGACTACTAAAAATAGCAAACTAATGTTAGACGAGCTGAACCAAAATGATGATGATGCCACTGCCACAAATGGACTTACTAAAAATAGCAAATGCTCAAAATAGTAAGTTTACTTCAAATCCACCGGAAAGCCAAACTGAGCAGAAAACATGACTTACTAAAAATAGTAAGTCTCCAAGAAGGCTGTCAGAAACTGATGCATGTTACCTCATTGCAAAGCTCTCAGAAAACCTAGAAAAAACCATCAGACATGCATCAGAAATACTTACATGCAAGCCTTCAAAAATACCTTCGAAAGAAGAAACCCTAATTTTGCACATCTGAGTAGCCTACGGATTTCCGAAAATAGGCTATCAGTCCACCATGAGATCATTACTGAGAAGGGGACATTACATTTCAACTAACAATTCTTGCAAATTACTCAAGGTTGAACTACTCGTAGTAAAAGATAAAGTTCCTATCTAATGGTGGCTCCAACAATGGAAAGAAGAGATGGAGATGACAAAGAATTGGGTATAAAATTGGCAAGATTGGAAAATGATTAAATAAACTTCTCCAACACCATTTGAGTAGCAAAGCCAACACAAATTCATGCCCAAGCAAGAATGGAAAAGACAAGTCTTGAAGCGGCACACATTTCAAGTGGCAAAGCTACCTCAAACTTACACCAATTCATTAAGAAACAAGTGGCAAAGTATTCAAAGAATTTTGACCATGGACTAAATGCTTTTAGTTGTCAAAGTGTGGCACCATTTTAAGATGGCAAAGATAGTGCAAAACCACACCCAAATAAGTGGTAGTGAGTAGATGAAAGCATGCACGCTCCTTGAAGTGGCAAATGCATTAAGAATCTCCACCAAGCATGACATATTGTTTAAGTATCAATCGTGCACACATCTACAATCGCAAGGACAAGAGAGATTAGTGCCCAAAGTGGCAAATCCCTTAGTGATCCACATCAGAGCTAAAACATTTTGAAAACTACTTAAGAAACACATGCTTTGTGTGTGGCAAAGCCACCTCCAAGTTGTGACAAAGTTCCAAAAAAGTGACATATACATTATGAAACCATGCAAGGATAAAAGCTGGTTTAAAACATGAATGAGACATGTTTTTGACAAATTTCTGTTACCTTTAGGTTCCCTAGGCACGTTTTAGACACAAAATTGTCATCTTTAAGTTGGCACCTGAGTTAGAAGTCAGTATGAAATGTAAACAAAGTGGTGTGCTTTTCCCTTGGGCAGCCACCTTAAAACTCCACCCTGCTCTTTAGCTGGCCAGATTTCAGATTTACACACCTAGTTGAGTGTTTTAAAGCGAAATTCAGGAAAAATATAGGGCCACCCTTAGTTTAATTGGCCTATGTCAAGAAGAACAAGGAATTAAAGCATGGATTGCCTATATATGACAGTTTATATTCATTCAAACTCACAAACAAGTTTCCTTCTGCTGTTCATAGCAGAAAACAATCCTTTTCTTGTGATTTTTGCAGGTCTAAAGACTGATATGAGGTACCATGGTGAAGAATTCTTCAAGATTGCTGTTCTAGGTGAAGAATTTCAGCATTGACATCTTATGATTCAAATTGTTACATCCCAAATTGTGACGTTACAATTTACCATTACTAGATAGAGTAAATGTGAATTTTGGAGGTGAATTAATGATGCTTGTACCTTGTTTTCAATATGAATGTTGTTTCATTTGATGTTATTCTTGGTGAAATGCTGCAAAAAGGAAAATAGAAGGTTATTGATTTGTGAATAGTCTAACTTTTGAAATGTTTCATGTATTCTGTTTTGTTTTGAGCATATGACTCCCGTTGTCGTGTCACGGTGTGCAGGAAACAGGTTCATACTTCCAGGCAGAGGAGAGATATCACTCGGGGAGGAACTTGGTCGGGTAAACAGTAACGAGTACCAAATGGGCATACACACACAAACTATAGACTGAGTAAGCTAAGCCATTGTTGTGGTTAAGGGTAAGTCATCCGTAGGCTTGTTTAGTATCATTAGGAGTCGTATCTACTTTTGAATGTGTAAATAAGTGATGCTTGCCAGTATAATCTTATGACTAATATTTCTTGTTAGAGGTGGATATGTGTATTTGTATTTATACATATGAATACGATATGTACAAGTACCCATAAGTACATTCATCTCGATACAACGTATTAGAGCAGATGGATATGCCACACGTGTGCGTCGATATAAGTGTATTTATGAATACTTATACGTAAAGTAGATATATAAGTATATATACAAGCTGTGTCACCGTATTCGCCGTATTTGAAGGATGAAATTCGATTTTAGGCGAATTTCAAACTTTTAGACTAAATTCGATTAAATTCGTCTGATTCAACTGTACGGATAAAAGGAAGATATTTTTCATTAAAATACGACTTTTAAAAAAACGCTTTTAGGTATTTGGCATAGCGATTTAGGGTTTCAGATATTTTTTTTATAAAGCGGCGGCTAATCCCGAGTCTGAAGCACAAGAAATTTGAAAGCGACGCACAAGGAAAGCGAAGGCGACCAAAAACGTTTGACTGAAGGCGATTGAAAGATAGTTGAAGGCATATGTTAGGTATTTCGAGGCGGCGATTTGTTCGTATTTGCCCTCTTCGACGCGCGAAACTCCTCCATCTTCTGCACTCGGCTCCTGCAAAAGCCACGTCTCTGCAAACACGTCGTTTCCTCCGCCGTCGCCCATCTGCAAGCACTCTTTCCTCCACCGTCGCCCATCTGCAAGCACAGTTTCCTCCGCCGTCGCATTTTGAGGTAGGTTTAATGTTTTTTTCTGCGTTTTTTTTCCTTACGAATTTAGGTTTATAAATTATAATGAATTTTTTTGTGAGTTTTGTTTGTTTGTTATAATGTTTTTAGTTTTATATAATATATTTTATTATTTTTATATTTATATTAAATAATACAGTTTTATAATATAAATAATAAAATACATATAAGTCTGTATTTTATTATTATATTATAAATCTATATTATTTTATGTGAGTATATTTATATAAAAATATTATAAATTTATATGTTTTTTAATAATTTTATCATTTCTTTTATAAATCTGTATTATATAATTTAAATATATTTATAATTTCATATAAATATATTTACATTAAATAATACAGATTTATAATGTGTTATTTAATGGAAATATACTTATATAATTATATTATATTCTATAAATCTATTTGTTTTATGGAAAAAAGGATAATTATTTATGTTTTTGTTTTATTTACTGTACTATAAATTTGTTTATATTATTTATAAATCTGTAAAAATACAGATTTATAAATAATATAAACAAATTTATTACTTTACAGATTTATAAATAATATAAACAAATTTATAGCACAGTAATATAGATTTATAATGTATTTTAAATTATTTATAGCACAGTAATACAGATTTATAATGTATTTTAAATTATTTATAATACAAATTTAGGAAATATGTTTATTAATTATTTAGATGTATTTTAAATTTGTAACATTATATATTTTGTCTTTCAAATGTACAGCTTATGGCTCCCCAGAAATCAACTGCAGAGGCATGGAAATATATCACCCGCAATGGTACTAAACTCATATGCAACAAGTGTGAGAAACCTTTTTATGGCGGTTTGACAAGGGCAATGGACCATTTACTTGGTATTACAAATGGCACAGGAGGAGGTGTTACAGCATGTCCTAATGTTACCCCAGAAATGAGAGCTGCTTTGGAGAAAGAACAATCCTCTTCAATTGTAGGAAAGATGAAGAAAGCACAAAAAAAACAGAGAATTGAAGAGGATATGTCTCAATCTAGATTATCAGCATCTATTATGTCTTCCTCTTCTGGTTTATCCAAACCGGTGAGGGGATCGAAAGAGAGTGGAACATTGAAAAGCTTTTGGAAACCAGCAGAGAAACAGGACGTGGATGATGCAGTAGCTGATTTGTTTTACACAAGTGCTATTCCATTCAATGTTGCGAGAAGTCCACATTTTCGTAATGCTGTTCACAAAATTGCAGAGTTTGGCAAAGGGTACACTCCCCCAGGTTCAGAGGCTGTCAGGACAACTCTTTTGCAGAGGTCAAAAGATAGAGTGACTGAGAAATAAGTTGCTATCAAAGCCTCTTGGAGGAAAACAGGTTGCACTATATTGAGTGATGGGTGGTCAGATATATGTCAAAGACCATTGATTAATATTTTGGTGGCTTGTCCTGAGGGTGTTGTGTTCTTAAAAGTGATTGACACCATGAACCACAAGAAAACTTCTGAGTACATTTTTCAAATATTAGAGGAAGCCATTCTTGAAGTAGGGGTGGAAAATGTGGTTCAAGTGGTAACTGATAGTGCAGCAAATTGTGTGGGAGCTGGAAAGCTGATTGCAGAGAAGTACCCACAAATATATTGGAGCCCATGTGCAGCCCATTGTCTTGATTTGTTGCTTCATGACTTGGCTAAATTCCCATGGGTACATGAAGCTATTCACAGAGGGAGAGCAATTGCAAATTTCATAAGGAATCGTCTCACATTGAGTCTTTATAGGCAACATGCATCTAGAGAGTTGTTGAGGCCTTGTGAAACAAGATTTGCTTCATTTTATATCACTTTGAAAAGAGTGGTTGAAGAAAAAGCAGCTTTGAGGTCTGTTATTTGTTCTAATGAGTGGGAACGTTCAGTGCTTTCTAAAGGTCCTAAGGGGAAGAACATAGAGCAAATCATTTTGAATAGCAATTTCTGGGAAAGTGCAGCAAAGGTTTTGCTTATATGTGAACCAATTGTTGACGTGCTTCGTATGGTTGATGGTGATACTCCTTGCCTTGGCATGCTTTATGAAAGCATGGACCGTTGTAAGGAAGCTATTCAAAAGGCACTCAATAATGTAGAAGCAGAATATATGCAGATATGGGAGGTAGTTGATTGCAGATGGAAAATGATGCACACACCTTTACATGCAGCAGCTTGCTTTTTGGAGCCTAAATTATTTTCTATTGATAGAGAAGGTGACACTGAAATTATGGCAGGGCTTTTAGAAGCTGTTGAAAAATATGAATCAAATCAAACAATTGCAGCACTAATCAGAAGTCAATTTTGGGTATACAAGAGAGGAGAAGGGATGTTTGGAATGTCAGCAGCCAAATATGACACAGCACATGTACTTGGGTATACATGGTGGATGACCTATGGAGCACAAACTCCTGAGCTACAAAGGTTTGCTATTCGAGTTTTGAATCAGGGAGCAAGTTCATCAGCTTGTGAGAGGAACTGGAGTTGCTTTGACCACATCCATTCCAAAAAGAGGAATAAATTGTTGTCTGGAAAGTTGAGAGATCTTGTCTATGTTCGCAGCAATTTAAAATTGCTCATGAACAAATCAGCAAAGGACTCTTCCTCACAACAAATTCTTGAAGACATAGCAACACCAGTTGCAGATGAGCCTGACTTTGCAGATGATGAATTGAGTAGTGACACAGATGATGATGATTTAGCATCTCAGCCAAGTGCTCTTGATGACTTGGAGCTTTTTTGAAATTCTGAAGTCTTTATTGTTATTGTACCTTTTTCACAAAAGAACATCTTCGCAATTGTAATTTCACATGTTTCTTATGGCTTATATTTTATAACTGTGTCATCTTTTTGTAATGATTCAAATCTATTTATCAATGTTAAACTATTTAGGCAATTGTATGAAGATATTACTTATATTAATAAAAAAAAATTTAAAAATTACATAAGTCGAATTTAATTCGAATTTTATACTTTTCGAATTTTTTCCTTGTCGAATTTCATTCGAATTTCAATGTTGTCGAATTCGAACCTGGTGTCTTAGTATACAAGTATACGTACCCACAACTAACTTGTTGAATGAATATATATTATGACGATATGTTACCTCGGAATTTACATATACACATATTTATACATATACATGAGTACGTATAGTGAAAGTATGCTGACTGGCTCACAGTATACGAACGTATAATCAAAAATGTAAAAGTATAAACATATATAGATGTAAAGTTAAATATATTTATATATTTAATATTATATTAAAGTACGTATATAATATAGTCTTTACAAAATATAAATATGTATATGAGATTATTTAAATTAATAATTTAAATAATTATACATAAATATATAATGTAAATTAAAACTATGTTATGTAAATACTTTAATATAATAAATATATATATAGATGTGTTTAATTAAAAGATTTGAAAAGCAAATGGAATTTAAATCAACATTTTATTAATATTCAAAAGAGAAATGAGAATTTAGGAATATGTCGATTTTCTTTGAAAAAGAGTATTTCATTTGAAAATCGAAATCAAATATCTTTGATATTTCGCCAAGTTCAAAATATTTCCTATGGACTATTTCAAAATGGTGGAGTAAAATAAATTCGAAATAAGAGCCATGCCCGTTAAAATGGCGGATGAAGTGAAAACGCGCAGGAAGAATCGCGCGACCTGGCCAAGCAACTGAATACGGCCGAGTAAATTCATGCATAGCTTAAATGAGGATGTGGACGCCATTGAAACTGGGAAATAGTCTTGTTTTAAATTCGTCACATAACCTACCTGTTGAATCGCGCTAAAACCAGGAGGTGTCACGTTTTTGTGAACTGAGCATGTGCGAATTGAAAAATGCATCATTGCTGTCAGTTAATGGAGGTCGAAACCCTCTCCAATAAGCAACACGTTTCTTCTTTGAATCTTTCCAAGCTCTGTTGGCAGCACTGGCACCATAGAAAGAGGAAACAGTTAAAATTCCAACTCTCTATAAACCTGCGAATGTTCATTCATAACCCACGAATTTACAATCAAGAAATTCATATTGTTTAATCAAGAGTGTGGAGCATTTTTCAGTTGAGAGGGAATTCGCCATTAGTGAGAAAGACTTTAGTCTTTAGTTGTTAAGAAAGATATTATGTTGTGTTGAGAGAAGTACTCTCAGAGTCTGAGAACAGCAGCTTGGAACTGCCAAATTGCTGAGTTTGGAATTCACTACAGAGCCAGTTGGAAATCATTTGGTGGTAGGCAAAGAGAAGAAGTTTACTCTTTCACCAAACTTCTAAGGAAAGCTCTTGCCAGGCAATAAGCTCTTACCAGGCATGTCAACCTTTTCCTTTCAATGCTTTCAGTAATTCATGTATTCAGATGTTATTCTGTGTCTTGTCCTTTGGCTGAAAAGAACTGAGACTGAAAACTGATTTACTTAGAAATGAATAAGAAAGAATTAAAGTTTGTCAGCATAAGAGAAATTGTGAAATAGAATGTTTTATGCATGTACTCTTCTATTGGTTTTTGCTTTCATTAGTGTACGGTTTACACTAGGCAATGAAAAGAAAACCGCATAATTTGTATTGACTCCATATATGGAGTATATGCTTGTATATAGTTACTAGATACTAGGAATGAATCGAGAGCATTTAATGAGTTACAAGTTACAACTAGATACTAGTTAACTTAGTCAAGTTATTGTATTCCCTAGGATGAGAGTATCCTGTATAAGGGCGTTGGTTGTAGGATCTTATTAAAATGTTCTCCGTTCTAGTAGTTAGATTGTTGTAGGAAGTCTAGGGTACGGACTACCCCAATAGACCAACCTACGCGTAGTGTAAGAAAGCCTTAATGCAAATCGGCCCTGAGTAGTGTATATGATAGATGACCTTCATTCGAAGTACTGAATGATAATACTTTGGCCAAAGTAGTGAAATGTACAACATTCACTTAGGTGTGAAATAGTTGAGACTACACTGTCAGTTCATTGTGATCCCGAAGTACATACTAGTTCAAGAAATGTTGTATGCATAGGACCTAGTTATGTAGGAACACAACACTATGCTCAGTTGGTAATCGTTAAAGGATACCCTACCAATCTCTTCTTCGAAGGGAGGGCCATCTATCTAACGATAGGTGTGCGGGGGACCGCATTATAAGTCCGTGGTTGGCGGAAAAGCGCCCGAGTGATGTTTCTCCTCCTCAGCAAGTGGTCGATGTACCAAGATTTGAAAGGACGGACTCCTGGACCTTCTTACTACTATTTGTTCTAAAGCTCATTGGGGCTATGCTAGTTAAGGTACGTATTCTTGTTTCATGTACTTGTGAAGTTATTATATTAAAATGGAATCTTTGTTGTATATTAATATGGCAACTTGTTCATGTTTTGTCAATAAAGGAAAAAGAAAAATTCTATTGCAATGACATGATTAACATGTTTACATACTTGTAGGATGTAAATTATGAAAATTTTAATTTTACCGAAGGGTCGGGTTGTTACATGTGGTATCAGAACTACCAGGTTTTACACTAGGAACCTATGAGCTCATTACGCAACAATGCATAAACCTTGTCAGAAGATAAAGGTTGGGAAAAGTTCTTGTGCCAGAATGGCAAGAGGAAAAGAACTGAGGGAAAAGTGAAAGGAAGATGAAACTCCTAGTAGCTTGTTAAGTTGGGGTGAGTTAAGAGTTATCCCTGGAGTAAGAAACTCCTAAACCAACAATTTATGATAATACTTAGGATTGCGGAAGATTATGCAATCAAGTTATGAAGAAAGGTTAGGAAGAATAAATAGTGTATACCTTTATCCAACGAAATAGTTTTATGACTCTAAGGCAGCCAAAAAGGAATAAGACAACCCTTGTTATAGTAGCAAACTATAGTTGCAGAGAGTCAAGAACTTTTGGATTTAGTGAAAACACTACGAACCTATGTATATGCAATGTCAGCATAAATTAGATTGAATAAGGAAGTCAACTAAGAAAGTATCCACGGAAGTTGGAGAACTCTTGACATTAAGCTAATTCTTATATAAAGATAGGAGCTTGCAAGGAAAAAGAGTTAGTACCTTAGGGATAAGAGAAAAGACCAGAATGGTCCGAATTAAAGTAATCAACAAAGTGGGCAAGGTTCCACTGACCAAAATCAATTAGATTATTGGAGTTTTGATTAAGAAGTGAAAAAGAGACCAAACAACTTTGGTATCTCTAGAGATTAAAAAAAAAAAAAGAAGATTCCAAGCATTGGAATTAAGTCACTTGAAAAGTGACTAAAGAATAAAGAAGCCTGAAGTGGTAAGTCAGGACGGTTTTACCAGAGGTTTAACAAAGATTGGTTAGAGTATAAGCTGAACTCACCTTCACATTTGTGAAAGTCAAACTTTTGTTTAGAATGTTCCAAACGGAAAGGGAATACAAGTTTTGTGGATATAGAGTACCCTCCGCCAAAGGGATGTTGAAAAGAGAATTGGATTAATGGAATGTCTCGTAACTTGTAAATCGCTGATTATTCATTAGATCTCTCATTGGTTGATCCAAGTTATTGAAATCTATGGGATAGAAATCAATGACAAATCTAACTTTGGGAAAAGTATATATTTGAGGTATGCCTTGAGACAAGGTAGAGGCAATGGAAATTCAACAACAAGGAACGACAAATCCTTACAAAAGAAACAAGAGTTTGCTAGAAGTTCAACTTGAGTAGATCAAATTATCAAAAGTTGTGGAAACTCTAAGGGGGGAAGGAAAAGAGTGGGTTGACTCGAGTTAAGTACCCCATTCAATAAAAGAACGTGGGTATGTTCTCAGTTTAGAAGAACTAATGTCTTCTTTGTAAGTCATAATGACAAATAAGTCATATAAATTATAATCCAAGAAAAGAGGTATTGGGATCTTCGGAGAAAGTTAAATAAACCCATACTTAGGATTATTTGATCGAAAGATCAAAACGATATTATCTTTTGATAACCACAAGGAAAAAGGTATTGAGAATTCTGGAGAAAGATAATCGGAAAGGTCAAAGATTATGACCTATTATCATCTCATACCTTATATTTATTTGATTGAAAGAATCAAAAGAAATTATCATTTGATGCCTAGGAAAAAGGATAGGCAGATAATTTGATCATGATAAGAAAGGCCGCCTATAAGATTGGTAAGGAAAGCTTTAAGATACTCATGACTGAAAGAAAGTGTCTCTACATTCCTATACACCTTATATAAGGAAAAGTAGATAAAAATGTTATTTCAATATGAAATATATTCATGTCATGAAAACGAATTGAAACTGTAAGCTTATTGTGCTATGAAACCTGAGGATAAAAAGGTTTAACCATAAGCCATAGAGATGGAATGGAAAATTAAGGTAAGATATGACGCTCTGCAAGGCATCAATTATCTTTACTTGGTTGATCACTTGATCACCATCTCGCTCTTTAATGAAACCCTTGGTTTGTAATAACCTAGCTAGGACATTAAGTTCATTCGAATGAGAAAAGAGAAAGATCTTAGGATAAGATCTAACCCATTGAGTTGGGTTAAACAAATGACTACTCTTTAACGCCTTGTAGTTGGAATAAATCTACTTGGTTGAGTTGTACATTCGGTCTTGATTGAGATATATAGAGGTAGAGAAACCTATAACATCAGACTGTTCAGCGATTGAGAATTTAAGAGTTGGAAGGGAATATTGGGATTGTGATTCACCAATGGAAATGTGTATATCACTTGAACTTATGAGATTCTATGAGTGGAAACATAGGTAGAATGCCTAGTGAGTTGAAGAAGCTACTTTACACTCTAGGAAAGAAATCATCGTATTGACTAGAACGTTTGTTGAGTGGCTCTTATATTAAAGAGAATACACTCTCAAAAGGGAAACATCCATTGTTATGTCGGAGCAATATAACATTTTATGTGAAATAATGGGAAATTTTATTGAGTAAAGCACCGGGGATGTTACTTGAACTCAAAAGGATGTACTGAAGTTGGAACTCTCCTATATGATTAAGAGAATCAATGGAACCAACGAGGAATGTTCATGCTTGGTAACTAGGTAGGTAATTAAATTTACTATTATCTAGGGATCAATATGATGGAACATGGATTAACACTCAAAATTAGTACCAAAATTATCGGGAAAATTTGATTGAGTTAAAAGATGGATAACATCTATGGAAATAATCCAAGGACAGAAGAGATCCAAGATATGGATGTCCTAAGATAAATGAGATTTATCTCCGCAAAACTTGTAACCATTATTACATGGAAATGAAAAAGTTGCATGAGATTGTAAAATAGGTTTCCAACTAGTCAAAGAGTAGACTATTATTGGATGTAAAAGAACCTATGTACCCAAAATTTTGAAGAATTTGGAATAGAACGAGGAAACTAATGTCAGAGTTAGGACATCAGAACCACAACAGGAATTGTTGGATGAGAAGCTACTATAAACTTGGAAAGATAGAGTTCGAAGCTACACGGAATGTGGCAAGGTAATGACTAGTATACCAGGAAATGAAGACCGGATGTCATGATCGGTAAGTCATGTATACTCTCTTAAGACTCCAAAGGGAAAATGGTAGAACAAGAGACAGATCAATCTGTCTATGTTAGTATAACTGACATAATGTTCAAGTAGACAAACTCATCAATGAAACCAGCGTTTTTGGAAAACTTGACTTATAGGATATTTGGTCCTAAATAATATATTGTGGAAAGTAGAGGCTTAGTAATCCTAAGAGGTTATCTCAGTTTAAGCAATAATGATAAGGTTGAGTGAACCCGGATCATACTACGAAATATTCAATGGATCGAATGAGTAGTATATTATTATGTATAGTCAAATAAGCAAAGATAGTAGAATAAATCTTGAATGATTTATAAACTTCTAACATTGAAGTTTGACCATTTTATGAAATAAAAGGTTAAAAACTCAATAAAGCTGAAAAAGGCTTAGAATTGAGTGAATCATAGACTTGATAAAATGTCAAAAAGGAGTAATAGATCAAAGTAATCAATGAAACTTTGTGGTACAAAGCTTAAGAATGAAGCAGTATAAAGATTTGACAAGTGCCCAGGAGCAATGTGTGCTCGAGATGGACAAGTAATCAAGTACAAGTACTATGTGGTAACGATAATGAATGTGTAAGTGACGGAAGGACACGGTTTATGAGTTTTCTAAAAGTGTAAATACCAAAAGAGAAGGATTGGACCCACGATGTAGTGTACAATGCATCGATGTAATGTCCCCTTCTCGAGCATGATCTTTCCAGTGACCGTTGGCCTATTCCGGAGACCCATAGGCTACTCGGAAGAGAGCTTCGCAGTGATATGTTCTTCTTGGCATTCTGACCATCTTCAAGAATTTACTATTTTTAGTAAATTCTATTTCTGGCAGTGAACCTGTTGGTTTCGGCACGGTTGGCTTTCTACTTCAGACTAATCAGTTGGCTTACTCATTTTTGGCTTCGGGGCACAATTGGAGAGATAAGTCGAATTATTTTAATTAAGTCATGTTTTAATGTTATATTTTAACATTGACTTTCCCCTTGGCCTAGCTACTTCACTTTAAGTTGTTTTAAAAGATGTTCTTTATGGGTGGGCGCCTCATTGAAGGAATTAATTATATTTCTTATTAAAAGATTTGATCCAAGCATAAGTTGGGCGCCAACTTCAAGGAAGAGATAAAGTTTATAATAAAAAGTCAAAGTTTTGCTTGGGAAAGTGGGACGCCATCTATTGGAGAATTAGGGTTTGACTCAAAAAAGAAGATTAGGGTTTCGAGAAGGGTCAACCGGAAATTATAAAAGGAAGCCATTGATTCTCATTGGGATTATCTTTTATCTACAGGAATGTTATGCTGCCGGATTGGCTGTGGGATTGCTTCGAGGAATGTAAGCCTCCTAGCTTGGCATTGCTTCACACTTGAAAGATAGCGACTAGTGGTGAGGTAGTGTAGTTGGAGTGATTCATTGTGAGATTTCTGCATTTTAGTTTTTGTATTGCTTTGTAAATCAGTTTTATGCATATTAATGAGTTTCTGGAGTTGCATATTCATTATAGCAGATTGTCATTTTTAATCACAAGTCAAAAAATACAAAAAGAGTGGTTCTGAGTATTGTCTTATTCTCTTTGTTTGTGAGGGGCGACCCTTTCCTCAAATTTGCAGAATTTTTAAAGGAGTCTTGAATTTTTAAATGCAAATCGCCCCTCTTGCTGGGCCGTACCATCTAGATTTGTCTTGGAATTCATGCATAAAATAAATAGGGACTTTTGATCAGTTTTCAGTGTTCTATTTTGGTCGCCTTCATCATTAGGGTCTATTGCACTTCGTTTCATGTCAATTGGTTGAGTTGTGAGAGAGATATGATCATTTAAGTAAGTTGATAGGTTGCTGGTTATTAAATTAAAGTGCAGATCTGTTAAAAATCAGAATTATCATTTGGTCTCTGAGAGAAGATATTGGTCTCAGCATCTTTGATTAAGCAAAGGAGAGTTCTTTATATGATGTAATGCTAATCTGTTATATTCATATGCTTTTGGCAAGCGAATGCTCTTCATATTGTAAGCTGACAGTAGTACTGGCAGCAGTTCTTTAATATTGCTTTATCATGATTTGTAATGCTCATCTTTACATTCTGTAATCGCAATTGTATTTCTTTTATCTCCGCCATATGGTCGCCTCATTTCCGTATTGGATTGAGTAGCACATACTTGGTGTTGAGTGTGCTTTCAGTATATTAGATAGTAGGGATCCTCTGACCACATGCTCGTCGTTCGCCGGCGCATTCTTGGTTAGAGTTCCTTCCAGCTCAGTTTCTGTATTCAGATCCTCTGACCAATGCTCACACCTTGCCCACATCGGGATCCTGGTGTACATTCTGGTTAGAGTTGCTTCAGTATCGTTTTGGTTTAGAGCTAAACCTAACGACTGTGTAATGCCCTGCTGATTGTAATTGAAAATTTGAAAAAATTTGGCTCGGAATATTTCAATCGACTTTCCTTTACTATTTGGATTATGCTAAGGATAAATTCTTGAACCAATGATTTCCGATCATTGTGTGTGTGGTGTGATTTATAGTTACTATTATAACTCGAATGTGTATATATGTAAAACTCTTTGGGAGAGTAAGTATGTGTGAAGCATACGAGATTTTCCTATGCGATAGTGTGAACACTCGAAGCAAGTTCCAGGAAGAACAAGATTGCTACATAGGTTGAATGCTTTATAAATCTTACATATTTTGTGAATTGTAAGTAACACTATTCAATTTTAACTATATGTTGAAAAGCTATACCTCATCGAGGACGATGATTCACAAGGGGGAAAGTATGTTACATCCCAAATTGTAACGTTACAATTTACCATTACTAGATAGAGTAAATGTGAATTCTGGAGGTAAATTAATGATGCTTGTACCTTGTTTTCAATATGAATGTTGTTTCATTTGATGTTATTCTTGGTGAAATGCTGCAAAAAGGAAAATAGAAGGTTATTGATTTGTGAATAGTCTAACTTTTGAAATGTTTCATGTATTCTGTTTTGTTTTGAGCATGACTCCCGTTGTCGTGTCACAGTGTGCAGGAAACAGGTTCATACCTCCAAGCAGACGAGAGATATCACTCGGGGAGGAACTTGGTCGGGTAAACAGTAACGAGTACCAAATGGGCATACACACACAAACTATAGACTAAGTAAGCTAGGTCATTGTTGTGGTTAAGGGTAAGTCATCCGTAGGCTTGTTTAGTATCATTAGGAGTCGTATCTACTTCTGAATGTGTAAAAAAGTGATGCTTGCCAATATAATCTTATGAGTAATATTTCTTGTTAGAGGTGGATATGTGTATTTGTATATATACATATGAATACGGTATGTACAAGTACCCATAAGTACATTCATGTCGATATAAGTGTATTTATGAATACTTATACGTAAAGTAGATATATAAGTATATATACAAGTATACGTACCCACAACTAACTTGTTGAATGAATATATATTATGACGATATGTTACCTCGGAATTTACATATACACATATTTATACATATACATGAGTACATATAGTGAAAGTATGCTGACTGGCTCACAGTATACGAACGTATAATCAAAAATGTAAAAGTATAAACATATATAGATGTAAAGTTAAATATATTTATATATTTAATATTATATTAAAGTACGTATATAATATAGTCTTTACAAAATATAAATATGTATATGAGATTATTTAAATTAATAATTTAAATAATTATACATAAATATATAATGTAAATTAAAACTATGTTATGTAAATACTTTAATATAATAAATATATATATAGATGTGTTTAATTAAAAGATTTGAAAAGCAAATGGAATTTAAATCAACATTTTATTAATATTCAAAAGAGAAATGAGAATTTAGGAATATGTCGATTTTCTTTGAAAAAGAGTTTCATTTGAAAATCGAAATCAAATATCTTTGATATTTCGCCAAGTTCAAAATATTTCCTGTGGACTATTTCAAAATGGTGGAGTAAAATAAATTCGAAATAAGAGCCATGCCCGTTAAAATGGCGGATGAAGTGAAAACGCGCAGGAAGAATCGCGCGACCTGGCCAAGCAACTGAAAACGGCCGAGTAAATTCATGCATAGCTTAAATGAGGATGTGGACGCCATTGAAACTGGGAAATAGTTTTTAAATTCGTCACATAACCTACCTGTTGAATCGCGCTAAAACCAGGAGGTGTCACGTTTTTGTGAACTGAGCATGTGCGAATTGAAAAATGCATCATTGCTGTCAGTTAATGGAGGTTGAAACCCTCTCCAATAAGCAACACGTTTCTTCTTTGAATCTTTCCAAGCTCTGTTGGCAGCACTGGCACCATAGAAAGAGGAAACAGTTAAAATTCCAACTCTCTATAAACCTGCGAATGTTCATTCATAACCCACGAATTTACAATCAAGAAATTCATACTGTTTAATCAAGAGTGTGGAGCATTTTTTAGTTGAGAGGGAATTCGCCATTAGTGAGAAAGACTTTAGTCTTTAGTTGTTAAGAAATCTATTATGTTGTGCTAAGAGAAGTACTCTCAGAGTCTGAGAATAGCAGCTTGGAACTGCCAAATTGCTGAGTTTGGAATTTGCTACAGAGCCAGTTGGAAATCATTTGGTGGTAGGCAAAGAGAAGAAGTTTACTCTTTCACCAAACTTCTAAGGAAAGCTCTTGCCAGGCAATAAGCTCTTACCAGGCATGTCAACCTTTTCCTTTCAATGCTTTCAGTAATTCATGTATTCAGATGTTATTATGTGTCTTGTCCTTTGGCTGAAAAGAACTGAGACTGAAAACTGATTTACTTAGAAATGAATAAGAAAGAATTAAAGTTTGTCAACATAAGAGAAATTGTGAAATAGAATGTTTGATGCATGTACTCTTCTATTGGTTTTTGCTTTCATTAGTGTACGGTTTACACTAGGCAATGAAAAGAAAACTGCATAATTTGTATTGACTCCATATATGGAGTATATGCTTGTATATAGTTACTAGATACTAGGAATGAATCGAGAGCATTTAATGAGTTACAAGTTACAACTAGATACTAGTTAACTTAGTCAAGTTATTGTATTCCCTAGGATGAGAGTATCTATATAAGGGCGTTGGTTGTAGGATCTTATTAAAATGTTCTCCGTTCTAGTAGTTAGATTGTTGTAGGAAGTCTAGGGTACAGACTACGCCATAGACCAACCTACGCGTAGTGTAAGAAAGCCTTAATGCAAATCGGCCCTGAGTAGTGTATATGATAGATGACCTTCATTCGAAGTACTGAATGATAATACTTTGGCCAAAGTAGTGAAATGTACAACATTCACTTAGGTGTGAAATAGTTGAGACTACACTGTCAGTTCATTGTGATCCCGAAGTACATACTAGTTCAAGAGATGCCGTATGCACAGGACCTAGTTATGTAGGAACACAACACTATGCTCAGTTGGTAATCGTTAAAGGATACCCTACCAATCTCTTCTTCGAAGGGAGGGCCATCTATCTAACGATAGGTGTGCGGGGGACCGCATTATAAGTCCGTGGTTGGTGGAAAAGCGCCCAAGTGATGTTTCTCCTCCTCAGCAAGCGGCCGATGTACCAAGATTTGAAAGGACGAACTCCTGGACCTTCTTACTACTATTTGTTCTAAAGCTCATTGGGGCTATGCTAGTTAAGGTATGTATTCTTGTTTCATGTACTTGTGAAGTTATTATATTAAAATGGAATCTTTGTTGTATATTAATATGGCAACTTGTTCATGTTTTGTCAATAAAGGAAAAAGAAAAATTCTATTGCAATGACATGATTAACACGTTTACATACTTGTAGGATGTAAATTATGAAAATTTTAATTTTACCGAAGGGTCGGGTTGTTACACAAATTCTCATCACCTATTGCTGCTGTTCCATCCAGATTTTACTTCAAGTGTTGTTTTTTAATTTACAGCAGAGATTTTATTTAGTTCTACACCTTGGAGAAGTCACAGGCAGCAAAAGAGATCTTTTTCAGCTATGGAGTTGTGTGAAGATGTGTTTGAGCCAAAAATGTTATGTTATCCAATACCTCGCACCATGTTCGGGATACCATTCTTGGCCATATGAACATATTGCATTTGAAGATGGAAGAGAGGGTTAGAATAGGAAGAAATTTGACCATCAACTTGGTGGGATGTAGATTAATCCAAGCTACCTCATTTCCAGTCACCATTCAATCTTGGAGTTGGTTATAGCATGTGCTTGGCATTACAAATCAAAAACGAGAAGGATTGTGTCTTTAAATAATCAAGTTATATGTAGTTTAGATATGAAGACTCTTGATTTGGCCTTGAGGTTGCAACCCTATGAAGAAACCCAATTGATTGACTTAGAAGAATTGGAAGTACAATGCAATAATAATGTGTATGATTGGCTCATGGAGATTGCACAAAAATGGTTAATGAGTCAAAGAGACCTACCTAATTACCTAAGTTGTTGTCCTAGCAAGACTTTAAAGAACAGTTCAGCCTGATTATTACAATGCTCAACAGGGTGACAAGTAAATCAAAAACAAGAACTTTCAGAAGTTGGATGTTCTACATTATCAGCCTCATCTTCCAAGGAAAGAGGCATGTTAATTCGGGTCTATCATCAGTTGCATCCATACCCAGCTAATGAAATTTTCTAACACAAGGTCTTTCCACATGTTGTCCTACTTAATTTATTCTTTGGTATAGGCCAATGCATTCATAGGATTGGAAAAGGTCCAAGTGCAAAGATATTTTTTCTTGCAGTATCTGCAATTGAAGTATAGATAGGGTTTGAATCATTTCAAAAGAGTGAACAATGTTTTCATAATGCAGACAATCAAAGACCTAGAGAACAAAATCATGTTGGCATCTTCGAGCATGCTAGAATGATTATCATGGAGCGAGCTGCTTGGTGTCTCCAAGTTCACACCTTCACCTAAATCAAGGTTTATGGATTTGACTTGTATCCATATCTATATGATCAAATTGTTCTAATGGAGTATTGCAGGCCACTACAATTACTCATGAATATTGCAAGAAAGGCATAAGTTGGGAGCCAACTTTCTTATACAAATTGGACCATGCTGTTAGCTTTCAGATCAGAAATGCAATAAGCAGAAAAACTCAACACATAGAACAATGAACATAGTATTTTACCCTGGGAAAACCCTCCTACTCGAGGGAGAAAAACCCAGCAAAATATTCTCTTATAAATCAGAAGAATAAGTGCAGAAATTGCACACAAAATCAAGCCCTAGAATAGGCCAAGTACAATACAATGGATCTGCACTTATATATGGTGCAATTTCTTGAATACACAAAATATTTAACTCTTCTCCTTGAGTCAAATCTGCTGCTCTTGAAGGGCGAACATGCTGCTGAAGAAATACAAATTAGAAGGAATTGAATAATTAACACAAATAGACCAATAGTTGAACACAAAAAAACTATTTGTTGTTATAAAAACAACATATTACTATTTAAAATGCAACTTATCTTCAATCATAAAACATTTTGACAATCCTTCACATTTCATTGGAAAATACAATGTATTTATTGTGGTCACCTTTTATATTTGTGATAGGACAAGTAATTGATATGAAATACTCAAATGAATATACATTGTTATCCCAATAGTTGTACACATAAGAACAGTATTTTTCACTATAACAACAATACCTTGTTTAAGTGAGCATCTTATTTTATAAATGACACACTTATAGTGGATGGTTATGATATTTTATTTGAAACAAAAATGTATTTATTTCACTTGTTTATGAACGTATTTATGTTTTTTCATATAATATTCATAGGTTCTCATGTGTTCAAGTATGGGTCCATCTTGACCAGCAGTTGGTTACTTTTTTATTTACTTGTGGACTAATATATTGACCATAGTTGGCCGACTCGCAGAAAACTCACCGAGTTTTTTTGAGTTTTTTCGGAGAGTAATCGCCAAAAACTCGCAAGTCCGACAGAAAAACTCAACTGCGCAGGGATTAAAGTCAGCAACGTCTTTTTTGATGTTTATTTCATTTCAAAATTACTTGAGACTTTGTGTGGAGAGCTAAACCCCGCCCCCGCCCCCCAAGCAAGTAGACATCATTTCCAACGATCAGCCATCGAGGAGAGCAGATTCAAACGCCATTTTGTGTGGATTTTCAAGGGAAATTCAATTCACATGTAGGGTTTTTGTTTTTTTTTTGGTGTTTGATTAATCATTTTCTTTCATTCTTGCAAAATACTCATTCCAAATTGAAAAAAAGACATGATAGAGCACAAAGAAACAATTTTTTTGCATTTAGAATCCAAAAAACAAGATTCATCACAATCTTTTGTTGATTTTTTCTGATTTTTTTCATTTTTTTCACTGTTTTTTGAAATTTTCAGACCTAGGTTCATTTTTTGTGTAGAATGATTAGATTAGAATCAAAAAAACAAGATTCATCACAATATTTTGTTGATTTTTTCTGATTTTTTCTTATTTTTTTCATTTTTTTCATTGTTTTTTGAAATTTTCAAACCTAGGTTCATTTTTTGTGTAGAATGATTAGATTAGTTAATAATGTTAATTTATAATTCATTTAAACACATTTGTATCAATTTAAATTAAATTTAGAGAGATCGTTTAATGATTTAGGTTGTTTTTTAAATTTTTTTGTATTAAAAAACTAATATGTTGTACATATTTTTTGTATGTGTAGATTGATCATTGATCATTGAATACACACTATAATGGCTTCTGGCTCTGGTTCAACATCAGGTTCTGCCCCATCAGGTTCCACCCCGCCCACACAATCATCATGGGTTCCAGGCACTCGTCCTCTAGGGGCTAGAGACCCTACATGGAAGTATGTTGTGAGAGGGCACATACCTGGAACAGTTGTTTGCAGTGAGTGCAAGAATATATATCATGGAGGCATAAATCGCCTCAAATACCATCTTGCAGGCATTCCTTAGCGTGATGCCAAGCCTTGTGAGCATCCCAAAGAAGAGATTAGAAGAGAGATGCTTGCCCTACTTTCAGTTGTCGAGGAAAGAAAAATGCAAAGGGAGAGGGCAAAAAGAGCCATAGCAGCATCCATAGCTAGTGGGCATGCGCATACCCATGGTCAAACTCAGGAGCACAAGGCCAAGCACATGGAGATAGAGTCAGATGAGGAGGGAGATATTGGCATTGTGGGCTCTCTTCGTGGTCCACGGATTCGCAATCATGGCACAGCCACAGCCACACTGTCCTCTAGGCCCCCCATTTCCTCTAGTTCAAGTAGAGTGCCAATGCCACCACCACCTTCATCTTCACGCAACCCATAGAGTTTTTTTGTCCCAAGAAACACACCAGGAGCACAAGATATCATTGGAGGCTACAGGGTGGAACAAGGAGGTGCATCAACATGCCGACATGGCATGTGCTGACTTTTGGTATTTCAATAACATACCATTCAATGTGGCGAGTAGTCCCTATTGGCACAATATGGTCATTGCATTAATAGTTGCGGGAAAAGGCTACAAACCACCTCACAAAGATTTGAGTGGGAGGTAAGTCAACTTAAATTTTATGCTAAGTTTATGTTTTTTAATTGTTGGCGTAACAACGAACACCTCTAGAGTATGAGTTGGTACGGACAGCTATGCACACTACGCAATGAGTGCTCTTCAAATTAGGAGGGGAAGCTCCCTCGTTGTGCTTAACAAAAATGCTTGTAAAGGGAAAAGTAATCTAAACTATCTCCTGTCTTTTTGTCTCAGCTGTAGAGGTACAAGGCTTTCACTAAAACTCTATACGTTGCAGCTAAGTATTTTCTGGTTTCGCAGATCACTAACTACAACTAGGCTAATTGCTTAAATCTATCCAGTTTCCTCAAGAAAACAGAGCATGAGGAAATGGAGCAAGGTTGACTATCTGACGATAAACAAGTGTAGATTCTCAACTTGAAGGCAAGGTGGCACATCTATCAGCTCAATCTAGACAAGTTTATTGGAAACAACATCACACGATAAACTAAATACGGATTCTCAACTTGAAGGCAAGGTGGCATGACTATCAGCTCAATCCGAATAAGTTTATTGTTTACAACAACACACGATAACCAAGCGCAGATTCTCTACTTGAAGGCAAGGTGGCACAACTATCATCTCAATCTAAACAAGTTTATTGAACACAAAACAGATTTGATCTAACTAAGGAAAGAATTCACCATTATAATTGCATGAAACCCTATGTGGCATAACAATTCATTATAACAGCAAAAACGCATGAACAGATACAAAAAAAGAGCAATATTGAGGGCAAGGTAGGCACAACATATATTTCTCTCTCGCAAAAGTTATGTACAAATGAGCAAAAAGCTCTTATTTATAGACATCAAAAGGTGTAGGGAACCCTAAAATCACCTTGAGTCAACTACAGTCTTGCAATGCATGCAAGATTTATTGCTAAGCCCTAATAAAGCAAACTATACAGTTAACTGGAAAACTACCATCAGTTAGCCGAAACATCTAATCTAAGAATGGACAATTGTGCAAGCATGCACGTCCTTATTGAAAGCAAGTTAACTAGAACACTACCATCAATTAACATAAAACCTAAATACAACTCCAAGTGAATAAAGATAATCCCAGAAATAGACATGCATGAGATAAGACAGCGAGTTAACTTGAAAAGGTAACGCCAAGTTTAACTCCTGTGTGTAATGTCTATTCTGAGAGGTGGGAACTGAAGTCTACTAGCCGTGATCTCGAGCAACCAATCCCTCAACGAGATTGTTAACTGCATCACTGTCTGGAGCTCTGATACTCTGTCGAAGAATGCTATGCCTGTGCAGCATGTCCTCACCAGCTGTGATCTGGGACTGAAGTTCACCTCTGCTCCTTGTTGCTTCATCAAACAACGCTGACATGACTATAAGCTGATTAATCTTACAGCCAATGGTCTCCCCACTGAAAATAGTATGAATGAGTGCTTGTAGCTCTGACTGAACGTTGGTAAGCTCAACATACGCACCACCATCAATCTGATATTGACACGGTAAGCGAGATACTAGGGTCCTCACAAACCGGAGTGCACTAGTGACGTGCTCTCTACTCTCAACCAACTCTGATGCCATAGTCTCCTCTATCTTTGCTTTGAAAACCAACTGTGTTTTCCAAGAGTAGATAGCTTCTTTATCCTCTGCATCTGTGACTGATTCATATGCCATACTTAGGTGAGCAATCATAATCTCATCCCGAGGTTTGTTAATTGCCATGTCTCGCTCTTCATCCTGAAGACGAAGACGGAGCTCTTGTGCATTGTACCGCAACTGATATAACTCTGTGAGCATAGCACGGCCTCTAGCAATGAACTCCTCCTCCCACTCGTCCAAACGCTTGCCATATTCAACCAAATGATTAAGTTGACCTTGTTCTACTGGAGGCTCAAGCATCGGTGGGAGTGTAGCAATAACATCTGACCTGTGTACAAGGCTAGAAATATACTGACGAAGCTGTCTGATTTCAGCCTTGAGGGCTGCCTTATCTTCTCCGTCCTTCAGCATTCTATCCCTAGCACTGTCTGTAGCAACTTGTAAGAGATCAACCTGAGTCTGGCGTGTGCTACGACCAAGGTTGACTGTGATAACCTCAAAATCCTGAGATTCCAACTCGTCCAATCTCTTCCCCTGTGGAGGTATAGCAGTCTCAACGACAATCTCCATATTGGTAGTCCTCTCCACGTGGACCATGTTTTTGATCCTCTTGTTTGGCGCATCCTAGTAAACCTGATCAAAATTTGAATGATTAAGGACATAGGATGGCTGCCTCCTCTTCCTTCCCAACTGAGACTCAATCCAAGACTGATCTTGGCTAATGCTACTGGAAGGATCTGTACTAACGACAGGAGGTTGTGACGAGAGTGAATATGTAGAGGCGCTGTTGCGAGATGAGGAGTCTAAATCCAATTCAATGTGAATTGGAGCTGGTGACTGCTCCGGAACTGGTATAGGAACTTGAGGCTGAACCTCGGGCACTGGCGGACTCTGAACGGCCTCTGAACTGACTCTGTGATAGGATGAGTGACAGGTTCCGTGTGTGTATTAATAGCAAGCGCCTTGCCTTTTGAATTGTTGGGCGCTTGACCTTTCTTAGGAGGATCACTCCTCTTCTTTTGTTTTGGTTTTAACGAGGAAGGTAGTGAAAAATTCACCACTGGCGGCTCTGCTCTAGGCACACTTACCCTCCTTGTCTTCTTGCTGTCGAGGTAAAGTATACTGTTTTGAATAACTCTACTTGACCTCTCCTTCACCATTGCGTATTCCTTGGCGTACCAATCAACTGTTGGCAGCGGTTGTGTATCAACCTGCTCTTTGAAAAACTGAGGAAGAACCTCTCCCTCATCGTCTGATAAGCCTCCCACATCTTCTGACAAGAAAACAGAAATCTGTGAGAGAGAGAAACGGCCATAGCTGCGTCTACGAACCTCGAAGTCATCTGTGCAATTTTCCCAGTAATCTTGCATAGAAGGCTCATGATATGTGCGTCCAGCAAGGCGAAAGGATGTAATGACCTGAAAGATCATAGGCACGTGTTTCAACAAGATACTTGAGATGATATTTCTCGAGCTCTTGTCCCGCAATTTTGGCATCAATTGTCGTCTTGCACCAATACATTCCAAACTGAAAAGGAAAATGGATAGATGGTCTGTGCCTGCGGCGTAAAAGATGATGAACACCATGCATCTGTCTCAAGAACTCCTGAAAGATTGTCTTATCTGAAGGATAGCGTGGAAGCATAGCTGGATTTCCTGTAAATCCGTATACTCGGATGTAGGTGTATGTCGGGAACTGAATAAACCAATCTTCCCAACCATCCATCGCTGCTCTAGCAATTGCCGAGATACGAACATGCAACTCCCAATCCAAATTTCTCACTGTATAAGTCAGAAAATCCTCATGAACACGCTTGAAATGACGTTCAGCCTTAGTGAACTCAAGCTGGTCATAGTACTAATAGACTTTCTGAGCACTGAGAATGCCCACGGTGTTTAGTCCTCGGAACTGACCCTGATAAGCGATCAAGTACACAAGATAAGAACATATGTGAAACTCATGAGCAACCATGAAACTGGTGATCTGCTTGTGGATAACATCGCTGATGAAGGATGCCCAGTCATAATGCTCCTGCCCAGATATGATGCGACCGATAATGTAATACATCCAAGGCTGGAAAACATTCGCATGTGCTTGACCTGAGACACGATTCAAGAGTGTGATTAGAATCGCATACTCATCCTTGTATTCACCACGACCCACATTGTTTGGCAATTTGTTCTTCGCTTGTTTTAACCATCGCTCTGCCATTTTACTCTGGCACTTGTCCACACCAGCGTTGAATGCCTGCTCACACTGCTCCATGGATATAACTAGACTGTTCGGGTGTTGAGGTATGCCAAAACTTCTTTCAACGTCCAAAGGTTTGAGACTGCAAATAACTCGTCCATCAACTGACACTATCTCACGAATAGTAGAATTGTAATGCTTAATACAAGCCATCACAAACTCAACACAATGAACGGAGATAGGTATGGAAGCTGCCTCCAATAACCCAGACTGCTCAATATTTTGAATAATCGAAGCTCTGATCTTAACCGGATCAAGAACTGCTTCTGGCAACACCTTGTGAAGATCTGTCTCAACTGTCCCAAGGAAATCGTGAGTAAGGACTGTCTTGGTCCTGTATTTGAGTTAAGTGTACTGCATTCTGAAAAACTCGCCTGTTGACTGTGAACTTGACTATGTTCTGACAAGATTTCTGAAAAGCTAAAAATAGCCTTTCGAAGAGTTATTTTCGGCGAAAAATCTGAGATATGGGTTTTGTCCAGAAAAAGATTCTAAGACAACCCAGAACGTCAGAAATGCGAAAATAAGACTTCTACTCGACCGTGCAAAGAATTTTCACTTGAGAAAATTAGAAACTCAAGAACGAATGTTCTGAAGTTAAAAATTCGTGAAAAATCAAACGCACTATTTTAACTCGAGGAAATTATATAGAAATGATCCAGATGTTTGACCTTGTCGAATTTGTCAATTCCAGGAACATGCAAATTGAAATCTGAGAGAAATATGAGAACCAAGGAGGAAAAAGACGTTTTTTGTATGCTCTTCTTTAATGAAAATCGCCCTTGAATTCTTCAAATTGCTAACAAAAGTGAACTTTTAACCTGCAAAAGAATGTGATTGGAGAAATCGCCTTTGGAAATAGATGAAGAATTTTCCTTTGATCTGGAAAATCGCCTTTGCTTGAGAAATTACGAATTTCCTTAAGCTCTGTGAATGATGAATGAAGATGGCAAGTTTGCTTAAATAAAGAAAATCCGCACCATCTTTTGAACTACTAGATCAAAAACCTTGACTGAAATAGACGCCTTTCTAATTGGACCCCTTTCAGTTTCACTGCCACTGACTCGAAGTTTGAATAATAAAATATTCATTATGCAATTTACAAAGGCGCCAATTATAGAAATTCGCCATTTAATGCAAAATAAATATTAAAAATTATCTGACTTCAGTTGACAATTCAAACGAAGCTTTAGAATTCACCATCAAACTTCACTGATTTCAAAAAGTCATCATTTGAGCTCATAGGCGTCCATTTGCTTAAGATATTGCACTTTTTATTAACTTCCTATTTTGATGCTGAGACTGAACTGGTGAATTCATTGCGAAGCCTACTGAACAAGGAAGAAATGTCTGCTGGGAGTCATCACTGCAAAATCCATCATTTAACACCCTGAAAAATTAGGTGCCCTTGATTAAATTCATTTACAGGTACCAGACTTAACCATTTCTTCAAACTGCCATCTGACGCTTCAAACGGCTGCTGACGACGAACGGTGAATCCTGTCGACAAACAACCAAGCTCATTGCATGCCTGGAGATATTCCGCATCCAACGAATATATGCAAGGTATCTGAAAAGTGCATTAAGGGCCTCAAAAGTAAAAGCGCCCCTGAGCTACAGGTGCACTGACACCATTTTGACAGAAATACAACTCTCAACCAGATGCCCTACTTTGATCTCTGATATCTGGAGCTGGGATGACCCGATTTGAGCACTACCTGTTTCGATGAGTAGCCAGGAGAACCTACGAGAGAAGACTCTAGAGGCGACGAAGCAAGAAAACTGCTTCTAAGACCTCAAATAGAAAGGCGCCTTCCCCAAGATAGAATAAACGACCAGACTTGGCCATTCCTGGACTCTCTTCGTTTTTCAGCATTTCACCAAAGACCTCACACGTACGAGCATTTGCCAAATCCCAGAGGCTGACGGCTAGGCTCGTTAGATAGCTGGAGTAATTGCGCTCAAGTCCCGTGAAGACTTCGATGACAAACAACCTCATCTGACAAGCCTAAAAGCTGGGCGCCCCTGACCTATGGAAATACAATGAATATTCTATGCCAATCCACCCGTGAAATTACGTGCTTGGTAGCAACGCTGTCACGACCACTCAGAATATCGGATCTACAAGCAGAATGGTGCATCACGAAGCCAAACTAAAGTAGCACAAACGCCAGAAAGACCTTATCAGCAGACTGGATCATCTCAAGGTTCATTTTGAAAAGCGCCCCTGAGCTACAGGTGAACTGGAAAAACAACGAAGAAGCTTAAGGATGTGAAGTCTCTTCATAAGCTTATCTTCAGACGTCGGCTACTGGAGCTCTAGGACTCGGATGACTGCGTTTGATAACTCGTCGAATAAGCAGACTAGTCATGAAGAGATTAACTGCATCAATCATCAAAAATACCAAGATCCAACACCCCTTTAAGAAGGGCACCCTCAAGCTACAGGCGCGCTTAAGCTGAAAAAGAACAAGCTTCTGCAATCTGGAACTTTGGAATCTTCAACTTTTGTCGCCAGTCGCCGGAGTTACGGGTCTCGGATAGCCTTGCAGGATAACTCATCGGACAAGCAGACTAATTCTGAAGAGTTTGACTGTAGTTATGAGCATTTATCACAAAATTTAGGCCTTCAAAAAGAAGGGCGCCCCTGGGCTACAGGTGCACAATCTTGCTTTTCCTTGAAAAATCTTCAAAAAATTGACCATTGAAATCATCATCTTGATCACTGAAATGACCATAAAAAGTATAAGTGTCGCCGTGAAATGCTCCTCCATCGTGAAATAACTCATTCTGAGTTTTTGATTCAGGTTCTGATCAATAGAACTGACTTTGACTGACAAAATATTGACAAAAACTCCATGCTTGATATTGCCCAAAAACTGTATTTTACATTATTTAGCAAGGTTTAGACTATTTTATGCAAAATGCCTTAACGAAGCAAAAAAAATTGGTTTGGGTACAACATTAATTTAAATTAATTTATTATTTATGTTGAATTCAAGCTATTTTTTGTTTAAAATTTACAATTTTGTACTTATTTAATTATTTTACTTTGTACTTGCAGGTTGCTCACAAATGCAACCAAAAGGGCAATGCATGTGGTGGAAGAACAAAAAAATAAATGGAAGAAAAATGGTTGCTCCATTCTTTCCTATGGGTGGACGGATGGGACAAACCGCACCTTCCTTAATTTTTTGGTTGCTTCCAAAGGTGAAGTTGTGTTTTGGAAGTCGATGGATGCTTCCAACAGGATAAAAACTGCAGATACATTGTGTACATTGTTGGAAGAAGTTGTGATGGAGGTGGGGATTGCTAATGTGGTGCAAGTCATCACAGATAATGCAGCAGCATATGTGGCAGCTGGAAGAATGCTTGAGATTAGACATCCATCACTCTTTTGGTCACCTTGTGTGGCCCATTGCCTTGACCTTCTTTTGGAGGACATAGGCAAACCTGTTTGGGTGGCAGCGATTGTAGATGATGCAAGGAGCATCACAAAATATATCTACAATCACCTTGTTGATGTTCAAGGCAACGTCAGGATTATGTTCCAGCCCAGATCGCATGAAGAAGACAATTAAATTATAGCCTATCGGCTATTTAATTGATAAAGGCGATTTTATGAAATGACATGTCATTTGTTAAATAATAATTAATATTTTATTAGAGGCCGACTTGATGATTCGCCACCTTTTGAAGAGACATATTCATCCATACTTGAGGCCGACTTCTTAACTTGAAGAGACACGTCTTCCCTCTCTCTCTTGTATATATACAAGTCGCTCATCGCTCATTCAACATATATTCATTCAATTCATTGTTCTCAAGTTCGATATATAAGTGTCAGTTTGTCATCAAGTGCAGATCGATATTTTGTGGAAGGCTGAGTTTATCATTAGCAGATTGCATTACTTTGTTACTGTGTTAGCATCAGATTGTGGTGCTTCTAATTGGCCTTCATATCAGCCTCTTTGTAAAGGAGACATTTGTGTTGACATTCGATATATAAGTGATATATTGTTGTTGGGTTTTTCTCCCTCAAGTGGAGGGTTTTCCAAGGGTATATGTTGCGTTATTGTGTGTGATTTTGAATTAAATTTTGTCTATCTCATCTGATCATAAAAAAACTAACATGGTATCAAAGCGGGTATAAGAAAGATTGTGATCAGATTTAGTCAAGCAGCAATATACTCTATTCTTATTCTCATCCTTATTTGCATCTATCTATTGTCAAGATGGTGAATGGGCTAAAGATTGAAGATAGACTTGAGGGAGCACCTAATTTCACATCTTGGAGATTCAGAGTCATGCTCGCCTTGGAGGAAAATGAGTTAGCAGCGTTCGTGGAGGGCGAAGTTCCCGAACCATCTGATGAAAATGAGAAAATACAATGGAAGAGAAATGGCACTAAAGCGAAAAAGATGTTGGTGGATTCCGTGAAAGACCAAATTGTGCCAATTATCTCCAAGCTAAAATCTGCAAGAGATATGTTCAAGACTTTGGAGGAGATGTATGAGATCAACAACACAAGTCGAGCTCTTGCATTAAAGCAGCAACTTCATCATGTCAAGATGGAAAAAGGAGAATCCGTCATCTCATACTTCATGAAGATCACCGAGTTGAGTGATCAGCTCTGAACTATTGGGCATATTGTTGATGACAAGGATTTGACCATGTTGGCTCTTAATGGTCTTCCTTCATCTTGGGAGTCATACATTCAAGGAATAAGTGCGAGATCAAAACTTCCTAAGTTTGATCGTTTGAGGGAAGATTGTATTCAAGAAGAGTCTAGGTTGGCTGCGAGAGGTATTGGTCAAAGCTCTTCTAATGAAGACATTCATGTTCTTGCCGCACAATCCTCAAAGAAGAAAGGGAAAGAAGGAAAGAAAGGATATTTCAAGAGGAATAGAGATAAGGGATTTGATGGTGCTCCTACATTCAAGAAGAAGAAGGATCTCTCTCGTGTTCAATGTTTTAGATGTGACAAGTATGGTCACTATGCAAAGGATTGTCCAACCAGGCCTAAGCAGCAGGCTTCCATTGCAGATGTTGGTGAGATCTCTCCGCAAAAGGATTCAGGTGGTTTCTTATTTTATTCTGCTCTTTCAAGCAATGTGCCTACCAACAACAATACTTGGTTGATTGATAGTGGTGCTTCTCGCCACATCACCAAATTTGGAGAGCATCTAACGGATTTGGTGGAGAAAGATTCTAGTGTTCAAGTAATTATTGGAGATGATGCTAGTTATTCCGTGAAAGGAGTTGGGACCTCCTCTCTTCACTTGAATTTCGGCATTTCCTTGCAGTTGAGTGATGTTCTATTTGTTTCGGGTATCAAGCAAAACCTTGTCTCTATCTTAGCCTTGGAGGACAAGGGGTATCAAGTTGCATTTTCAGAAGGTAAAGTTCTTGCATGGCCAAAGAAATCAAATATTAGGTCTGCTCGAGTGATTGGAGTTCGTCATGAGAGCCTCTACAAACTTTGCACCCACCCACTTCAAGCTCTATTGCATGATTCATCAAATTCATGTGAACTTTGGCATAGAAGATTGGCTCACCTTCATTTTCGAGCACTACCTACCATGAAGAAGATGGTTTCAACCCTTCTGAAACTCAACCAGGAGCATGAAGGCACTTGCAGAGGTTGTGCATTGGGTAAGAATACTAAAGGTCCATTTCATAGTAATGAAAGTAGGTCTAAATGTATTCTAGATCTTATTCATTCTGATTTATGTGGTCCAATGTATGTTGCTTCTTTGGGTGGTTTCTTGTATTACATTATTTTTATTGATTACTACTCTAGAAAGACTTGGATTTATTTCTTGAAATCTAAAGAATCTGAGGAAGTATTAGAGAGGTTCAAAGAATTTAAAGCTCAGGTAGAGAACTTGTCCGAGAAGAGGATCAAAGTTCTAAGATCCAATAACGAAGGAGAGTACATTTCCGGCAGCTTCCGTAACTTTTGCATTGAAGCAGGGATTAAGAGGGAGTTTTGTGTCCCTTACAATCCTCAACAGAACGGTGTTGCAGAAAGGAAGAACAGATCTATTGTGGAAGCAGCCAAAGCCATGATTCATGATCAAGATCTGCAAACCTTTCTTTGGGCTGAAGCATCTAGGACAGTTGTTTATGTTCAGAATAGAAATCCTCACTGCATTTTGGAGAACATGACTCCTAAAGAAGCATTCACAGGGGTGAAGCCGGAAGTAAGTCACTTGAGGATCTTTGGTTGTCCAGTGTATGTTCATGTACCAAAAGATAAAAGGACAAAGTTGGAACCTTTTGGCAAGAAGGGAATATTTGTAGGCTATAGTGAGACATCAAAAGCCTACAGAATCTACATTCCAGGTCAGAAGTTGATTGAGATTAGTAGGGATGTTCTATTTGAAGAGGATGTTGCATTCAGGAGATCCAAAGGCACTCACATGAAGATAGACAATGAAGATCAAGAGTCTCCTTAGGATATGGAAGTTGACCATACTCCTGAGATTCAGAGGGAGGCTCCTGAAACTAAAGAAGATGATGATGCAGTTGGGCCCATGGAACCTATTGATGGGACTACAGATATTGTGATTGGTAGAAAAAGACCTCTTTAGGCCAGGCAAACAATGCAGGAGGCAAAAAGGTTTGCAGCTCCAAGAGGAACATTCAGAGAAAGTAAGAGACCTCATAAGTTTTCCAGCTATGTTGCATTGATGAATCAAATCATTGAGTCAAAGAACCTTCCAGTGTTGAGGAAGCTACTAGTCAACAAGTTTGAAGAGATGCTATGTCTGAACAGTATCAATCCATTCTCAAGAATGATGTTTGGGACATCATACCTAGACCTAAAGGAAAATCTGTTGTTTCTTCTAAGTGGCTCTTCAAGATCAAGCATGCGGCTGATGGGAGCATTGAGAAGTACAAGCCTAGGTTCATGGCTAGAGGATTCTCTCAAAAAGAGGGAGTTGACTATGAGGAAACCTTTGCTCCAGTTGCTCGTTATACTTCTGTCAGGACCATCATTGCTATTTCAACATCTAAAGGATCGAAGATTCACCAGATGGACGTGAAGACAGCATTTCTGAATGGTGTAATCGAGGAAGAGGTATATATTGAGCAACCTAATGGCTTTGAGGTACATGGAAAGGAGTCTCATGTTTGCAGGTTGAAGAAGGCTTTGTATGGCCTTAAGCAGGCTCCTCGTGCTTGGTACGAAAGGATTGATCGTTAACTGATGAGCTTGGGTTTCTCCAAGAATGATGCTGATTCAAACCTATACTTCAAGGTAATTGATGGCGAAGCATTAATCTTGGTTCTCTATGTTGATGATTTAATTCTCACTAGAGAAGATCACCTCATTATCAAATGCAAGGAGTTAGCTTCTGAATTTGAAATGAAGGATCTTGGTCTCATGCACTATTTCCTTGGTTTAGAAGTATGGAAAAAGCCTGATGAGATCATTCTAAGTCAAAGGAAGTATACCATTGATATTCAAAAGAGATTTGGTATGATGGATTGCAAATCCATGTCTATGCCTATGGAGACCAACTTGCATAAGTTGAAAGAGGTTGCAGCTAGTTCAGATCTGGTGGATTCCACGATGTACAGGCAGTTGATTGGATCGTTGATGTATCTAGTCAATACTAGACCGGATATTTGCTATGTAGTGAGTGCACTTAGTCAGTTCATGTGTGAACCAAGGCAAATACATCTAGTTGCAGCAAAGCATATCCTGAGATACTTGCATGGCACAATTGGATATGGCTTGAGATATTCTTCTAGTGTGGACTTGAAGCTGTATACTAATTCTGATTGGGCAGGGTGTGTTACTGATCGGAAGAGCACCTCTGGATGTTGCTTCAGTTGTGGTCTCACGATGATATCTGGTGTAGCAGGAAGCAGTCTTTTGTGCCTGAGTACAGCAGAGGCGAGTATATTGCGCTTGTGTGGCAGCTCGAGAAGCAGTGTGGCTTTAGAAGCTCCTTGCAGGATTGTTTGGACAATTGTTGGAGCCAACTGTCATTCATTGTGATAATCAAAGTTGTGTGAAGCTTTTTGTCAATCCTGTGTTTCATGATAGAACTAAACATGTTGAGATCAAATACCACTATATCAGAGATATGGTATTGAGGAAAGTGATCCAGTTGAAGTATATCAGCACTGATGAGCAGACAGCAGACATTCTCACCAAGCCTCTCTTCAGGATAAAGTTTGTGTACTTTCGAGACAAGCTTGGTATGGTGGAGAATGAAGCCCTAGCTGAGGAGTCTCAGTATCAATGATCTTCTTTAATGCATTTCTCTTTGAGAGAGATTTGAGGTGCAAGCCCTTGTTAATGCATTTCTCTTTGAGAGAGATTTGAGGTGAAAGCCCTTGTTTCCACCCTCTGGGAGTAGCCATGGTGAAAGTCACGATGAGGTGACGACATCACATTGAGTGATGAGCATTTGTGCACATTTACCATCCATGGGAGTAGCCATGATGGTTGATATCACGATGAGGTGATATTTCTTCTTTCCACATATGAGAGTAGCCATTGTTGTTGGCATCACGATGAGGTGATATGTCTTATGCAGTTGGAAGTATCCTCCCTAGCTGAGAGGGAGTGTTGATGTTTAAGGCAGCATCGAGATTATCTTCCAGCCCAGATCGCATGAAGAAGACAATTAAATTATAGCCTATCGGCTATTTAATTGATGAAGGCAATTTTATGAAATGACACGTCATTTGTTAAATAATAATTAATATTTTATTAGAGGTCGACTTGATGATTCGCCACCTTTTGAAGAGACATATTCATCTATACTTGAGCCGACTTCTTAACTTGAGGAGACGCGTCTTCCCTCTCTCTCTTGTATATATACAAGTCGATCATTGCTCATCCGACATATATTCATTCAGTTCATTGTTCTCAAGTTCGATATATAAGTGTGAGTTTGTCATCAAGTGCAGATCGATATTTTGTGGAAGGCTGAGTTTATCATCAGCAGATTGCATTACTTTGTTACTGTGCTAGCATCAAATTGTGGTGCTTCTAATTGGCCTTCATATCGGCCTCTTTGTAAAGGAGACATTTGTGTTGACATTCAATATATAAGTGATGTATTGTTGCTGGGTTTTTCTCCCTCAAGTGGAGGGTTTTCCCAGGGTATATGTTGTGTTATTGTGTGTGATTTTGAATTGAATTCTGTCTATCTAATCTGATCATAAAAAAACTAGCATACCCTTGGATTCTTAATTTGATGAGAGAGCATACACGAGGGAAGGACTTGGTGAGATCGGGTGCCACAAGGTTTGCAACGATTTTCCTAACATTGCAAAGCATTTTGGATTCTTTGGGCTCTTTAAAACAAATGTTCGTGAGTCAAGCATAGAATGACTCCTCATATTCAAACAAGCCCGAAGGAGAGACAGTTGTTGCAATAGTCTTCGACCCCTTGTTTGCACAAAAAGCTACAGATATCGTGAAGGTAACTTCAAAACTTTGATTTTAATTTTAAACTCAAGTTGAATATAAATATATATTTTTTATTTTAACTTTAAGCCTTTCATTATAAATTTCTAACTTTGATCTTTTTGTATTTTTAATCTAGGTGTCGGAGCCCTTGGTTAAAGTCCTTCGCTTGGTAGATGGGGATCAAAACCCAATGGGATGCATTTATGAGGCCATGGATAGGGCCAAGGAGGCTATCAAAAGCTATTACATGGGGGACAGCCTCAAATTTGATCCCCTATGGGAGATTGTTGATAGGAGGTGGAATAATCAACTCCACCAACCCATCCATGCAGCAGTGTACTTCCTCAACCCTTCTTATATCTTCTCAGAGAGCTTCTCCAATCCTAATGGAGAGGTTATCGAGGAGCTCACAACATGCATGCAAAGGATGGAATCCAAGGTTGCAGTGAGAGACCTCATCGTCAGCGAGTTGGATATGTACAGGGAAGCAAGTGGTAATCTCTTTTCTTCGAAGCTAGCTATTAGAGGAAGAACCACTTGGCCACTAGGTATAAAATTGGGAGTCTTTAACTTTTAAGTTTATTTCACATGCATCTTATAATTTGATAAAATGTGTTTTAACTTTTGAGTCTTTGACTTTGTTTTCTAACTCTTCAATATTTATTTTTTTTGCAGAGGTTTTGATGGAAAATTTGGGGTGGAAATACCCCACATCTACAAAAAATTTCCCTCCACATACTATGTTAGCCATGTAGTGCATCCAATTGTGAGCACAATTGGAGCTTATTCGAGGCCATTCACACAAAGAAGAGGAACAAGTTAGCACAAAAGCGCCTCAATGACCTTGTCTTTGTGCAATACAACCTTCGGTTGCACACAAAGAGTAGAAGAAAAATCATTGGATCCTACTGATTTAGATGAGATAGATCCTTACAGTGATTGGATAGGGCGAGATGAGCAAACTCCATTGTTTAGCGCAAACGAGATCCTTGACTTCAAGAGACAAGCAATGGAGGATATGGGTGCATCAGGAGATGTAGGGTTGGAGGACATTCCTAGGGATATGGATGAGATTCAGCCAGAGCCACAAGCACAACCTTCCATGCCAGCCGAGGAGCTAGCAACAATAGCACCGCCACCACCACCATGCACACGCGGCAGGCCTAGAGGACCCACCCTTCCCTAGCTACTGCTAGACTAGGGAAGAGGAAAGCCTAGCATGTTGTAGTTAGTTACTATTTAGTATTTGCTTCTAGTTCTAGTTTTACTGTTTTCATGTATCAGACTTTCAGGCTTTTAGCCATCGAGATTCCGCATGAGAATGCGATTTTGTAATTAATTTACATTAAATTCAATCAAAATTAATAGAAAACACTTTTGTACTCATTTATGGATTCATTGGATTCATCTTGTCATTGGATTTTGCAAAAAAAATGTGTTTCTAATGAAATTTAAGATATTTTTTAAGTTCCCAAGTTTTTTGCCAAGTTTTAAAAACTCTCCAATTTTTGGCTTGGTGAGTTTTTTTTTGGGGTGAGTCTTCCAACTATGATATTGACAATATATTGTATAAATATATTGCAAGACTAGATATTATAACCACAAGCGCTATAACAACAATTGGAACTCATTCAACTACCAGCCCCTCTCCCCTAATGCCATCATAGATGCTAAGAATATGGTTGTGAATCTTTCAAATTTCATTCCCAAGTTCTATAATAAAAGAAGGTGAGTCGACTTTAAAATAAAATGGTTAAGAGGCTTTGACACAAGTATGTCCATATACCTAATATTGAGGACTTCTAAGCAAAATGCATTGATGAGTATGAAGCTTGTAGAAGAAAACATAATCAAATGACCTTAGATCAGCTAAGGTTTTTACTTTTTAGCTCAAAGATAATGCCACAAGTCTTGGTTGATTTACAACGGAATATTTTATCTCCTTGTTTCATTTAGTCAAGAAGGGATGTCTAGTCTTCGCCATTGGTCAATTGGTCTATTAGAAAAATGGTATTGCTGAAAATTGGATAAAAACATACACTTTAATACTAGGGCAGTATGGGAAAGGGAAAGGAAGGTGTAAAGCCCATCCTCCATCCACAACCATTGTCCGACCAAGACAAATCAATGAAGGGAAAATGTCACCCTATCCATCAGGTAAAACTAGAAATCAACCTATTATAGATAGGTTACAAGGATTCCTAAAGAGGAATTTAGCAGATCAAGCAACAATAATTCCAGGTGGAAAGATCAAAACTTCTAAACCAAAGTTTGAGTATTCTAAAACCAATTCATAATACTAAAGATGCAAATAAGAAGACAAAGACTTTAAGTGAAGCTTTGGAAGGTTCAAGGTCTAATAAGCTCAATTTAATTGCAAAATAGAAAGTGAAGTCCCCTTCACTTACTCAAATAAGTGCTTCTCCAACTTCTCACACAATTTTCTATTCATCCATCTCCATTTCCAATTCAGCCAGAGATTGTTCTTATGATTTCTAAGTCTCATGCTCACACTTCTCCTATTCCACCAATTCAGCCTAGTGAAGCGAAACAGCCATGCAGCAGAAACTACAAGGCCTAGTACAAGTGTTTCATAATGGGTTTAGACATCTTTGGTCAAAAAAGGAGAGTTGTTGTACAACCTCTTGATTTGAGAATTGTATCCAGTCTATCAAAGAGACGAAAACAAAAACAGTCAAGGAAAGTGAGGCTACAGAAAAATGAAGGGTGTATCATTGCTGAAACAGCCATTCCTCCTATAGATAAAGGTATTCAAAATATGGAAGTTGCTGAATTTCAGTTTATAGAAGCTAATTTGGGGCCTGTGAGTAGGCAAGGGAACAATGAGTTGTTGCAATTTGCTACTAAAAATGCAAAGGAAATTTGGAAAATGATGGTGAAGCTAAGGTAGCTTTGAAGGTTGAAAACTAGGAATGAGGGCATATATTGCACATCTTGTTAACCCAAGAACAAGTTTACTACCAAGAATAGATGAAGGTCCCCAAAAGTAGCAGCTGAATGTGTTGATTTCACATGACAGGGAAATTCAGCAATGGATCACAAAGCTTTGTGAGGATGGATTGAAGAACGTTGATGAATTCTTTTCTTTGCTAAGGGAAGTTGGAGACGTTGTTCACCAATCTATAGATTTAACATGTGCATTAACAGGCAGCCTTTCCTCTTATAGTAGTACATTGACCAGCTTAGAACCCCTCAAGTTCTTCAGAGTAGATGAGATGGTGAGATTGAGGGTGTCGTTTTCTGAGATTCGGCCTCCTAATTTGAACACTATCAGAGAAAATATTTAAAAGTTGCAGGTTGCTTAGCAAGATATTCTTTCTTTCAGCATTTTTGTTTCTTCTACTTTCGTAGATGATAATATGGGTGGAGTTAAGGCTGGTTTTGAGTAGCTGGCCATGATATGTTTGAGAAGTTCATCTTTTGATGTCAACAGCATGGATGAATTAATGGAAGTTGGAATAAAAGTTGGAGCATATGCATTCAAGCACTAGAATTTTAGATATTGGTTTGCAATAGCAAAAGCTCCATTCAACAATTGAACAAGAAAGAATTCATCCAAAATTCTCCAAATGCCATCATCAAAGAGTTTATCGAAAAAGTCCAGTTGGGTAGTGGGAAGAATAGCATAACAGCAGTTGATTCAGATTCTTCATATACTTCCAATTCTGATTCAGATTTGGATGCTGATGGTCCAAAGTACCATTTTATGGATGTTTACCTTTTTTATCGATATATATTTTTTAGTAGAGAATGATTGTAATGCCTATGGAGCTTGTGCATTGTCCTTCATTTATTTTTCTTTGGTTCCACTACTATTATTAGCGATGATGTTTTGTTGTGCCATTGAGATATTTTCAATGAAACAGTATTTCAAACTTTAAAACTTAAAAACACAAGAATCTGAAATCAAAACAGTAAGAACATTCCTGAACAAGACAAACACTGAGATTTCACGTGGAAAACACTTTCGGGTGAAAAACCACGGCAGATCAATAGCTTTCATTAACCAGATGGGCACCAACCCAGATTACAAGTGAGCACCAACTCTCCCTCGAAGCACCAACTCCAAAAGGCTGAAACACCAACTTCAGTGTGAGCACCAACTCACAAAGCAACTTCTCACAAGTCTGTAACTCTGCATTCAAACACTTCCTTCACATGAACTGTGAGGCTCATACTTACACACACATTGTCCAAAATCAGAAATCTGAAAGAACACGTCCCCTGTCTTGCGCACCCAAGATCACCATGCAATGTACTTCACACATGGAGGTCTGAAATAACTCTCTCAGCAAGAGAATGCAACCAGAAAATGTCAACAGTAAATTCATCAACAGCTGATCATATGCCTCTCAGAACAACTTTTCAATTTGAAGACTCCAATGTAAAGGTCGGATAACTCATGATAGACTCAAAATGAACATAAACCACTCTTTGACAGCCCAATTCCTGCACAATATCAGATCACCAATCTGCACCTGATCACATTAACTTAACTTTATATCCACCTATAAAAACCATATAAATCTGTATAGTTTCCATACTCATTTGACCCACATCAAGGAATTTATGGCTTCGAACTTCCACATCAAGGACTTGCAGCACCATACACAGACAAATCAACACTCTCAAAGTACAGATTATTAACAGTAGCAATGATATTCAGATGTAATGCTATTGCTGAGAGTTAGCCTCAAGGATGTCTCAAAAAAAAAGAAAACCAAAACACATGCAGACCTGCTCAAATGACCCGAGAGCTTTTAGAAAAGCACATTATTTCTTCTCATCACAGCCTCCTTATATGATTTAATTAGCATTATCTTTCAAAAGAAACGTCTTCCAGTCAGACCCGTCTTCAATATCACATGCACCTAATAGCTCATGTTGAATAGAAGCTGAAGATAGCATCAAAAAGCATTACAACATCACATATTCACCGTTCATGCCCAAAAATTATCGAAGACCATCAATCTTTGAATGAGTGCGATTTTTGAATAAAAGCAAAACGTTTCCAACATATCTACAACCCCCTTCAACACAGCTGTAGCATATATTTAAAATGCTCTAAATCCCGTCTACCAGCAAAGACAATCCCATCCTTCACTACTCTGTCCGACCATGAACCTATATTGAAAATTGGCTCGAAATCCATCATTTACCATACTACAGAAAGCATAATGTCTTCTAGCATACATAATGGAGTCGACACCAGCATTAGAATCGACAAAGATAATTCAATAAACGGCCGCACAAGGAGTAACAGTTAACCTCTTGTAAATATACACGGCCTCATGAATATCACTTAAGTTATTTCTGAAAATTGCATCTTTTTCGTATCCATTCCATACTCCAAATAATAACGAATATATCATGAAGGAAAGGCTTCATAACATTTTTAATGAGACAGCATAAGGATCTTCTTACTCTTGCAAAAAATAGTAACATCTTTGCTTTAGCCTGCTCACAAAAGAATAATGGTCAAGGCGTTTTTTTTTAATTTGCCAATATAGGAGCCGCCCAAAATAATGAAACTGAAACCCATTCATGAGTCGCCTTCCAAAATAGCAGCAACGGAGGTATTGAAAAAACCGACACCAAAAAAGCAAATCACTGCCAAACACCAAAAAAGAAATCTAAAGAATAAAGTTGCATGACATAAATCACAAGCCATCGCAAGTAATAAAGAGCTGCCTCAATTTAATTAAGAGGTTACCAAAGGCATCGAGCCACGACCATTTCAAACAAATTAATATAACATATGACTGACTTTTCCTTTATGACAAATTATGCTGATTTGGCACATATGCTGACAAGGTGACAAGCAAGTAGTTGAAGTAGACACACAGGAACCTTAAATAAGCAGGCAAGTAGCTAAACTAGACAAGCAACTAGTTGAAGTAGACAGGCAACCAGCTCAAGCAGACAACCAAGTAGCGCAACCAAGCAGCCAAGTAGCTCAAACAAATAGGCAAGAAGCTCAACCACGCAGGCAAGTAGCTCAAGCACACAAGCAACTTGACATCAATGACAAAATACTCAACAATATGTATATGTGTGTGTGTGTGTGTGTTATGTATGTATGTATGTATGTATGTATGTATGTATGTATGTATGTATGTATATGCATACATGCATACATTATGTATGTATGTATGTATATGTGTGTGTAGTTGCTTATCAATTGTTGCACCGTTATGGTTTGAATTGAAGATTCATACTAGATGTGATGTTTAGATCATAGCAGCATAAATCGTTTGGGGAAAAAATCGGCAAACCAAAAAATCAGGATTTTTTGAAAAATCAGGAAAAAAATCGAGAAAAAATCGGATTTGAAAAAAAATATTAAAAAATGTAGAAAAATAGACAAAACCTACTTTTTTTTAAACTTAAGGTCATTTCCATAGCATAGAGATATAGAGAGCAAATAAAATAGAGATTTTAACCTGTGGATTGTAGAAAATAGATTTTTTTGTTTATATTCATATTGTTGATTACATTGCATCAATGCATTGCACAAAATATACTTCATCTATAACAATTAGAGGCCATTAAATAAATATTTAATACCGTTTCTAATGTTGCTAGATAAATATTTGATAATGGGTTCAGCTATGTTAACATTAGAGGCTATTAGAAACCAGACTTTTATCGACTCAGCTTAACACTATCTCATATCAATATTTTTACATAAACTATGCAAATGAATTCAGTAATAAAAATATATATATATATATATAAATACAATACTTCTGATGTTTCCCAGATTTACGCATATGCCCCACAATATGATAGATAAGAATATGTAAAAGCAATGAATATATAAAAGAAATGAATTGAAAAGACCCTGGTCGACTTCGCGTGAATTTTTTGCAGACAATCGGGTGCTCAAAACTCCACCAATCTCCTTTCGCAGCACTTGCATAAACTTCCCGTGTCGTGAAAACTCGAAGGCGGCTTCGATTTGTGAAAATAACGACTGGCGCGAACCTATTAATAACAAAAAAACACACATTTTTCTGGGTTTTTTCGCGCGTTTTAGGGTTTCGGATTTTCCGCGATTTTTTAACGATTTTTTTGACATTTAAATCACGATTTAAACACGATTTTCAACGATTTTTCGCAGGGTCAACGAAACCCAAAAAATCGGGATTTTTTGGGGGAAAAAATCGGGAGCAGTGCAGATTTTTTGCAAATTTATGCTTCTATGGTTTAGATGGCTTCTATGATGCAATGCCGCATTGGATTTTTATAATTTGCTTCGACTATTATATATATATATATATATTAAAATGATATTCTTTATTTATTTATTAATGCTCAACTATTGTGATATATTGTAAAATATCCTGATAAGATCGTTTGTGATCTTATCTAAAGTTTCTTTTAGAAACTTCCTGCTTTTCCTGAAGATAAGATCGTCTCCAATCTTATCCTTCCTACATTTGTACATCTTGTAAATTATTTATTGAGCACATTGCTCTTGTTAATATCATCGAATATTTTACCAATTGCCTGTGTAATATGGTATCAGAGCCCAGGCAAAGAATTTTTTTTCGAAAAATTTATAATTTCTTTTTGAAATTATTTTGTTTAAAATTTTTCGAAATAATTTTTGTGATTTTTCTAAAATCTCTGAAAAACAAATTGAGCATTCTAGAATTGGTGTTAAAGCCTGCGCGCAATCTCCTCCTGAGCGCTTTTTTCTTTTTGTTTTTGGGCTCACGTTTTTGCACCTCTAGTCGCGTGTTCTCATTTCTGTTGGGCGCGACTTCGTATTCTTCTTAGCCGCGGAGACTTCCAGATTTCGGGTCGCAGATTCAGTTCCTGGTCGCAACTTTCGACGGTGGTTGAGTCACGTTTAGCCTTTGGCCGCGCGCACTGTTTTTGGAAGCCGTTACTAAGATTTTCATGGCCGTGTTTCTCTGATTTTTAAGCCTACGTGTTGGCGCGATTTGAAGCTTCTTGGCTGCGGTTTTTTTCTTGCTTCTTGGGCTCCGACCTCTGTTTTTTTTGTGGCGGGATTTTTGGCAGAATTTTCAAATACATTTCTAGGTTCATTTCTAGTTTTTCTGCTCTTTCATGGTGGCTAGGGCTTTCTGGAAGCTCGACTAGGGTTTTGAACCCTCAGATCAAGTCGGAAAAATTTTTTGATTACATATTCTTGGTGGGTTTTTCGAGAGCTCAACTGGGTTGGTCTCGAATTTTTCTGGGTGCATCGTTTTATGTGCCTCGAATTTTGTGCCATCTATACATTGTACTTTCTACAGTCTGTACCTAAGTCTGCCTTTGTTTTTGTATTGGAATTCGTGCCTCGAGTTTCGTGCATTCAGCATCTTTGTACCTCATTTTTGGTGCCTCGAAAAGCGTGAAGATGGCTTCTTTGACCAACATTATGTTGGAAAGCAATCAACATTTTAATGGCAAGAATTATACAACTTGGAAGCAGCAGATGATGACCATTTTTGAATATCACTGCCTTGATCAGATGATTCTAGGCAATGTTACTCGACCCACCACTGCAGATAAAACTCGGGAGAAGTTTGCTGAGCAGAACCGTGAAGCAGTAATGCTTATCAAGCTTTCAGTAACAGATAATCAGTTACCCCAGATTCCACTTGGAAAATCAGCTAAGGAGATTTGGGATCATCTCAAAAGCCTTCATGAGATTTCCAACAAGAGTCGTGCGTTCTTCTTGAAGAACATGTTGTTTTCTATCATGATGGATGAGAAGATCACTTTCTAGACGCACCTGAACAAAATCCAAGAGATTAGAGATCAATTGGAGGCTATTGGTCGGAAAATGGAGGAAGAGTACATAGTCGTGATCACTCTGAAGAGCCTACCTAAGTCCTATGAACACTTCATAGAGACTCTCAACATTACGTCTACTAATGTTGATCTGAAGTTTTCGGAGCTTTGTACTATCCTCTTGTAGCAGGATCACTGGAAACAACAATTTGGTAGCAGTGCATCCTCCTCCTCCACAGAACAAGCTTTTGCAGCTTCCTCTCGGCCTAAGAATAAAGGCAAAGGTCAGCCTTCACAGCAAAAAGGCTCAAGTCAATCTCAGGACAGCACTAAGAAAAAGAACATTCAATGCAACTATTGTCGCAAGTTTGGACACATAAAGAAGGATTGTCGTGCACGTTTGGCTTCTGAACAAAAGAAGCAAGGAGGGTCTCAGCAGAAAGCAAATGTGGCCGAGCACTCCAAGCAGAAGGAATCTACCTTTTATGCACTCATGGCAAAAAGGCCTACAGACCATGTCAAATCCTCTGCTTGGTACATTGATTTTGGTGCCTCGCGTCATTTCACTCATCGACGTGACTGGTTCATAGACTTTTCCCCTTGCACTAACTCAATGATTTTTGGAGGAGGCGAAGAATACACAGTTGTCGGTACAAGCATTGTTCAGGTTCAGTCTGGTGGAAGGAATTTCATATTCCTCAACATATATTATGTACCTGATATGGAACTCAACCTTCTCTCAGTCAGTCAGATAATGCGGCATTCTCCTCAAATGGATGTGGTGTTCAGCTCGCACAAATGTTCTATTGTACATCGGGAGACTCGCACAATGGTGGTCATTGGTATAGAGGATCATGGCCTTTACAGGCTTGTGGACACAGGTGATTCTCCAAAGTTAGCCATGGCAGCCAGGAATTCAGCTGTCACCAATCTTTGGCACCACCGGTATGGGCACTTGAATGTGCACTATCTCTCTCAGCTTGCTTGGGAGGGACTTGTAGCTGGTTTACCTGACATTCAGACTCAGCATTAGGGTGTTTGTGGTGCTTGTCAGGCCGGGAAGCAACATCAGACACCGTTCCCAAATGGCAACGCTTGGCGAGCTTCTAAGGTACTTCAATTAGTTCATGCTAATGTTTGTGGGCCTATGTCTACTCCTTTTGTAATTGGTTGCAAGTACTTTCTACTTTTTGTTGATGATTTTAGTAGGAAAATGTGGGTGTACTTTCTTAAGTAGAAATCAGAAGTTTTTAATGTATTTCAGAAGTTTAAGGCCTTGGTAGAAAAAGAGCCCAATTCTTGCATCATAACTCTTAGGTCAGATAATGGGGGGGAATTTTGTTCTAGTGCATTCTCCAACTTCTGTGATACACATCGGATAAAACGTCAGTTGACCACACCCTACACTCCTCAGCAAAACGGTGTTGTAGAGCAACGCAATCGTACGATTGTTGAGATGGCTCGCTCCATGCTGCAACACAGGAGTGTTCCTACAAAGTTTTGGGTAGAAGCAGTCAATACTACAGTCTATCTCCTTAATCGGTCACCCACTCATGCCGTTAAGGGGAAGACTCCTGAGGAAGCCTAGACTGGTCGCAAACCCAGGATCAATCATTTGAAAGTCTTCGGCTCTCTTGCATATGTTTGGATTCCAGATGCCAAGCGCTCTAAGTTGGATTCCAAGAGCCAGAAATTGATGTTCACAAGGTACAGTGACAACCACAAGGCTTATCGGCTGATTGATATAGACACTAATCGTCTAATCTTCAGTCGTGATGTTGTCTTTGATGAAGAACGAGGACCATTTCATCTTTCCTCGCCTGTTCAACATTTAGAGGATTAGCCCTTGAAGGCTTCTGATTTGGGTGTTCGACTTCCGTTGGGTTCACCTGATGGGAGGGATGACAAAGAGTCAATCTTTGATGATGCTCAACCTGATTTTCCTCTGGATGATAATGAAAATCCCCCTGCTGAACCTGTTCCAGATCCAGTTCCAACTCCTGTTATATCTAATGTTGGCAATTCTCCTCTCCGGCCAAAATGGTGGCTTAAGACTATCAATGATCTTTGCAATGATGAACTCATTAAGGGTAGATCATCTAGAAATCAGAGCAAACAATAGCCTACAGTCAATTTTGCTCTTATGGCTAACATTCACAGTGTTTATGAGCCTCAGACATATTCAGAGGCTAAAGGAATTCCTAAGTGGGAAAAGGCGATGGAATCTGAATACCAAAGTATTCAGAAGAATCACACTTGGGTCCTTTCTAATCTTCCTCCAAGGAAGAAGCCCATTAGCTACAAATGGGTGTACAAGGTGAAATACAAAGCTGACAAAACCCTTGACAAGTACAAAGCTCATCTAGTTGCACAAGGGTTCTCACAAAAAGAAGGCATTGACTATAAGGAGACCTTTGCTCCTACAGCCAAAATGAGCACCATACGGCTCGTCCTTGCCTTAGCAGCCCAGTTTGGTTGGAAAGTCCATCAGATGGACGTTAAGAGTGCTTTCCTCAATGATGAGTTGAAGGAAGAAGTATACATGACACAGCCTCCAGGTTTCAAAGTTGCTAGTCAAGAATAGAAGGTGTGCAGATTGGTCAAAGCACTCTATGGCCTCAAGCAAGCTCCTCGGGCTTGGTACATCAAGATTGATCAGTACCTTACAGCACATGGCTTTCAGTGGAGTCCATCTAACTCTAACTTGTATGTCAAACAGACTAGTAGTGATATACTTTTTGTTGTTGTCTATGTGGATGACTTGATCATTACTGGCAGTTTGACACATTTGATCGCTGAGATCAAACAGGATTTGTGCGGCACTTTTGACATGACAGATTTGGGACTTTTGCATTACTGTTTAGGTGTTGAGGTTTGGCAGACAAAGAGCAGTATCTTCATCTCCCAGTCCAAGTATGCTCGAAGTCTTCTGGATAAGTTCCATATGCAGGATTGCAAACCTGCCTCCACACCCATGGAAAAAGGGCTTAAGTTGTCAGCAACGTCCGACTCGCCTATGTTCGATGAATTATTGTTCAAGCAACTAGTGGGCAGCCTCATCTATCTCACTGCCACTAGACCTGACCTCAGTTTTGCAGTGAGCTACATATCACACTTCATGACAGCCCCCAAGGTTGATCATTGGGTAGCAACGAACGTGTGCTGCGTTATGTGAAGGACACTTCTAATTTTGGACTCTTGTACACTCGGAGTCACGATCCTAAGCTCAGTGGTTTCACAGATTCAAATTAGGCAAGTTCAGTTGATGAAAGGAAATCAACATCTGGGTATGTGTTCAGTTTGGGATCCGGTGCAGTCACATGGACTAGTAAGAAGCAACAGGCAGTGGCTCTCTGCTCGACAGAAGCAGAGTATCAGGGAGCAGTAAAAGCAGCATGTGAGGCAGTTTGGCTTCGCCGAATGCTTGCAGATATGCAAATATCTCAAGCAAGTCCGACTCCCTTGTTCTGTGATAATCAAGGAGTTCTCAAACTTGCCAAGAATCCGGTCTTCCATGAGAGAACCAAGCAAGCATATGGGAACTCATTGTCATTTCATTCGAAAGCTGGTTGAGGACAGATCAGTTCAATTGTTGTATGTTCCAACAGAGGAGCAGGCAGCAGACATTCTCACCAAGTCGTTCAGTCCAGATAAGTTTGTAAAATTCAAAGGGCATCTTGGTGTAGTTGATAGTTTGAGCATTAAGGGAGGGTATTAAAATAATATTCTTTATTTATTTATTAATGCTCAACTATTGTAATATATTGTAAAATATCTTGATAAGATCGTTTGTGATCTTATCTGAAGTTTCTTTTAGAAACTTCCTGCTTTTCCTGAAGATAAGATCGTCTCCGATCTTATCCTTCCTGCTTTTGTACATCTTGTAAATTATTTATTGAGCACATTGCTCTTGTTAATATCATTGAATATTTTACCAATTACCTGTGTAATAATATAAGCAAGTACACCTAATTTGTGACTTGAGTTTGCAAGTACCAGGTTAACCCCCAATGGTGGTTATAAATAAGAAATTCACAATTGGATTATAATTTGTTTATGTGTTAACTCTTATATCACTCGATTCGAGCATGAGGTGGATCTTGCATATCCCTATGTTAGCCCAAATTGAAATTGAAAGCGATTTTGGAATCCATATGTTGTACAAAACCCATGAGATGTATGCGAGTATATTACATGCATTTATTTCTATTTTAGTATCTGGAATGTGAAAATTATATGAATTGCATCTTTATTGTAATTATGGAAATGCTACCTAATTATGCTTCAAAGGCAGAAATTATATTATTTTAATTTATTCTTGTAGAAAAGTAATGTTTGCATTTAATTTCCTTCAAGAATTAAATAGATTATTGTCTATTGAAGAAAGAATTAAAGTTTGATATATAGTGTGTTTTTGTTTTAATTCTTTTAATATACTATTTTGGAAAAGAAAATAAAAATATAGGAAATAAATAAAGAAAAAGGAAAAAGACATGAGAAAAAAGGAGAAGAAAATTTGGTATCCATTCTTGTTCTCCAAAAAAAACCCTGTTTCTCAAACCCTCTTCTCTTGGCATTTTGAAAAGAAAATTCTTGAATGGTAAGAAGAGATTGGAATGGTGGCTTGTATGTGTGGAATGTTTTTGGAGAAAGATTGCTTAAGTGTGTGCTTGGATTCAAGGGAAGAATTACCTTCAATTTTGTTGTTCTTCATTTGATAGAGTGTTGGTGTGAATATGGTGTTTTACCTAACTAGCTCACCTAGTAGGTCCTATTCACATGCTAAGTTTACTTGGGTCCTAGGAATCCTTCTATAAGTCTTAGTTAGCATTAGACCTTATCTTATCTTACAATCAAATCCAGAAATTTGTTGTATAATCATTATGGATTGTGGAAACTTGATATCTCTAATTATCTTATGTCATTTACTTCTTGGGTCCTAGGTAATTTAATGTTTGTTGTCTCATGTCATAAGATTAAGACACTTATCATGATCTTGTCTAATCCTATGTCTCACCTTGGCTATATAACCAAGGGGTCCTCATTTGTAAATCAATCCAATTGTAATCTATTATTTGCATCATTTCATATAATAGCATTATTCTCTCATAGCTAATCTCTTTTGTATTTCCATATAAGTTCCTAGATCTTGGGTGGCTATAATCTTCAGCCAAATCTTACACAGTATAGAGCATTCTATACCAACTCTTACATGGTATTAGAGCTTTGTGATTGTTTCTTGTTAGTCTTAGTTGAGAGATCTAGGTTGCAAATCTGAAGTTGAGTATACTCTTCTCTTGCATCGAATGATAATCTAGAAAATCAGAAAAACTTGAAAGATATACCATATTTTGGGGTTCCCTCTTTGTGCCTTGTATTGCAAGTTCATTTTGGAGCTTTTTAGTACAAATCTGAGCTCACCATTTAGTTCAGAGGGTCCGAGAAAGTTTGTTTTTCCTTTTGTTTTCTCCAAATAGGACATCTGAGGCCAAATCTAGAAAGGTTTGAAGTTGGGAGGTGGTTGTCAAATCCAGAAGGTAGCTGCAATTTTAGAGCATTTGGGTGAAAACTGAGCCTACCATCATGTCTAGAAAGTCCAAAAACCTTAAGATCAACTATCAAATCATTAAAATCCGAGCACTTTGCCCTAGGCCCTTGTTACATACTATCTATTCTATAGTTTAAGATCAGTTACAACTACCAAGTTCAGCTGAATTGTAACTAACTAGTTTTCCTTACGAGAGTTTTCTTTGCAATAACAAACAGGAAAGATAAACAATCTGAACAGTAACAACTCTAACATTCATTAACTAACAACTAGTTTTTCGATTTCAACTAAAAAAGAACAACTAACAGTTTATATAACTGAAAATTACAATTGGTTATTAACTAACTTTTCCATTTATTACGAAATGAATAGAGCATCTAATACAGCAATGAAATAACATTGCAAGGTAAATATATATATAATGAAAATAAGAGAGAGAGAGTTGTAAGAAAGTACAGTCTGAAAGCTTCCTGTTGGAATGCTTGAACAAGACTCTGTCTTCAAGGGAAAGGGAAACATCATCAAAGGCTTTTCTACCCAACCAAAGACCTATTGGTCTACCGTGTTTCTTCAACTGAAGAAACGCGACCCTTCACAAGGGCAGTCAATAAAGGATCTCACAAATACCATCATGCCATCTGAGCCTAGTGTCAAGAACCTATACTACCCTAGTTGATCTCTCACTATAGGTTCTCCTAACTAGAAAGACCATTCTGACCAGGGGTATATCCGGTTCTTGAAAGCTGATTATTGCTTTTGCAAGCATCACAACCTTGGCCAAGGATTTATTGTTTATGGGCACACCTGTGCCATCAGCACTCTCACCCTTACTCGGCATGATAAGACTTGACTTTTGGGTTTGTTCTCCAGTGACTTGGCTCATTAACATTCCACTTCAATTAAGAATAAAATGCTTACTTTATGCATATTTAAAGAGAAAGATTAATAGACTTGCCACTATTGAGGAACTCTTCATATTTTAATGTTTATACTTCATTTAATGGACTCGGAGAGGAAAAAGATATATGCATGATTCCAACTCAAGAGTTAAGAGAACAGCGTATAGAGATGACGGCGGCTTAGGCGTAGATGGAATAGCTCATAGAGCATTTTGGATGAATGATTGATTTAACAAACAGATTCAGAAATAATAAAGAAAGATTAATTCAAATGCAAGAGCGAATAAACAACACAGGTTCCTAACTAATAAAGAAAGAGACTTTCATCGGACGAGGTTATGAGATTTTGCAAGGAACCGATATCATATTTCTTGGACAGGACTTGATTCTAAAGATATACCAATATTGACATCAAATCTTTGAATGAAAGAACAAACTAACATAATGCACGATTCAACAATTATAAGTCATCAATAAACATGCCTAAAAAAGCTAACTGAAGCTCGACAACTCACTTGTTCCTCCACCAGCGAATTCGATGACAGCGACAGGGTATTAAGTTATTTCACCGCCTAGAAGAGTGCAGTGGTGACGAACTACTCGTGAGAACAGAATGCTTGATTGTTCTAAAGAACAAAGTGCGAAGTCATACAAGATGACGTTTGGCCATGGTAGCCATGAAGAAAGTCAGAGGCAATTAAGGCGAATGAGAAGGTTAATGCAAAAACCAATATAAGTCGATGCCTATATAGAGAGAACGAAACGAGTGCAGGTCGAGAGAATAATGAAGAAAGCAGATCGAATGAGAAAGATGAGTATGAGGAAAAATCGTCAATGAAGAATACCCCCGCCAAAGATAACTCATGGCGAAAACAAGACTCCACCTTAAGCGTCTGCATGTCTCCTCTCTTGGGTGTTACATCCTAACTCAGAGTACAGGGTGGCAAAGGATGGCCGCCTCCAAACTTAAACGGGCCATTTTCAATTAAAAATCGCTACAAGAGGTTACATTATTATCGGTTAAATTATTTTAATTAAATTTATTTTCCATGGTGCTCTTAAAGCTAAAAACATGACTTCTAAAGGGGTACGATGATGGACAAATTTAAATTGACTTGTTTTTCTTTCTTAAAATTATTTAATTAAAGGAAATATATATTCCAAGGTTACGACCTCCATGTGGCCACCTTACACCAACTCGTGACTTGATAGTATTTTGGTCCTTTATAGACTACGACCTCTTCTTGATGATATTCCCCTTTCCCTCGAGATGTTGGAAATCCTGCAACCACTTGACAAAGAAATAGGGTTAGATTGTTCTCGGTATCATTTTAAAAATAAAATCTGATCAACACATTCACTATATACATATATAAGGAAATCATTCATAATTGCAGTAATAACAATTAAATTAAAAATTCTTTTCCCAGTTTCGCATTCTTATTAAAGGTAGTTAATCACAACTAACATAACCATAATTTCAATGCCATAATCTTGTTCAAGACAAAAGGGATGTACCATCCCTCAAGAAAAAATTTCCTCCATCGATGGCACAATTGTTTGTATGACCATACAGTCATTAGCGCAAGCACAGTCGTAGCATCCTCAAAATGGTACAATTGGAGAATAAAAAATTTTGTTTTCTTTAATATTAAAAAATTTCAAAATTTAAATATATATATATTTTCATGCAGTCTATAGGTATTGCACAAGCCGCACAATCTATGGTACCCGCAAGTATCAGGTGGCCCAACGAAGGCCACATGGCATGGCCCCTACCAACCCCTTGCCAGGCCGCATCCCATAGTCCACCCTTGACGGCAATAAAAAAGCACCACCACAAAACTTTATTGATGACTACCCAAAATATTCCGAGCATTAAAGATGATTTCGGTCGGCGAAGAATATTCCTTTAGCATCTCTATAGATTCTATTGGCCAGAGAATATACTAAGTAGAGAAAAGAATATTCCAACAAGAGGAATATACTAGTGCAGAAGAGAATATTCCCTATTGGCATCATGCTGACATCAGTAGGTGCCTATGAATTTTGCCCTCTTCTCCATTGGAGTTTTTGATTTTGCACTCGGACTTCACAAAACCATAACTCAGTCATCTAACCTCCTTTTTCAGAGCAATAGTTTTTGATTTGGGGTAGAATTTCATGCTTTTCGTAGTTGTGCAATTGTTTTTTGATATTGGTGCTTGGTTTTTCCAGAAATTGAAATTACTCACAAGTGTTGTTGAGCCATTCTCGTTTTGGGAACTTCCAAGGCTCCATTCTCACTCCTTCGGTAACATTTTTGGATGCAATTTTTTTTTAAAGTGCATAATTTTGCATGTACTTTGCAGTGGTGTGATCATATTGATCCCATTCTATTTAAGAATAGTACTTTGAGTTTGTCACCAAATTTGGCATCAGTAATTCTAAGATCAAGTTCACTTCGTTGTTGTTGACGAGTGGCACCTGTAATTGCACTAAGAATAAAGTGTTAGATCTATTGCTTGGGGTAGGGAGGGGGACGGGAGGGAGGTGAGGGGGAGAGTATTTTTGATTGAGTAATTTCATGGGGTAGTCTTATGCTTTTGTTGAATTAAGTTTCTCGATTGGTCTATTGAGTGATTAAATTTGAGGAGTTTATCATGGGTATAAAAAGGCATCCTGTTGTAATCAGGTTGAATAGATGGAATCATAGTTGCAAGACTCACGAAAAACCCGACAAGTAAAAGAAAACTCATGAGTTTTTTTTCAAACCGAGTTTTCAATGCACTTATACGCCAAAAACTCGCGCCGAGTTTTTTGAAAAAAATCATAGTACTTTTGGCGAGTTCTTCCAAAAATTACGGCGAGTTTTTTGAAAAAACCCGCTCAATCAAGAAAACGCCCATGCGCTTGAACAAAAAGGCATTTTGAGTTATTTTTTTCAGTCATTTGCATGCTCTGCTTCAGAAAAAACACTAAAATGATGTGTTCTATGAAGGTTTGTGTGGCTTTGACGGTCTTAATTTGGGTTTTATTTTAATGCAAAATGATGTACACCATGAAGGTTTGTGTGGTTTTGGAGGTCATAATTTGGGCTTGGTGGCAGGGGTTCCACCCCTGGACCCCACCTTGTATCGCGACAAGGAGCACGCCCAAGGCGCTGCCCCTCAACCTCGCTGGGGGCGCTACCCCCAGACCCCACTTGGGGCGCTGCCCCCAAACCCCCGCAAGGAGTGCTGCCCCTTGACCCCGCTGGGGGCACTGCCCCCAGACTCCCCGCAAGGGGCGCTACACCTTGACCCCATTGGGGGCATTGCCCTCAAACTCCCATTGAATTCATTTGATTTTCTAGGTACTCTCCACTATTTACTTTCAATTTTACAAAAACAACTTGCTATTTTCAATTTGTTTCAAACTATCAGTATCAGCGCATTGAGCAATCCACATGAGGATGACATTTTGTATCTAATTTTCTTTCAAATCAATCAAATACAACTAGACTCAGCTCGTCTCTTCTATGTACTCATTTAGTGACTCATTGGATGCATCTTATCATTGAATTTTGCAAAAAAAAATGCATTTTTAATGAAGTTTACGCAGTTTTTTAAGTTGCCGAGTTTTCGCCAAGTTTTTCCAAGTCGAGTTTTTCGGGCTTGCCGAGTTTTTGCAATTGGTGAGTTTTTCAACTATGGATGGAATTATAACTCTTGGCGAGATGGAATCCTAACACATTATAAGTGGCTTAATATTTTGCCCTATCTATATGAACTAGTTCCTAAACCATCATCCAAATGGAAGAGAGTTGTGTGCGACATAAAAACTGAACATATCCCAAGAATAATTGGTTGGAGTTGTGATATTGACACTCAAATGGCCACTGATGGTATTGAGATCCCTCATGACCTTATGACCAAACTTTGGGAGATGTATGGAGACTCGAATGAACCTTCATTCCCAGAGGATCTTGTTGCGTATTTTCTTGTTCCACTTGATGAGTTTCAACCAATTGATGATAAAACAGCTATAGTGTTTGCTGGCTGGGAAAGGTATGGTTGTTTTGATGACACAGAGACTTCTCCTTCTCTTCCTACAAAGACTTCTATTAAGACTCCAATTTCTATGGCTCCTAATCCAAATTTAGAGGGTTCATCTTCTTCATCTATGAGACTAAATCTTGAGGCTGAGGACTCTAGTAATCTAGCTATAATGTCCCCTTCTTCTCAGTAAATCCTCAAGAGCTTGTTTAGCCTATTTTCTCATCCCGATAGGCGAATAATTTATTAAAAGGGATGCATTTCCAGTCACGACTTTACTTTTGGAGAAATGAAGGAAATAAAATATTATTTAATGGGTTTATAAAGCTAAAGTTACTTTATGTTATAAAATAACATTATAAAATTAAGTGACTTTATAAAATGGCTTTATAAAGTGAAAGTGACTTTTTATCCCACATTGCTTAACGGAGGTGTTTCTACTGCCTAAAGAGGCTTTATAAACGAAGTTGTACTCTCATTTGGGGGATATGTTATGTGATTATAATATTGAAGTTATTTCTCCATTGTTGCTGAGATTCAGTGACTGGTTTTCCAAGGACGAAACCCCTTGGAATTTGAAGGTTGGACGAAACCCCAACTTTCCATGAGAGGTGAACTCATCTTCAGAGTTTTCTATTGAGCTTAATGATGGAATTTTTGGTTTGAATAAGAAGTTGTGATGCAGATTGAAGGTGTCATGAACAGTAATCGTGAATAGTGTCGCAGCTACAGTAGTCGTGAACAGTGTCGCAGCTACAGTGGTCGTCAACAGTAACTCGGCTACAGTATTTGGTTTCAGTTTAGAGGTTGTTGCCCTCACCTTGGTCATAATCGACCTTCTAGAACAGCCTTTTGAGAATATAAGAGGATCAGTATTTCCAGGTGAAAACAATACCATTGTCTGGTGTAAACATGATGCAATATTTCTCTATGTTTTCCATTAAGCTGAAGATTTCATATTGAGGAAGTAGATTGAGAATGAGGTAGCAGTCATCATCATTATATTTTATGAACTGTGTGAATCAATCTTTTGGTGTATGGGCTAAAATTCCTAAATATAACAGCAAGTTGAAATCCATTAGGAAGTATGTCATGTGTTTGTCATAATGTCCACGGAGGAGCTGCTGTAATACCAACAGAATTCCATAAGGCTGAATATAAGTATTGAACTGTGATTCCCTTGCTGATAAAATTCTTCATACCAATTGTTTGATGTTATGTCTCTGCAATACATTTGATGATTTTAGAATGACTAGAACATACAATCGTTTGTCAAATTGCTTGGAAGTTTCAATGAATGTCTACTGTTCGATCAAATGTCTGAACCCAGAGATTGATAATTTGTGATGAAGTTTTCAGTTCTTTGCTGCATAAGGAAGTCTGATAAGTATTTGACATAATGCCTCTGAGGTTTCAATGTTTAATTCTGAAATAATGATCAGTTGAGTATTTAATTGATTGCACAAACAGTACTCTTGTGTTTGTATTGGAGTTAGGATCAGAATTAGTCAATTGCTAAATCTCAGTCCTAGACCCCTATTAAGTGTTTGTGGGAATGCCAATGCTATGTTTGTGAGGCTTATAATGCTAATCTTGGACAAGAACACGTAGGGGTTCTTACACTAGCATTGGCAAAATCATTTGGTGTTCACATTCAAGCATCTAATGTGGACAATTTTGGGGATGATAAGTGTAGTCAAATGGCATGCACTGAGATCTCATCTCCATCTTCTATTCCATCAAATGATGCTTGTGTTGCCACAATTTTGGCTTCTTAATGCAGCAAGACAAACATTGTCTTCCAGATATAGCTACTTGGGATGAGTACTTGACAGACATTTCAGGTTTGTTTCATAAGTCCTATCTTGCAAACTTGGAGGACGCTATTGAGGATATCCATCTCCTCTTTGATGTTACTTCATATGGAGTTGCATCTTCTTCAGATATTGTGAGGGAGCATTTTGATACTTTTGTTCCTTCTCTTTCTCATCATCTGTCATAGTTTGGAATTGGTGTGGTGACCTTTGATCAACATTTGGAGGAGTCACATTTGTCTTTGGATTGTGTTCTACAATCATCTCTACTAGATTCTTGATTGTTCTCTTCATCAATGTGGCCTAGAATGCCTGTTTGGAGTGTGTCAGCTTTAAGCATCAACATGGAAACACTTGAGCAAAATTCAAAGACATCACACATCATCTTTCTTCCCTCAACTTCCTTTTAGAAATGGGAAGACATCTTGCATACCATCTTTATTTTGTTTCTTCCTAAGGGAAGGAATGTTGTTCAACAAGATTGGATCATCTTCAAAATTCAATGTCGAGCATTTACCATCATTGCAGGAGACTCTACATTGAGGGGGGGCTGCATGGTCTCTCTTCTTCTCTCTTATGGGGGGGATTTTTCCTCGCATGGGATTTTGTCCTCATTCTTCATTGAGAGCATTTTGTTTGCATCTCTCTTTTGGAGAAGAGTTTTGTCCCACTAGGTTTTCTCCTTTTCTCCATTTGTTAAAGATTACATTTGTACATGGGTGCCTAACATGGCCTAGTAGCCAAGACCCAACTTTTCATCATTTGCATTGGTTTGTAAGTTGGGGGTGTTGGTGTGAATATGGTGTTTTAGCCAACTAGTTCACCTAATAGGTCCTATTCACATGTTAAGTTTACTTAGGTCCTAGGAATCCTTCTAGAAGCCTTAGTTGGCATTAGATCTTATCTTATGTCATTTACTTCTTATGTCCTAGGTAATTTAATGTTTGTTGTCTCAAGATTAAGACACTTGTAATGATATTGTCTAATCCTATGTCTCACATTGGCTATATAACCAAGGGGTCCTCATTTATAAATCAATCCAATTGTAATCTATCATTTGCATCCTTTGATAAAATAGCATTATTCTCTCATAGTTGATCTCTCTTGTATTTTCATAGAAGTTCCTAGATCTTGGGTGGTTACAATCTATAGCCAAATCTTGGATGATATAAAGCATTCTATACCAACTCTTACAAATAGGTATTTTTTCCCTTTGCATTTAAATTAAATTCATGCATTTTTAATGGGATTTCCCCATTGCCATGCCTACACTAGGTGGAGCATATGGCTTAGAGATAGAAAAGAATTGGGAAGGATTTTTGTTTCGAGACTTCCATTGTTAAATTTGTATTTTCAAAATTTGCAAAAAGTCCATTTTAGAGCCATTACCGTGACAAAATTTTATTAGGATCCTATCTTCCCAATTTTATGTAAAATTGGTGATCTTGGGTGAATTTGGGGAAGAAGTGCAGTTTTAGATTTTGTCTATTCCTTCCAAATCAAAATAGGAAATTTAAAGGTTGCATGCACTCCATTAATGGAGGAAGAAGGAAGTTTCTAATTTTTGGCATTTTGATCAAATATAGGAAATTGTAATTTAGGATTCAAATTGAGTGTTTTAATTTGCACATGGAATGGTTTTCAATGTAAAATGAAATTATGCATCTTTGAGAGTCATGTTGTAAAAATTGTGTATGGATTTCCATGCCACAACCAAATCATAGGTTCAAAGTGTTGAGCTTTTAGGACTAAGATCTAAGGTAGGAAAGGAGTGGCTCTCACCATTTGCCACAATACAAAGGGACCACAGGAACAAACATGTGGAGTGTTTAACCAAGTGAAAACATAATGAACACAAGGATTAATTAAATGATTAAATAAGATTTTTCCATGCTAGGACCAGAACACTTTTGAAAATTCAATCTAACAACAGGGACGCACCATAACTCTGGGTGTTGGTGAGCGTCACTTGTATACTCATTGAGGAATCTCTACTCTCAAACTTCCCATGACACCATTGAGTGACAATGTTGACACTCCTTGTCCTACACCTTGGATTCTCATCCTTCTTCCAGTGGATCTTATATTCAACCTTGATGTGATCCTATTGTAAGTATCATGTGAATGTTGCATTGGGTAATTGTATGTTGTAGTATTGTTCCATGCATGTGTGTTTTGTGTGAGTGTTTCCATACTCCTTGTTTGGTGTGAGTGTGTTTGAAGCCCTTTGCATTTGTCTCCTAGTATAGTGGGTTATCCTAGAGAGTACCACACGGTTGAGTGGAGCTATACCATCGTTGGGGAATCAAAGATCTCCAAGTTATGAGTTTACATGTTGGGAGCTTGACCGTCTTGTCATTATGGTAAGCATTGTCTTTATTGTACTCAGTTTCATTTCAAATAAAAAAATAGTTTAAAGAGTGGAGATTATTAATCTTTTGTTTTCTTGGGATCCATATACTTTGAGAGGTTGTCATGTGGCCAAGTTGGAGACCACTACCTTACAAACATATCCCCAAGATTGTTTGCAAGCAACTCGAAGAACAAAAAAGTTATGTCTTGTCCCATGAAATAAATAATCTTGTCGTTGTCCTTTTATAGAGATTTCTTTCTCTATTCTATTCTAATCAGGATCAAGTTTCGGGTTGGAACTTGGACCTAGAATTCACAAAGGTTCTAGGGCAGCATTGAATTCCAAATTTTTTCATCTGAAAGTAAATCCACATTTACTTCGATGGGCCACAGGCATCAGAAGGGATCGGGCACTTGGAACCTTGGTTCAATGTTGGTGGGTCGTATGCACTAGAGTGAACATAGGACTCAAAATTGTGTCCTAAGTCAAGGTTAAGTCCAAGATCCACATTGTTGAATTAATTGGCAGGTTGTGGAGGTCAAGGGGGACTTGGAACTTGGGAACAAGTCCCAAGTGTGCAAGGGGATTTAATGTCTGCAAGGAATTTCATTTTTTGTAGGTCTAGTTCACAAGTTGTGAGATCGAAAGGAAACAAGGACCCAAAACTAAAGATTCCATGTCCTAACAAGAGTTCGACACTCGAGGAGGTGTTGTTGAGTTTCACATTGTGTTGTGAGTCACAGAGAGCAAAAGGTACTAGAGATTTGGGAACAAGTTCTAAGTCCCCACGCATACCCAAGGCCCACGAGGGATTATTTTGACTTTGTTGCAAGACCCAAAGATCGGGTGGAACCTAGGACTTGGAACAAGTCCCTAGTCTGAGCAGTGACCTAGGGTCTACGCAGTTAGGTTAGCCATTTTGTTCAATAGAGGGCAACTATCGAAAGGGATTTGGGACTTGAAACTAAGTTTCAAGTCCACATCAGATCTTTAAGTCTAACCCATAGTCAATTCCTCTCAAAACCCAAAATGGATGTGTTAGCCTTTTTTCTTATCCTAACTCAGTGAAACTTGGTGGATGGTTTAGTAGAGATGTGAAGAAGGTAAGCTAGTGGTTTCAAGACCCCTATCTCTCTACTATGCCTTGTTTTTCATGCCAACCTCGGTGACTTATCCTAAGGTTGAGTTAAGTCTTCTACCTATGTCATTGTAGTTGTGTTTTGGTGTGCAAGCCAAGCATGTCACCATGGGTTGCAAGTGACACCTTGGGCATGTTAATTTGTTATGTGGTGTTATACCACATTTGTTATGCAAGAAAAAATCCAGTCCATGTTTTGTCCAAATACCTTGAGCGAGAGCTTGGGGCATTACAATGATAACCTATTTTAGGTTATTTGTCTTTAATTCATTGTTATAGAAACAATTTGTTTTAAAATAGTTTTATTTCCACTTTTTCTACAAACAAGGATAGGATTGCTCTAAAGCATTACTTTTGGAAATATTTAATCAATATTCTTAAATTCCTAAAAGCTACCTTGAGAGCTTAGAAATAAGTGCTTTGAGCACATAATATGAGAAGGATAATTGAAGTCAAACTTATGCTACAAAGATTATTGTTCAGACATGGAAGTTAAGTTATTAACTTATTGTGTTTTTGTGAAGAATTTGATGAGTGAGTTATAGTAAACTTTGGTGTTGAACTTTGCATTAGCACTTGTCTTTCTTCTTGGAATTAACTTCACATTCTCCTAAGTGATTTGCTTCTCTTAAATCTTGCATTGTGTTTCCTCTTGTTAGTCAATTAGTTTCTTTGTTTAATCATTTTTTGTCGTTGATGTGGATCTGTTGTGTATGTTCCAACTAATGTGTAATGAAGACCAATGTTCATCTAAATATTCTATGATGAAGGAATCAACAAATGATACTAGAGACAATTTTGTCAATCTAGCAAGGTATAAGGATGGAATAAGGTAGCAATGAATCTGACACTACGAAATTAAATTGGTTCCAAGTGAGAATAATATTTTAATTGCCACTACAAATTTTCTTTCCACTAACTGTATAGATCAATAATCCTAGACCTACTAGCAAGGTGAAATCTCTGTCCAAGAATAAATAACAACCAGTACCCACAATAGGCATATTTAAAATAGTTTTAATATTGGTAAGTTATAATTTTGAAAGAACAACCTCAAAAGAGCTTTGCTCACAAATGTACGTAATGAATATGATACCTCATACAATCAACAATGGAAGAAAATTGTGAAGTGACTACAAGGTTGCAGCCATGATATGAATTGATGTTGCATTATAATATATAATGCAGATAATGCAGATGCAAGAAATATAAGTAGCAAGTCACAAATAAAATTTACAAGTTTGGATAACATGTTGCAACTCATGCAAATTGTAGTAATCTTGATTTTTTTCCTTTGGGAAAGAAAGTTAACACTACATTTTTTGCAAGATCATTCTTCTTTGCATTTATTTAATTAAAATAGGTTGACTCTTTTACTGTAGAGTTAACTGAAAATAGTGTTCTCTGCTCCTGAGGTTTTTAACGAAGTAATTGACATTTTACAAGTTGATTCAAAAGCAGAGATGCTGGCTCTCCTCAACTTTGTGGGCAGTAAGCCTCTCAAATGAGACATTCTTCTGTAAAGATCCCATTCTGGATGATGTAATACAAGATGCATGGTTTCAGAAAAATGAAAATGGAGACCTGCTTGAAATCAATAAAAGTCAGAACAGTCCTACATATAGATACTCCAAAATCAGGAAAAAGGAATGGTGGCATATGATGTGATGCATGAATAAACACAATGGCTTGTGAAATGATAGAGTGTCATAGATAATAAAAGAGGTGAAAAGCAGTTGAAACCAAATAATCCAGTAACTGTTTCCAACCATGTAGATACAGAAAGAAGGATCATCCATATTTGTAGTTTAAGAGCCTTACAATAGAAAGTAATGACACCAAAGAACAATCAAATGAATCTTATCAACAATGACTCTGATTCTCCCTCATCAATACTGCAAAAAACTATTGCCCATATACATGTGCTAATGTTTAAGTCTGAAGCCTATGCCAATTTTCTATGTTATAGTATCAAATTAGTAAATGCCTATTCGCCAGTGAGTGGTACACAAAGTATGTAACCACAAAACCAAAAAAGAACACCAGACATGCAAGATTCAAAATTAAAAGTCAACCTTGTAGAAATATGGAGGGGATGTAGAAATGCAAATAGTTAAGACACAACATCACAAAATTGACAGTGCAACATATCTCTAGGCACAATTTTTTTGTAAAAGATCATAAATGCTTTTTCCTATTGAGTTGCTGACTTCTGAAACCTCAGTGGTGCAATAATGTTACATTTAGCCTTGAGATTCAGGATTCATTTAAATTTGCTTTCAATCTCAAGTCCTGGAAACTAAAAAAAATCCAATGGATGTAAGATTATACTTAAGTAGATCTAATGAGAAAACAAAGTGACTCTAGAGCCAAAAATTTAGTAAGGTGGACACAATATGGTACAAACTTTGCATATGCAGCAAGAACAGTGGCATTGTTAATAGGGCATTACAGAAAACTGTAGCAACTTTATGCAATTATCATATCCAAATCTATCAGGTGCAACACATGAATCACTTGAATCAGGAAAATGCAAAGAAAACATTGATAGAAAATGATAAGAAGGAAAACAAGAAACTATGCAATGAAACCTGAAAGATTGCTTGAACCAGAACAACAACTGTAGAAGCAAAGCATGATCTTGCTCATCTTTATCTGGCTTAAAGTTCCCTCCCTGAAAAATAAATCATCATTCAAGCACTCAGAACATTTCTCTCATTATAAGGGTTATGATAGAACTCCTGTTTAGTTCCATATAAATAATCACTCCCAATACAAGAAAGCTCAAATTTATTTCATAATTACCATTACCAGGACTAAAATTTCAACAAGACAGAAGAAATAGCACATCCATCTAACAAAAATCTCCATTAAAGGGATCAAAGCAAGCACCTATTTCAGCCACTCCTAAGGATTCAGAACAATACATACATCTAGTAGTAAAAGAGTGACAACAACATGAAATATATTCTAGTAGATAGTGGTAAACATAATCTTTTCTAATTTCACAAAGAGAATCCATGATGTAATCATTTTATGATTAAGGGTTTGAGTATGCCAATGAAAGGCTTTTTCTTGAAGGAAAATGTCCTGGATGGATCCATATCATTTTTGGCAAAATTCCCAGGAAATGAAACTAAAACTTGGTATTCTAAGAATGAGATTTATTTGCTCATTTTCAATAATTGCCAAACCCCATTGTCGTGTACCAAACATAACATTCTGTGGAGAATTTGGTTCATAAGCCCATTATTCATAAAGCAGGAAATATGACCATTTATAATGAGTTATTTTGTCTTAGGTTTATAGTTATTAATATAGTCACATACTTATATTGTAGCTATTTTGTCATTATATGTATTGTAGAGTCTAGACATCCCTCTATTGGGTATTTGATTAGTACCTTGTGCAGCAAGTAAAATTTTGTTATTAATATGAGTTTTCTCCTCTCTTTGCAATAATCATATCAATATAAGTATCTATTTGGAGAAGTATTTCCAGCATTATTATTAGAATGTGCAGATGCAATCCTTTCCTTTTGGGTGTGCAGGTCCACCAAGTTGTAGTTATACCTTCTTTCGTATGCAGGTACACTTCAAGTGGTATCAGAAGCTTTGCATCCACTGTCAACACAAATGCAAATTGTGCTTCCATGTAAGATCGTAATGCCTCTCTAGTTCCTAATGGCCTAACTAAGTCATTCCTCCCTTGGCCTCTGCAATGTGGTCGCACTGGTAGAAGGGTAAGAAAACACCCACAAAAAAAGATTGTCGTACAAATTCCTTTTGCTCAAGTTTATTCATAACCCAAAAAACAAGTTTCTTTCCCACAATTCTTGGATTTTATAACACATTTATTAAGATTTGGGGCAATTTTTTTAAGCAACCAAACCCCTATGAATTAGGCATGGCTGGAAAAACACAATTTTTTTGACATGTGCAGGTATGGTATCTGAATTATATCAGCATTCTACCATATCTGTATCTGTACCAGGTATGGCAATAGTAATACACATACCAAGGGAAGGGGGTGGCATATTCTGCAACTCTATGTTTTAGTTCTAGCAACCTACTTTGAAGTTCAATATTACTAGGATTATTTTGCAGTTCTGTTGATGTGATTTTCGTGACCTCACCAACACAGAATAAAGTTTCCCAATGGATACTCTATCCTCTCTTGAACAAAGTTTCGTGCATGCTAAGATTGCGAGATAGATCATGCATTTAACTCCAAGGTTCCTTCATGCAATAGAATACCCTCAATTGGCTCGATGTGTTTTGCTGGTATTTCAAGGGGACTTACACAATTGTTCGGCAGCTGACAGCAGACGGCAAATTAAGGGCTTTCATGTAATTCGGATGATTTGGCAAGTAAGTGCAAATTTCCTAACGCTAACCAGAAATGAACAGAATTTAAAATGAGTGTAGGGCCTAAGAAGTTTATGTTCTATCTAAGGACGGGACATGGGATCAATCTCGACAAACTTCGACCAGACTCTGCTCTGCCTCACGTTGGACAACTTGCACAAAGTCGGTGCAATCTTCAAGGGAGTGACAAGAGGTTTTCAAATTATAACTCAACATGTAAGTACCATCAGAACGACGCATACAAACACATGAATCACAATCGAAGTTAAGTTTGTAATGTTTTCCAGTTGACCACACAAGGCAAACTTGCCGTCAGCAAGCCGCTAGTGGTATGGATAAAAATGAAGTTGCCTCGATTAACACCACAAATCCACAACTAACATCTACTTTCATGAAAATGAAGTTACACTACTTTAAGCTACTTTACGCTACTTGAAGTAGAAGGGATGAAGAAACCTTGCTAGCTATCCATAACAAAGACAAATTTCACCATCAATGAAAGATCTTTTATTATGAAAGTTTTACACAACAATCTCTTGCAAATTTTTCAAGGGAAAACTTTCATTTTCCTTCAAACTATGCTATGCTAAGCTATTACAACTAAAGTCTCTCTGCTCTACTCTCTAGTCTGATCTAGTGTCTAACTCTACTAAAGTACAAATGAGGGGGACTCCCCCTTTTATAGATAGCCCAATCCAATGGACGACTCAGCTTACAATCGGCTGGATGGCCCAAATTGTGCCACCTCAGCCCTAAACAAGATTCACCCTAAAAACCGCCACCAAGAGGAGTGGGGTAATAAATGAGCCATTAATGTCCATCATCTTCCAGAAGATTCCTGTTCATAGACGCGTTCACACTGCTCTTGATCTTCTTCTTGACTGCAAACTAGATGAATTTGATCATTACTGCTTTAATTTCTTGGACTGGTACGGCGGGCACATTCTCAATCTGCAACTTCTTTCTCTTGCTTGACAACGATTTTCCTCCTTGATGTTGTTCTTCAACTTTGAAGTACTTGCTTGAGTTTCCATTTTTATTTTTTTTCCATCCTGAGCTTTGAAAATATTTCCTCTTTGTCACTTGAGCTGGGCACATACTAAGTCTCAACACTTAGCCATTTTCTCCAAGTATTTGCTTCATCTCCCCAAGTCACCACCATTTGGTCTCGACGTTCCTCCTGCAAAACAAGCAAGGAGAAGAGCATCAGAACACGTCATAATATAAATTCACTTTACTTACCTGATTTTCATGCTTTAACTTCCAAGGGTTCATCGCTTTTCTCTAGCCAACTTTGCTTTCTTCATGATTTTTCAACATCTGCAAGTTGGGGCATATAACACCTGTACATCATATTTCAATGCCTTAGACAAATTTCATCTTCCTCAAGGGTGCATTTTTTTTTAAAAATCATCTTTTGAGAGTGTTAGCTTCAACTGCATCTTCTTCAAGAAATTCACTTTTCTGGCTGAGGCATTGACAACCTGATATTTCATCCAACTCTAGCTCAAGAAGAATGTTTTCATCAGGAACCTGATCAAAAATTATCTAGGCACCCAACTTCAAATTCATCTGCCCAGGCATTTTTATGTCAACAACACATTTTATTCCTTGCCTTAGAAATTTTTTCAAATTTTCCTTAGGAAATTCATTATTTAAGTGCCCATCAAAAATCTCCATCCTAAAGGCTTCGGCGAACTGTGGAAGACTTTAAAATTCACTCCTCATCGCAGACGTCCAATACCCAGAAGAAAATTCCCTTCAGAAAGCGTCGAATTCATGTGTTTCCAAACGAAGGGGTACATTTAATTTTTTGAATTTCAACCTTAGAAAATTATTTTTCATCAAATTTATTCTTATTCTTCACATCTGGGCGAATTTTCTCGCTCTGACTTGAAAATTCTTTATCAACCTCGCGACGCTGGCATCCTCTGACTTCTCCTCGGCAATTTCATCCATGTCTGAAGAAACTTTCAAGTCCTTCATGTCTAGGAACTTTGTGCCTTAAGAAATTTTAAATTAAAATCACTAGCATAGGCACATTTTGAATTTTGCCTTGGAAAATTTTCATTCATCTTCAATCATTTTTCCTATGGTGAGGAAATTTTATCAACTCATACCTAGGGTGCATATTGTATGTCATGGAGGATGTTCTTAATTTCAACGCCTAGCAATATTCACCACCTTGGGCGCACTTCACACATTCAAAAGATCCTTCACCTTGGACATTGGCGCATATAGCACATCATGGGAGATATTTTATTATTTCAACGCCTATCATATTTCCCATTCAAATTACCATCACCTTGTCTTCAACACCTAGCATACTTTATCACCCTTACTTACTTCCTTGGCGTACTTAGCATATTGAAATAGACTTAATATTTCCAATGCCTTAGAATATTCAACCTCATGCACCTTGGGCGCATTTTGCATAGTGAGGTGGATTTTGAATTCAACGCCTTAACTCCTTTCCTTCCATTCCACTTTACCTTGTCCTCATCTTGCATGGCGCATTCAAAGGAGGGAGAAGAAAGTCAACTCTTTTGTCTTCTTCTTAGCTTATTCTGGCGCATTTCACCTAGGGTAAAGGATAAACACTTTCCAACGCCTTTTGACCTCTTTGACTTTCTTTTAAACATGGGCGCATTTTGGACATGTAGAAGGATGGAACTTATGCCTTGGAAACTTTTAGCAACTTCCATTTTGAGGAGGGCGCATATGGCATGTAGTGTAGGATAAAGCCCTGACTTAGAAAAATTTTAAACATCTCCACCTTGCATGGGCGCATTTGGGGGTGGCAGGTGGATTTTACCAACATTTAGAATATTTTTTTATCACCTTATTTCTCCTTGGCAAGTTGGGCGCATATGGAGGGTGGAGCAGGACAAACGCCTTGCCTTAGAAATTTTTCTTGCTGCCTCTTGTAGCTGGGCGCATTTATGGGTATGAAGAGGATATTAACTCTTGCCTTAGAAATTTTTCTATCACCTTCTTCTTCCTTGGGCACATTTCACAGGTCCTACAGGATATCTTCAACACTTAGCATTTTTTTTTTTATCAACTGCCAACTTGGTGAGGGCGCATTTTGAGGGTGGTGAAGGATGAACTTCAAACTTAGAATTTTTTTTTCTTCTATCACCTTGAGGGTGCATTTGGCATGCTGAGGAGGAAGTTTTCATGCCTTAGATAATTTTCAACATCTCTAGCTAATTCTTCCTTGGGCGCATTTTAAGGGTGGAGCAGGATGAACTCCAGACTTAGGCGTTTTTTCCTCATCTTCACCAGCCAGCTCAATACTTATTATATATAGTAAGTTCGAGGTTTTCCCTCTACTAAATCTTAGATTGATTTGAAATTTTAACCACAAGATCCCCGTGACCTTGTCAGTCTATTCATACTGCTATCTCAGGCTAACCTGCTAAAAATAGCACATTTCTGAAGGTGCTTTACTATTTATAGTCACTGCTTATTTCTGAGGTCTCCACAACTCCGTTAGACTTGAAATTTGAATGATGTGCTCCTCATCAGTAGACTTGCCCGTTCACACTGGCGCCTGCTGCTGATTTACTATTTTTAGCCAGTTTCTGGAACGCCTTACTATAAATAGTAAGTGCTTCGATTGCCTTCAAATTTTACCGATGGATAGCTTGAAAGATGCTGAACGCAGTGGGATACACTGGTTTTTGGAAATTCTGACTTTTTACCCCTCTTTTTGGGTCCCGAAGCTGGAAACCCTAATCTGACTTGCATGTCGATCAAACGACCTCCGTTTGACTCCGTTTCTATCGCACTTCGCCCTGTTTGTGATCCTGATGCGCTGGGCAGCTGTCGGAGTGGACCTGCTAAAAATAGTAAGTCTCTGAAAACTGATCATCTTGCCTTGCATGTCACGTCACTGCGTAGCTCTTGAAAAACCCATAAAGAATCATCAGACATGCGCTGAAAACTCTGACATGCAAACCCTAAAAATAGCCTCTGAAGGCTAAACTCTGAAAGTCGTTATCTCACTTTGCATGTTATATCGTCGCGAAGGTTTCAAAAAACCCAGAAAGAATCTCCAAACATGCATTGAAAAACTCTGCATATAAACCCTAAAATTTGCTCTGGAAGCTGAATTTGCTAAAACTAAACAGTCGCCCGTTTCAGCTCAAAATTTGCAAGCGAGTAGCTTGACATGTTCCGGATGCAGTGTAATGATCAAAACTTCAAAAGTGCCGAGAAAATGCCCTGAATTGCACTCTTACTAAAAATAGTAAGTTGTCAGAATTTGATGAAACTTAGCTGGGAACTTGCTGGAAGCTTGCTGACAACAGCGTTAGTCTCAAATTTCAACTTACTCACTTCATTTGATCTCAGATTGGCCAGAAAAGTACAAACCCTAATTCTCAGACTTAGCCAAAATTTCATATCAGACGGGCACATCCCCCAAAAGACAGACGGTAGAAAAGGGACAAAAAGAGAGAGAGAGACAACAGGAAAACCAACCAAAATCAAGCCAAAAAAGACCCAAACGAAGCAAAAATTAGGGGGTCCCCATTTGCAATGGGGCGATGTGTGAAAAAGGTCACAACAAGTTCCTATTCACATTAAGCCATATTCTCTTCATTTTCAAAACCCTCTTTTCTCCTATCTAGAGCCTTTTTCTTACAAATGGTGCTAAGAAACGATTTCCAACAATTAGCAAATTACCCAGAATGTAAGGGTAGATTTGGATGGGAAAATACTTATGTTAATAGTCCTAATGGTGTGAACTTATTGCAATCACTATCATCAAGAAGATGAACATTTAGTTTATAAAGATCTCTCTCAAAGATCCTATTATCAATGGATCAACGGTACTTCCGTAAAACATGACTGGAACCTCAATAGGGTGGTGATCAAACATGGTTGAGGGAAGTACTTTCACACAATTACTGCCCTCTACATTACAGGCCTGAAAAGAATGTTTGTTTCAATAGAGCCTATCAAGCCCAGAATATAGTCTTCTTTGCCCTTTTTGGATATTACACTAGGTGTGCCATATGCTCTTACTATCATTTTTGCCCTTTTCAAGTGGGTCAAGCAAACTCAAAATTCTTTTGCATTTGGACCAATACGTTCATTACCTTTCAAGGTTACTACATCCCCCCATAACTAATCGTCTTCGTACTCAACTAAGTTGAACCAATAATCAAGGGAATTCTAGGCAAATTAAGAGCAATCTATCTCCATAACTCACTTCTCTCCCTATAGTCATTAGAAGTATATAACGATGCAATACCAAATGTTATGGGACTTTTTCCCCAAAGTGAAAAAGAAAGTCTATTTTATATGTAAATGACCAATTTGGAATTGAAAAGGGCATAAAAAATTATTATTTATTGACCTTTGGGTTAAAAGGGAGATAAAAACAAAAGTTAAATGTGCTTACCTTTAAGTTAAAAAAGGGGTAAAATAAAAATGTTTAAGAACCTTTGGAAAAGGTTTGGAAGGTAAATGATTATCGGATGAAAAATAAAGGGCAAATACTCTTGAGAGATAAACAAGGGAAAAGAATTAATTTAATTCTTTATGAAAGGGTTAAGGTTTGGAAGCCACCCTTAATGTATTATATAAACAATTTATGTTATGTGATACCTATAAATGGCATGGAAGTCATTCAAGGAAGCAAATAGTTTGGTGAGCTATGGGAATAGGAGAAGGAGCATGCAGTGAGCCGCCTACCCACCACAAACAAATTTAAAATTTGAAAGAAACAAAAAGGTTATGACCATCAAATAAACAAACCAAAAGCAAACCAAACATGAATTACCCCCTAATAATCCACCAAAAAAACAATTGCAGGAAATAGTGAAGCTCCATCTCTTCCTCCTGAGTGTGTTGAGTTAAAGATTAAACAAATGCTAATTAATTTAAAAAAAGGATTCTTAAGACTTGAATGTCAAGATGGATCGACTAGCTTTATAACAAGTACATAAATAACTGTCGCTTTTATATGAATAAAACTATATCTAAGTTTTTAACTTATTTCTAAATAAATAAATTATAGTAGCAACCTGCAAATCACAAATTTTAGCAATAATCTGATTTTATAGAATTTCGAATTTCTAACAAAATCTAGTAAGTAGTGAGTAAGCTTGAAAAGTATTTTCCTAATTTAATTAGTAGTGGGAAGATTTTTCCAGAGTTTACAGTGAAACAAGAAGTGGCCCTAAAGGCAATAGCAAAAAATTTGTCATGACTTCAAAGAATACACTAGATGTGGTAAAAATTATGTTGTTATACGTCTGCTACTTTCAGCTAGACATAACTATAGCAGGCCTACAGATTCATATTCTGAACATGGAAGCTAAATAGAGAATTCAACTTGAAAGCAAAATAGGCAATCCTTTTTACCTTGGCTAAGGCAATGAGAGCTTTTTCTTCGAGCTCATCAATGCAAACTGATTTCCGTGCTGCATCCTGTCGAACAGGATCTTCATACTGCAAATGGAGTTATTATTAGACACACATTCTTAAAAATTTTGACAAACCTGTTTCTTAACTGAGAAATACAATGATAAAGAAAATGAATAAAACACATTTCCACTCAATTAGAGAATGAAACATAATGCATACCATTAGAACTTGTTTCATATATGGTTCAACCCTTCCCTTAAGTTCCTCTTTACCTTGACCAGCATATTGTTGCTGGAAGAGTAGAGCATCTTCTTCAGCCTGTCAGGTCACAAAATAATTCTGATAAATATCCCAATCAAAAATATATACTTAACCTCATTTCATGAACCAAGCCATGCGTCCATGATATCCGTACCACGTAACATGTTACAATCTCTATTGTTAAGTTTTTTATGTCATGCTTACTGATTAAAAGGCACAGGTTACGAGATAATGTATCCTTTTAAATAGCATTGGCTTTGGAGTAATAAAATCAGAATGGCAGACAACAGATTACCTGTAACAATCGTGCCAGTTCCTCATCAGCTTTTTCCAATGCAGCAATCTCTTCTGGTGAAGGCCTGGTGGATGAAGTTGCAGATTCTGTTTTCTCCACCAATCTCAATCTGTTTACATCTCCAAAAGATATGTGTAGAAGATCTTCATCGTTTTCAATGGGAAGATTTCTACCTCCTAAAATCTTTGAGGAAAAGAACAAAGGTGTGAATGGTTTTATATTATAATCTTCTTCTTTTTTAAATAAAAAGTGATACAATTCATAACATCAAATGATGCAGTAAGAAGCCTAAGAAACTCCCACAACTTGTTATTCCAGGCCAAGGGATGCTTCTTACTGTTACTAAACTTGGTGTCTTCAACCTATAATGCAGTCTTTTAAGCTCTTATATTAACCATGCCAAATTAGATTTAATTGATTGTTATATTTTATCTTCCATATCACCTATAAGAAGCTAGACAATTGAACAATGTGATGCTTTTTTCAAGTAAAACTGCATCAAAATGATTTGGCTAAATTACTCAGAGAAACAAGGCAGTGCAACATGACACTAAATTTCAATGAGAGTTAATGCTATAAACAAGCAATCAGCATGCCATCAATGGACTTAAAGAACACATAAGAAGTATTTCTTTTGAAACTTAAGAAAAATGGGATTGCTTCCCTCAAACAGAAGATAAAGCCAATAGAATCTAATATTGACTTACTCAAGGCATCATGCTGCATTATGTTATGAAATTCATCAAAGAGAAATTTATTTTAATGAAGTCAATCTGCCTGTTTTAGTTTGCCAAAGGTTTCAATGTAAATGCTTGTTCTGAAAGTTTCAAATAATGTGCCAAAATCACTGTCTGAATGCAACTAAACAGAAATGTTGATGTTATTATCCAAGAAATGTTCAAAACCCATGAAGATTTGCAGCTGCCTGCAGGTTGTGCCTACTACTTGTTTTGTGAGTATGTAAATGCAACAGTGTTGTTGCTGTGTTGATCATGCCACCACAGTTATTCATCACAGACAGAGAAGATGTTTGGTTTCTTCAATTGTGGACAATGTTGTTGATGGAGACCATCACAACAGTGGGTGTTCAAACCATTTTATGGCTGGAACCAGCATTAAAGGGAAAATATTAGATGCATCCAAGCAGTTACTGTGTGACAACTGCTTATGTTGAGCATCTCTAAGCTTTCAAAAAGTTTAGAATGCATTCCAACGAGCTCAGGGGCATTTACACTGTCTTGTCATTTCTGTCAATGCCGCTGTCTGTAATCAGTCACCAATGAACTGTTACAGTCAAGAAGACGTTGGAGGATCCTATTTGGTTGTTATTTGTTTCTTTTAGGTAGCTTGTGGGAATTGAATTTAGTCATTGTCTGTTATGGTTACTGATATACTTGTCAATAACCGTTTGCAGCCTTCACTACTTCATCTTGGCTATGGTTCTTTATACTTGAAGTTTTGAACATTCATTGCTTTAGTGGAATGAACGGTGATTATGGGAGATTAAAAAAATTACACACAAACTTTGAGAAGTCAATATGGGATTTTTGGGCGCATAATGTGATTGTTTTTTAAAAAAAATTAACACTTCATATAAAAGGGTAGTGTTATTCTGACAGGTCAATCACATGCAAAATGCATGATAAAGTTTACAAAATTTTGCACAGATGTAAATAAGAATTAGAGAGGCAATATACATGGGACATGTAATAGTACAAAATAAATTATAAAGGGATTTTTCCATTTTAGAGGAATAAAGATATGCAAACTTTATAAATGGAGAAATAAAGATATTTTTCAAGTAATAAGGGTGTAACTGCATATCCAATGGAGAATATTTTGAAAATGGGGGGCAATTAATAATTTTCAAAATATTTGTACAATGATTTGGATGCATTAGAAATATCTGTACAATGGTTTGGATCACTGTTACAAGACTCAGACTCAAGAAGCTGCTTTTTGACCTGTACTCGGACTTGCGCTCAAACTTGGCAAATTGAAAAAACCATGTAATATAAATAAACTTTTATCATGCACCCTTCAAAAAATAAACTTAAAATACACAATAAACTAAGTTACTAATCAAATAGAAACTACTTTGATCACATACACAAGTATACATCAATCACATGAGTATTAAAGCAGATTTTAACTAAAGGAAACAACATTTTTAAATAAATAATATTTGTAAGTGTTTAAGGTGTACAAAACTCATAGATTATGATATCCATGGCATCAGAAACAAAAATCACATATGGAGTCATGAACTATGGTAGAGAAAGGAGCTTAGATCCCGACAACATTACTAACTCTATGTGAAGCCATGTGCTTGTACCTCAAACAAGTCTGCAAATGCTACTACAGCCTTAAGAGCATTGCTTAGGATAGGGTTTGACTTAGCAAACTAAAAGTGTAAATGTAATTTAATTACTAGGAATTTAATTGGGAAAAAATCAAAAGAATAAAAAAATCTTGCTCTTCCATCCAACATGGCCTACAAGATTTTCATTTTTTTTGTTTTTTAAAACTAGAGTAGGGATTTTTCATGGCAAATGCTATTTTTCATAATTTTATCATTTTTAACTGTCCTCCGAAAGTGCTCCAAACCCTTCAAAAAGTATTAACTTTCATGCTTTTACATTTAAGCATTTTCAGTTTTTTATGTTTTTCTTCCTTGATTTTTATAGACCTAACCAAGACTACCTGTCAAACTCACTGGGTACCCATGTCATGAATCCGCAAGCCTCAGTTTGGTCTACTCAACTCAGGATTCACGATTCTAGGCAAGTCTCAACAAATCTTGTAACTATGGTTTGGATGTATTATCAATGCAAACTGACATGCAAGAAAAAAAATCATCAAGGGGGGACAAATATGCAACAAGTAAACCTCAACAACTCAGAAGACAGAGGCAACAATCAACCAAGCCAATTGTCGATGCAATGTTAGAATAAAGTTCCTCATCACATGTTAGCACCATAGAGAGGAATGTTAGGAATTAGTCCTCACATGTGGGTGTTAGCATGTTAGTGTGTGTAGATTGTAGATAAATAATATGTGGAGAGAATAATGTAAGTGATTAATAATCACATCAGATCATTAAGTTGTTAGTTTTGGGTTAGTTAGTGAGTGGTTACAAGAGTGTTTCTACTTTCTAGGAGAAATAATATAGATTTGTAACTCATGTTATTGTAATTAATGATGAAGATGACCGATTAATGTGTTCTTGAATCTTTGGCTCTATTTTATATATCGGCTATTAATAGTATTATTGATAAATACAAAATTTCCACAATCCATGATATTAGCTCGAGGTTTCTAGATTTGACTGTGTATGCATTTTTTACATCAAACTAGCATCCACAGTCAAATCAAAAAACTTCAAGACAGCATTTTCAACAGCCAAATTCTTCCTCTTAATGAGGTACTCTATAATTGTCCTAATTCTCAACTTCTTTGTGCATGTCTCGAGAATTGACTCAGGATCCAAGATGATTTTTCCCTCTTCATCTAGCTCAAGTAACATTGTCTATGCAAGAGTCCACTGACCAATAACCTTATTTAAACATGATGCATGAAAAACTAGATGTATTTTTGTTATTGAGGGTAACTTGAGCTTGTATGCCACATTTCCAATCTTCTACAAAATCTGATATGGACCATAATATTTAGGTGAGATCGTGTTATTCTTCTTTCATTGTTTCAAGGACATTTGCTCATATAGTTACAACCTCCAAAAAACCCAATCTCCCGCTTCAAAATTCCCTTCATTATGATGTTGGTCAGCCTATTCAAACTCTTCTTGAGACCTAAAAGTACATGTTGATGATTCATGTGATCCACTACAGCTTAAACTCTTAGTGTAGCCTTTAATGATGATGTGATGGATGGGGGATGGTATCCATATAATGCCATAAATGGGGAAATTTTTGAAGTAGCACAAATGGAAGTGTTATACCACCATTTTGCTAGTGGTAGCCATGTCACCCATTGAGACTGCTTATCAAAAGTAAAATAATGTAGATACCCCTCCAAGCATTTGTTGATTACTTAGTTTTCTCATCTAACTAGGGATGGTATCAAGAGCTGCAAGTTAGTTGAGTACCAAACAAGAGAATAAATCTATCCAAAATTACTAGTAAATATATGATCACAATCACTTACTATGAACTTTGGAATACCACGTAACTTCTATATATTCTCCCTAAATGTTTTTGCAACTGAATTTGCTTGAGAGGATGGTATAGTGCGCAAAAATGGGCATATTTGGTAAATTTGTCCACTACTACCATGATGACACTCTTACCTTCAGACTTTGGAAGTCCTATGATAAAATCCATGGAGACCTCTTCCCACACTAGCTAAGAATAACCTAAAATTGAAGACCAGGTATCTTAATTGTCTCACCTTTATTTCTTTGGCATACCAAATATTCTACCACAAATTTTACATCACCTTTAAGCCCTTCCCAAAATAAATCCTATTTGATTCATTAATATATCTTCAAAAATCCTTAGTGTCCACCATCTCAAGAACCATGGAGCTCCTATAGAATCTTTTGTTTGAGAGTGGATTCTTGCACAAGTACAATCTCTCTTTATACTATAGGGAATATCCTTCCAGCAATATTTATTTGGCTACTTGGATCATTTTGCAATTGTTGAATGAGATTCTATGTAGCAACATCTTGTTGGCACTCTAATCTCACTTCTTCAACCTAATCCACCTGCAATATTGAAATAGCACATAATAATGCCTCAGCCTTATCATCCTTTCTAGATAGTGCATCAGGCACTACATTCTTCTTCCCTTTCTTATAGATGATCTCAAAGTGGCATCCCAACATCTTAATGACCTATTTTGTTGATCTCAAAGTGACATTCCAACATCTTACTGACCTATTTTTGCTGATCTTCAAAGGATAACCGTTGCTCCAAGAAATATTTTACGTTATCATGGTTTGTCTTAACTTTGAAGCATCTACTTATTAGATATGGCCTCTATTGTTTGACTACATAAAGAATAGCTAGCATTTCCTTCTCATAAATAGGTTTGAGTTGATTCTTACCCTTCAAGTAATGACTTTCAATAGCAATGGACTCACTTTCTTGTATGAGAACCACTCCTATACCATTCCTTAAAGCATCACACTCCACAATAAAATTCTTGGTGAAATCTAGAGTCGCTAGAACTGGAGTGGTCCACATAGCATCCTTCAGTTTGTCAAATGTCATTTTAGCTACCTCATTCCACTAGAAAGCATCCTTTTTCAAAAGTGCTTAGAGGGGCACTACTATTCAACCATAATTCTTTACAAATCTTCTATAGTGTCTACTGAGTCCTAGGAAACCCCTCAAGTTCTTAACTCCATCATAGCTTTGACTTTGCTCAGATCAGAATTTACTCCAGAGCCACAATCTCTTTGATTCCAAAAGCACACTTAGAAGGTATAGCATAAAGTTGATGATGTTAGAGAATTTGTAATGCTTGATCAACATGGCGCAAATGGTTTTCCCATGTCTTGCTATAAATCAATATATTATCACAAAACACAAATACAAAATTCCTAAAAAATGGCATAAAGATAGAATTCATCAAACTTTGAAATGTAGAAGTGTTAGTAAGACCAAATGGTATCACCAAAAACTCATAATGACCCTCATTAGTTCTAAATGTTGTCTTGAGAATATCTTATTTCTTAATTCTAATTTGGTGATAACCTAATATAATACCAAGTTTTGTAAAATACTAAAAAAAATAGCTCCATTTAGTTCAACTAAGAAACCATCAATGATAGGAATAGGAAACTTTTCTTTGATGGTGTACTTGTTGAGCTCTCTATAGTATGGGCAGACGCACCAAGTGTCATCCTTCTTACATACCATCACCACTAGAGAGAAATAAGCACTCTGGCTATGATAAACAATACCTACTTCTAACATCTCTTGTACCATCTTCTCAATTCTTCTAGTCATATGGTACTTGTAAGGCCTAATATTAGGTGGTCTACACCCTAGCACTAGATGAATGGCACAATCATGATCCTTTTTGAATGGAAGTCCTTTTGGCATATCTCAAAAGACTACTAAATGTTTCTCCACAAGAGCCTAGAAGTCTAGTGGTGTAAACCCCTTTGTTGGTTGTGCCTATTTTGAAAATAATTTAGCAACAAGCCCATCCACACCTTTTTTTAGAATCTTTTGCATCTAATGAGAACTCACAATTATAGTGATGTTGCACATATCCCACATAGTTCAAATTTCCTACCCTCTAACTAGAAACACATGAAGCGCTCTTGGAAATTCACCTCAATCATTCCCAAGATGGTTAGCCATTGGACTCCCAAAACAATTTCGGCTCCACCCATCAGGATAGCAAACATAGGACTATCCAATTGAAAATCTCTCATGGAGAGCTTAATACTATGGCATTTTCCAAAATAACTAATTGTTCCACCTTTTGCAATCATGACTTGAAACTTTCAAGATGGATAGACAAAACAATTTAAGCATATAGCTAATTTAGTATTGATATAGTTGTGAGTACTATTTGAGTCAATAAATATTGTTACCTTCTATTTATTTCTTTTTAAAACCAATACCTTGAGGGTTTGTGGAGTGCTAATGGTTGAAAGTTCATGGCAAGAAATAGTTGGTTGTGTTTCTTCAATTTCTTCCCTAGTCTCCTCATAAACCTCCCCTACTAGGTCTATGTCCATTTCTTCTTAATTGGCAACTCCAATATAGAATAATTTCTTCTCTCCACACTTCTGTCCTTGACTGCATTTACTATCACAATTAGAGCGTGACCCTTTTGCTCTCTTCTCTTCAATTGGTTGAGGATTTAGTTTGGTAGGTTTTGGAAATGACTATATAGAAGTGTTCCTATCTCATATACCTTGTAAATGGCTGCCTTTTCAGTGACTAGTGCCCTCTCCTCTAATCTGCATGCCATGACAATAGCCCTAGATATATAACTCAAATTAAACATGTGCACCTCATGTTGGATGTGATCCTCGAGCCCACCCAAAAACAAGTCATTTGAATTTTCATCTATGATTGTTTCCTCTTGCAATGATAAATTTTAGAATTGTTGAATATAACCATTGACAAATCCTATTTGGTGTAATTTCGCAAATTGGTTGAAGTAATTTTCTGCCACACTCATGATTTAAATCATCAATAAAAACTAACCAATTGGTGTTGAGACCTTCTTCTTCTAAGCACAAAGCCATCAATACCAAATGAATTGAATGTGTTCTAAATATAAAAATGACACTACCACCTTGAATCCACATTGGATCTTATGTACGTCAAAGAATTTCTCCATTTGGTTGATCCAGGTGATTGGATCCTTAGCATCAAACTTACACATATCCAATAATGCAATATCCTTGCGATATCATAGGTAGTCAGTTTGTCTAATGTTGGGGACATACACTAACTATACAAGTTGTGATGGCTTCTAGGTATTAACCATGATTAAAATAAGAAAAAATTGAAGTTGGATTAGAATGAATGCTCATTCACACATTTTTAATTGATGGAGTTAGATTGGCCCTACAAAGGTCAATCTATAAAGAGTGTTAAAAATGGATTAGATAGATATAGCAAATAGTTTTTCTTAGGGAAAAATATTTTCAAGAAAAATACTTTTTTGAGAAACAAGGATATAAAACTTCTCCATTTAAGACAATAGGAAGTAATTATCAAAGGATATTGTGTTTCTAATTTTGTTTTGAATGAAGAAAGAGAATTTTCCCTCTTAAAATTGTTGCAGATGTGTAATTATTTGTTTTGCGGGTTATTTTATTGTGAACAATCTTCTTACATGTTTCAGTAAATTCTTACTGCATTATTAATGCTTATTCAAATGACCAAATATTTTACATAAATTTTTGTAATAAATTTCTATAAAAAGCTGAATGAAAGATTTTATGTGTTGTACTTTTACCATATCAAGATGTTTAATGTAATTTATTTCTTGATATAGGCCTATGAGAAGCTGCCTTTACATTTGGCAGAAGAATAGTATAACATTTTGGTCAAGTATATGAGCCAATAAGAAAATGTCCCAACCAATTCTTGTTTTCTCTATTTCCTTAGAGCATGATCCCCATGAAACTTGGGATAAGGGACAAGACATGTATCCAGATATCTCCTTGTGACTATTTAAGTGTAATACAGTTACACCCTCATTGCTATACTTCCCCACCCTATTTCAAAATGATGTCCTAGTCCAATTCATATATCCCAAGTCTCTAGATGCCTATGAATATCTCATAGTCACCTCAAGACTTGGAAAATACGACCATTTAAAATAGGGTGGGAGACAATACAAATATGATTAAGGATTAGCATTAATCTTTAATTCTAAGATGTATTGCAAGTGATGGCCAATGTTAAGGTATAGATGTTGGGCATAGGGTTCAAGCCTCATTGAAGATGACAATAATCCAAGCCAGCTCAAGTTAGGTTAGTGTGGTGATTCTAATTTGGGCTAGCTCAAGATGGGTTCATGTGGCGATAATAAACTGGACCAGCTCCGATCCACCTCCTCCACTACACGCCCCCACCTAGTTAATGGGGTGATCGAGATCAACAAAAAGAAGTGATGCTACTTGGAAACTGCCAATCAAAGACTTTTACAAATTAAACTTCGATGGAGCATTGAAAGGTAATCTAAGACCTGCTATAGCTAGTTTTATGGTTCATTCCTCTGAAGGTTTTGTTTCTAAGAGGTGGGCCTTCTTTTCTTGGATATGAGACAAACAACGAAGCAAAAGCTTTGGCATTGTTTGAAGGTATTAGAATGGTGATCTCAATGGGATGCGAACTTCCAAATGTAGAAGGTGGTTCTCAAGTGATAATTAAAGCGTGCAAATTAAATTATGTGAAAGACTGGAAGCTTAGAAGCATCGTGGAGGAAATTCGATCTATTAGCATAAGCTTTGAAAGTATCTTTCTTACTCATTGATATACAAAAAGCAATCCGGCTGCCTTGCAAATGAAGGTATTTCTCAATTTCCCTTCTCTGCAAAGACAAGCTTTGTCCCTGAAGATTGGAATATTGGGATTCTTTCAAAGCTGATATTCCTGCTTTGTTAAATCTACCCCTACCCAACTTTTGTTCATCACCACTTAATTTTTAAGCTTACATCAAGCATTATGTTCAAAACACTTAAGTTTTGATGGCACCATTTTGTTTCACCGGTCAGATCCCATATGCCATGTTCTCTCCCTTAGTGTTGGACGTTTATTTTTCCCCATGGCATTGATTTTTTTTGGTTCTTGACTTTCATTGTGCTTCATTTTGCATGGAGAGAATTCCAACACAAGTGGATGAGCAGCTATTGAGTGAAAAGGGAATGCTACCCACGCAATGCACCATACAATGGCACCATTTCAAATGACAAACTTAGGTGCACCTTCAACATCCTAAATGTAGCTACTCTCACTTTCATCAAGGATATACTGGGGACTAATGATCTCAATACTTCGGGGATGCCGCATTGTGGGCATCCATTGCAGAAGCTTTTTCCATTGAGCTTGAGATGCAAATTCCAAAGGCGGTGTATAGGAATTGGATTATCAACCACATCCCACCAGAAACCTAAGTTTTTAAACCTTATGGGGAGCTTAGAAGGTCTTTTGGAATCAAAGGAAGGGAAAGCATGTTTACCTCATAAAGAGGGGTTGGTTGGCAACAAGCGTTTGTCTTCCTGTTTGGAGAAAAAACATGTCGATGTCATGCTTTATTGTCAAGACCTTGCGATGTAAATTGATAACCTACAGGCTATCCTTCATAATGGCAACTTGGAAATATCTAGTCTCTTCACCCTATCAAGCATCTCTAAGAGTGGTGTCTCACATGCTACTCTTCGTTTCTTTATGGAACCAACGGTAAATGTTGAAGCAAGGAACCAGGATGGATCATGTTATGAAATAACTTGCACAGTAGAAGAATATGATATGAAATATGCTGCAAATACTTGATAATAATTGAGAATAACAAGCCACTTCAAGGGGGCAAACCTCCAAATATCTCCAATGAGAACATAATTCACAATTTGATGATGAAATAAGACTCACTACCTCCTATATATACCATATTTATACCTAGGATATCACCCAGGCCAACATAGATAACCCTATATAAGCCTTAGGCCAACTTGATTAACTAAATAACAATATAATAATGATAGTCTGACTTAATTAAGAGTTAAGATAGCCATAAGCTGACTATTCATAACCCTATGTACACTAATATTTAGGGCATAGCATGCCCCCCCTCTTTAGAAAAGCATTGTCCTCAATGCTAATCAAGTGTGGATGCTTTTGAATGAACTCCCCATGCTCCCATGTGGCATCTTCAACTGGTAAATTCTTCCATTGGATGAAATACTTAGCATGCCCCCCCTCTTTAGAGAAGCATTGTCCTCAATGCTAATCAAGTATGGATGCTTTTGAATGAACTCCTCATGCTCCCATGTGGCATCTTCAACTAGTAAATTCTTCCATTGGATGAGATACTTAATGAGTGTTCTAGTCCTTAGCTTCTTTTTGCATGTTTGACGAATGAACTCTAGTTCCAATATGATTCTTCCTTCTTCATCGGGCTTAGGTGATATTGTCTAAGTTGGATATTATGTCCAATTACCTTCTTCAAATAAGAAATATGAAAAATTGGATGTATCTTTGTTGTTGGTGGCAATTCCAACTTGTAAGCAACAATACCTATCTTTTGCATGATTGAATGGGCCATAATATTTTGAAGACAACTTGTTCTTTTTTTGTTGCTTCGATGATATTTGATTTTAAGGCTGCAATCTCAAGAAGACCCAATCACCAACTTCAAAACTTCTTTCACTACGATGTCAATCTGCCTACTGCTTCATTTGATTTGGTGTCATGGCTAGATTCTCCTTGAGTCCTGAGAGTACCTCTTGTTGATGAAGCAAGTGGTCCTCCACTGCTTGACCTCTTGGTGACACCTTCAATGATGATTTGATGGAAAGAGGTTGATATCTATATAGTACCATAAATGGAGAAATTTTTGATGAACTATGAAAGGAACCATTATACCACCATTCTGCTAGTGGTAGCCAGTCTACCCATTGAGACTATTTATCTAAAGTGAAACAACGATATCCTTCCAAACACTTATTAACAACCTCAGTTTGCCCATCAAACTAAGGGTGGTATGAAGAACTATGAGTCAATTGAGTACCCAAACATGAGAATAAATCTGTCCAAAAGTGACTAGTGAAGATAGGATCATGGTCACTAACAATAACCTTAGGTGTACCATGTAGCTTTTGTATATTCTCCAAAAAATCTTTTGCTACTATACTTGTTGTAAAAGGATGTGATAATGCAATGAAATGTGTGTATTTAGTGAGGCAATCTACTATTGCCATGATGACATTATTACCTTTAGATTTTGGAAGCCCTGTGATAAAGTCCATGGATACCTCTTCCAATGTTGTCTAGGAATAACTAAGGGTTGCAAGAGACACAGTGTCTTAATTGTCCCCCTTTTATTTCTTTGAGAAACCAAACATTCAGCCACAAATTTTTGAACATCACGTTTTAGCCCTTCCCAAAAAAAGTCTTTCGTGACTCAATGATATGTTTTCAAAAATCCTGAATGACCACAAACTGGAGACTCATGAAGCTCTATGAGAATATTTTGTTTAAGAGTGAAATTCTTGCAAAGATACAATCACTCTTTATACCACAGAGTATCTCCTTTCCAACAAAACTTATCTAAACTACTTGTAGAAACATCATTTTGCCACTAAGCTTTGGCTTCTACTACCCAATCTTCTTGTAATATGGAAATGGCATACAATAAAGCTTCATCCTTCTCATCCTTCCTAGAAAGTGCATTCGCCACAACGTTTTCCTTCCCTTTCTTATATAATCTCAAAGTCATATCCCAACATCTAAGTGACTCATTTTTGTTGCTCTTCAGAAGATGATCTTTGTTCCAAAAAATATTTTAGGCTATCATGATCTATCTTAACTTTGAAGTGTCTACCCATTAGATAAGGCCTCCATTGTTTTAATGCATGAAGAATAGCTAGCATTTCCTTCTCATAAATAGGTTTGAGTTGATTCTTACCCTTTAATTGACGACTCTCAAAAGCAATGGGTCGACCCTCCTACATGAGAATTGCTCCTATACCATTTCTTAAAGCATCACATTCCACAATAAAATCCTTGGTGAATTCTAGCATGGCAATCATTGGAATTGTACACATAGCCTCCTTCAATCTCTCAAATGTTGCATTAGCAAACTCGTTCCAATGAAATGAATCATTCTTCAATAAAGTTGTGAGGGGTGTTGCTATACAGCCATAATTCTTCACAAATCTTCTATAGTATCCAATCAATCCCAAGAAAACCCTCAATTTCTTAATGGTTTTGGAAAATAGGCCATTCCATAATAGCCTTAATTTCTTAAAGATGGAGTTCATCAAACGTTGAAATGTAGATGGTGCATTGGTAAGACCAAATGGCATCACCAAAAACTCATAATGACCCTCATGAGTCCTAAATGTTGTCTTAGAAATATCTTCTTCCTTAATTTGAATTTGGTGATAACCTGATCTAAGATCTAACTTTGTAAAATGCATAGCTCCATTCAATTCATCTAGCAAAACATAAATGACTAGAATAGGAAATTTATCTTTGATGGTGTATATGTTGAGCACTCTATAGTTTGGCCGCATGCACCAAGTTTCATCCTTCTTACGCACCATCACCACTGGCGAGGAGTAAGCACTTTGGCTATGCCTAATAGTTCATGCCTCTAGCATCTCCTCAACAATCTTTTCAATATCACTTTTTTGTATATATGGGTACCTATAAGGCCTGATGTTGGGTGGTTGGCTCCTTGGAACTAGTTGTATGGAATGATCATGATCCCTCTTAGGAGGAACCCCTTTAGGCATATCTCTGAAAACCACTAAAATGATGATCAATAATTGCTTGTAAATCTAGATGGATGGGAGCATTAGTTTGATAGGCTTCTAATGAACATAATTGGGCCACAAATCCATTAGCTCCTTTCTTAAGCAATTTCTTCATTTGATGAGCGCTTACCATTTGTGGTGACTTTGCCTTCAACCCTCTTAGCTCTATTGTCTTTCCTTCTGACTGAAATCTCATGAATAATTCTTGGAAGTTCATCTCAATTGTTCTAATGTAGTAATCCATTGTACTCCCAAAACAATATATGTTGTACCAATGGAGATAGCATACATTGGGCAATCAAGGTGATAATCTCCCATGGATAATTTAATGTTGTGGCATTTTCCAAAACAACTAACAATACCACCATCTGCAATCAAGACCTGAAACTCAAGGGTTGGACATATAAAACAATCTAGACAAATAGCCAACTTTTTGTTGATGAAATTATGAGTACTACTCGAGTTGATCGACACTGTTACTTTTTGTTTTTTTTTAAAACCCATTACCTTGAGAGTTTGTGGAGCGCTAAAACCTGAGAGTGCATAACAAGAAATGATTGGTTGGGAATCATATGATTCCTCATCTGACTCCCTATCACCTCTAATATTGGTTCATCCTCTTCTTCCTCACTCGCTCCTTCAATATAAAACAATTTATTTTCATTACAATAAGTAGGAGAGCTTTTTTCTCTTATGTTTACAATCCCTTGTCACCTATTGGCCAAAAACTTCTCAACTTCCCTTGCCATAAGTATCACTTGTGACAAGGATTGTGGTTGGAACAAACATACCTCATATTTTATATGGTTCTTTAAACCTCCTAGAAATAATTCCTTCAAAAAAAAATTGTCATATTCTCCACTCTTAAACAAAGGGCTTGGAATTGCTAAGTATAGTCCTTGACCGTACCCGTTTGTTTTAAATTTAGTGAGTTGACAAAAGTAGCTATCCATAAAGTTATCTCCATAGTGGGTAGCAAGTTCCTCTTGAAAAATTGACCATGTGACCACACAACCCTTCATTCTCTTCTCATCACATAACCAATGACACCAAATAAATTGATTTGGTTCCAAGTAAATGATGCCATAGCCACCTTTTGTTGACTAGGAACATGATGAAGATCAAAGAACTACTCCATTTGGCAAAGCTAATTAGTTGGATCCTTCCCATCAAACTTTCTCATATCCAACTTGGGTATGAATTGTTGAGACATATGATTGTAAAAGGAATGATCTTTCTTGAAATCTGAGTCAAGCCCAAAAAAACCATGTCCAAAAAAATCATTATCTTCCACCCTACTAGGTGAATCTTCTCCCTTATACTTCATATCATGAATAAGTAATTCACTCCTATCCTTTTACATGTCCTTTTTTATTGACAAAATTTCTTCAATCATCTCCTTCAATGATGAAATTTCACCCTTGACCTTGTTGATTTCATCATTAGGGTTAATATCCTCATTTTCTACATCATTCTTATTTGAAGATCCCCCCAATGTGGTAGCGTTCTTTTTGCCTCTTGTTGCAGGCCCCATCATGATGGCAAAAAATAATTTTGCAATAAATCACACAAATAAATTCAAAATAATCTAAAAAAAATTGTAACTTACCAAGGCCTAGGTTGAACTTTTGCCAAAAAAAATCCCAAAAATTAGGTGTTTTGCAGCCTTGAGAGCGATTGTTTTGGAATCCCTAATTTTGTAAAAAATCATTTATTTATGCTCCAATTACTTTGCAATTTTTACGATAGACTCCTCTCTTACTACTTAAAAAAACCACTAAAAATTAAGAATAAATTTTGCAAGATTTGGAAGATATGCTCTTTCCAAATTAATTGAGCAGAAAACCCATTTCTGCAATAAATCACTTAATTCTTGTCCAATTCCTCTAAAATCTGGACTGTGATTTTTTGAATATGCTCTTCAAAAATGCTTTAAAAATCAGACAAAAATTCACCAAAATCTGAAAGATATGTGTTTCACAAAATGACCTCCAAAATTGAAAAAAATGTCTTATTGTCATGGTGTCAAAATCGTGCTCTGATATTACTTGCTATGAAATAACTTGCACAATAGAAAAATATGATATGAAATATGCTGCAAATACTTGATAATAACTAAAAATAACAAGCCACTTTGAGAGGGAAAACTTCCAAATATCTCCAATGAGAACACAATTCACAATCTGATGATGAAATAAGACTCACTACCTCCTAAACATATTTTATTTATAATTAGAATATCATCTGAGCCGATTTAGATAACTTTATATAAATTTTAGGCCAACTTAATTAATTGAATAATAATATAATAATGATAATATGACTTAACTAAAAGTTAAGATAGCCACAAACCAACTATTCATAACTGTATGCACACTAATATTAAGGGCCTAAGAGTTCAACTCCTAGGCCACCTTCTTGTTGATCAATTGATGTTTTCTGCTGGGGCTTTTTTGTAATCGATGATGTTTGTTCTTTTGCCTCTTCGGCTTTTCTGGACATTTAGGCTTCTTAGAAATCGATTTTCCATCTTTGGGCGTGGACCCTTATAGGATCCACAATTAATCGGAAAAAATTCCAAGCGCTCAAGTGATATGGAGCATTCTACCCAGGTTAATCCGACAGCAACAAGTTTTTGTTAATCAAGACCATCTGGATGGAGTAAGTTAAAAAATGTATTCCCCGTGTCAAATAATTTTAATTCTAATCTGCCACAACAAAGAGGCTCCCGGGATAAACTGCTAAAAAGGGAACCATTAAGCGTACAATTACTGCAATAGTCATTAACAGAGCTCAAAAACAATCGGTATGGGGAATCCACCTCAAAGCATCAGCTAAAGGCCAAACGTAATAATACCTTTTGCTTGTCGGGAGAGACGAGTGTCAGAGAATAGAGCTGGTATCTCAGCACCTGAAACGGGTTGTAATCAAAATCATTTCCAGGATAAATAAAATCGAGACCTTTTTGATTAAGCGTCAACGGAATTAACTAAATACCTCTAAGCCAAATTCGGTGTCGTAATCTACCGCGTGCTCGTCTCCGTTATGCTCAACCACAAGTTTCTGAACAACCATTTTGCGGATTGAAGCTCTGCAAAGACAATTACGGCTTGTATCAATTCAATTCGACTGGATTTCAGCTACCGCGAGTTGACTTAAATTATACTTCAATTTTCTCTCGACTAAGATTTCAGATCACAGATCACGAGATCGACTCCCACCGCGCCAGGGACTAAGTATGTCGTCTCGCAAAATACTAAAGCTTGGTCAAAGAGGTTGCCGTCAGAATTGTCCTCGACAATGAAAATGTTGGCATTTCACGTTTTATGGTGACTATTCTGCAGGGGCGTCGGCTCAATAGAAATTACCAGTGGCATTGAATGGTCACGACACATCCAAACCATTCACAACAAACCCAAAAAGTGTGCCGTGATGGATAAATTCGAGATAGATTAGAATAGAAGGTTTCTAAAGTATGTCAAAGATAGTCTATGACATGCAGACTCTTTTTTTAAGGATTTTATATCATCTAAAAAAACAATATGGGAGTATGAGTCTTTAATGGGAGTACGAGTCTTTAGGTTGAAACTTTTTCGATTACAAGTCAAGGATTGAAGGATATCTATTATGTCAAATTCGACTGGGGGATTTTCCTCATCTGATATTTTTGTTTTGTAAAATGATTTTTTATTATTTAATTTAATTGGAATAGAATAGAATAACTTTTAGCATCCATAATAGTTATTGAGATTTTTTCATAGAATAGAATAGAATAACTTTTAATGAAACTTTTCTATAATGAACTCTCTCATTCTCTCAACCATATCCTCACTAAATAAATATTTGAAAGAATTTGCTATTAAATTTCTTATATACTTGATATGGATGTCTTTTTAAGCTTTATAATCCAAAAAAGGGTGTTTTTCTAGTTCGATTGTCCCAACAATTCAAAAGTCACATACTCTCTCTTCCCATACTTCTTTTGGCATTTTCTACCTACTTGTTTCACACTAAAGACAATGCAAGTTAGTCCTTGACTAGACAATGAGAATCCTTGATCTCTGAGGGATATTGACCTCTAAATAGGCCTTTGGTTGATGATTTGAAGTGAGGATAAATTCTTTAAGGTAATTTTTTTTTTTCTCCCTAGGGTCTCTTTCTACATAGACTTTTGAAACTAGTCTACAACAAAATACTATATTTCTTTATCATTATTAGGGCAAGCATTCAAGTGAATGTGTCATTTGTTCATCCACCTACAATTTTTCTTCATTCATGACTTCTTTCCTTTGCTCAAAATATTTTTAAAGACAACAATAGACAAGTAATTTTCTTTCATTTATTCATTAATTTGATATCTAAAAAGATGCACCACAACAAAGGCTTTAATAGGAATTGCACCTATTTCAACTAGAAGAATGTCATAGGATAAATCCTAGATCATGTTTGCATTTATGCAAATCAAGTATTTTAGAGTTTCGATATAATTCTCATGATAAGAAGACTAAGGATGTTAATGATTCTTCCATGAGAACTAAGGTAACTTATTCTTCTAACATTAAATTAGTTTAATGATATCAGGTTTCCACAATCCATATTATAAATCAGTATTGCTTCTGGATTCGATGCAAAAATTTGAACACAATTGAATCCAGAAGCAATACTGATTTATTAAATTAGTTTCTTCCCATTTCTCTTGCAAAGATCTTTTTGTCACCAACCCCTTCATCAATCCTATTATCCCTACCACCAACCTTAACCTTCCATCATACAAACCTCTTTTTTGGAATGAATATAATCATATTAATAAGCCTATACTAAATCATTAATTTATTATGTCATTCATGGGTTTCAAAATTGACTTTCCTTCAAAATATCATAATGTGAACTCTAAAATTGATTTGGATGCGTCCAAATATCTTAATAACTCCATCCCAAAGTCTAAAACTCAAACCATTCATAAATATAAATAACTAAAATTCATTTGGGTTCCAAATTCTAGTGATCCAAATGTGAGGAAATTCAAACCTCAAAATCTGTATATGCCAAAATCTAAAAATCTACACACTAAAATCTAAGCACCAAAATTTTAAAAATAAAAAATCCATTTAGATCCCCAAATATAAATACCCAATCCAAATATCACATCAATCTTTTAAAAACAGTGGAATACTGAGAGGGGGGTTAATCAATACACTTCAAATTTCAATCCCAATTAATGATTGTTGAAGCTAAGTTATATCAATTAAGCATTCTTCTACTTAACCAAAGCAAGAAAGAAAACAAGCATCCACACTAGAACATAGTTAACACGAAATTTACGTGGAAAACTCTGGAGGGGAAAAACCACGGTGAGAAATGCTACTAGGAGCTATTGTCCTAATCTGGCCTCACAAGTAAATAACAATTACAGCTTTATTTTAATGCTACAACCCAAGGAAGGTACTACTCCCTAATTGAAAATAAAATAATTGAAATATGACTGACTTTATGGCTTCAACCCACTAATAGTCATCAATTATGCACATTAGGTCTATAGTGGATCTTATCACGCTTTGCTCATGTGCTTATATGCATCTTCACACAACCCCATAATCCTCTTCACATCTTTGATCTTCTATATATATCATCCACACACTTGCAAAATACAAATTAGTCAACCATAAACAAGAAAATATGAAACTTGTAATATGTCGACCTTCACATCCATTGGCAATATACAAAAATGAAAAAAAAATTATTAACATTTCTTCAATATGAGTTAGCATGACCCATACAACATCTACAAACAATCTTTGAACTCTTTTTAATCTTGAATTAGTGGCGCACATTACCAATTGTGAACGCTTCAGCCTAGACTTGTTCAAACATGGACAAACAAACAAATATTAGTCCTCAAACAAGTTTAAACCAAACATTCCCTATGAAATTTATTCAAGCATAAGAACAAGAAAACAACATAAAATATCAAATAAAAGATAATAAAATCTCATTTGAATATTCAAACCAGCATCCCATAGGGGAATTGGTCCTTCTTTGATGTGGAAAGAAGCCCTTTCCCAATTCCTTGATAAGCTTGATGATGATTGATTGATCCTTGATGAAAAATGCCAATAACTTAGCTATGGATGATGAATTCTATGATGACTTGGATGAAAATATGAATGAACCTACATAAACTTGTGGATAATAACCTTGCATCAAATTTTGGATCCTAAATCAATAGAGAAGGCCTCTATTTATAATGAAGAAGGATGGAGGATTGAAGAATAGGAAGAATGTGGGATTAAAACTTGAACCAATTGTAATGTCCCCTTCCTAGGCAGTTCAGGTGTTTGAGGGGTTAGCCTATCATTCAGACCCTCGTAGGCTGACAGATGTGATTAGAGGGTTGCTTTTGGGAGTTATCCTGAGTTTTGGGACATTACTCCATCAGTTGATTCAGGTTTGGGCCTTTGCAGAGTCTTACAGAGTGATATTCAAGCACTTACTATTTATAGTAAGTTAGGCCAACAGGGGTTACTATTTCTGGCAAGGCACTTGGCTCAGCTGGTCATCTCAGTTTTGACCCAGTTTGACAATTTGGTAAGCAAACAATGAATATTTGAGCATTTAATGATATTTGGAGAATTATTAATGTTGTGACTTTATATTATAAAGTAAATTAATGAAATATTAAATTATTGATGGAATAATATAAAGTATTTAATACTTTATATTAAAAGAGGTGATTATTAAGTAATGAGTATTAATTACTCATGGAGAAAAGGGACACCACTTTAATGATAATTTAATAAAAGACTTAAGGGCGAATTTAAAATTATTAAATGCTTATTTAATTGCTTTTTTGAGGGGGTCGAATTTTTGAGAGAGATTATATATTTTCTCAATGACATAATAGAACTCATTATGATATGATTATTCAAATTTTGTCTTTTCTCTCTAAGAACATTTAGAGTTTGGGGAAACGAGGGTTTTTGCAACCAGATTGTGGAGAACATCAACTCTTCATGATCAAACATACTAAGGTTGTGGAAGATCAACTGAAGATTGTTAGTTGAGTGGCTTCATCCAGAAGTCATTACAGAGCTTATTGGTGAAGATTCAGATTGGGGTTTGGATCAATTTTCTTCCAGAAAGAAATCTCTTTCAGTGACTATTATTCATTTATCATCTGGCACACATTCCTAGGTTGTACGGCTACATTAATTTCTAGTTTTTGGCCATACCTTCCAGCTGCAAGGACGTCTTTCTCTATTAAGGAAAATTGCCTTGCCTTTTTGCTTGATTCTTCTTTCATTGTTGGTGCCTTGATCTTCTGAGGTCCCTACATTTTCAAAGAGGGAGATCACTGTTTCCTATGCTAGTCGTACCATTTTCTCATCATTCAGGCGGCTGCAATAAAAACCAGGTTTTCATTAAATATTATTTCCTTTTTGTTTGCATGTTTGAATTTCGCCTTTGTAAGCATTCAGCAAGATCAATAAATCAATCGGCTTCAAATTAGAAGTTATTTTCCTTCATATTTGCCTTCTAGTATTTTATGTATATTTTTCAAGCATTTATTATCAAAATCGCATAAACCCTCATTGGCACAAAAACACAAAAAAACTGTAAAACATCAAAACAAACAAAAACTTGCATTCTTCGTCAGTGGTTTGGGGTTGAGAGACACCAGGTCTCTTACACCAATGGCATTGTGCCACTTGTCAACATGCTAATGAAGGAGAGTGGAACACATTTTGAACAATGTGCATGTTAAATGCATGTAGGTGAAATTTGAATTTGAAGAGGTGACTTGTGTAAGAGGGGATGTAAGAGGAATTAATGCCAAGTTAGCTCAAGGAGAGGACATGTAAGATCCTTTAATGCCAAGTTGGAGGACAAAGTCCTTTGGGAGGGAGAATTTAAATAAGTGGAATATTCCAAGAATATGCCATATTTGAATGAAAATAGGATAATTAGTAAATCAAATAAATTGATTTACATGTGCAACTTGCAAAAGCTAGAGGAATGGGGGATTAGTGTTAGGAGTTAATTAATGATTAATTAACTTAGATGAAATTAGTTGATTGTGACATTTAATTTAAATATTTAGATTTATTTAAATCAAATGAGAGGATAGTTAGGAGATTAGTAATTTAATTAAATAAATTTGATATATTCAATTAAATGAAGAACATTATATAAAGTTGATTTATTTAATCAAATGGAGAACATTAGGATTTAATTAAATAAAGTTGATTTATTTAATCAAATGAGAACATTAGGATTTAATTAAATAAAGTTGATTTATTTAATTAAAGGAAGAAAATGATGAAATTATTTGATAAAGTGTATTATCTGATTAAGGAGGAAATTTTGATGAATTTAATTAATTAAATAAAGATTATTCAATTAATTGGTTAGTGTAGAAGTGATTAAGGAAGAATTGGTGTGAGTGAATTAAGTGCATGATGTCGATCAGGATATTTTGAGTGTCTACATTTTTCCCCTCTTTGAAGCAATGTACTTGTTGCGTTGGTTCAAAGAATAACACTTGCTGAGAAAAGAAAAAAAAAATCTAATTTTTCCGGATGCCCCACTATTGCCCCAACGGAAAGAAGTATACTAGTACACTGCCCCCTCAAGAGATTGAGCGAAAAATTCGATTTGAGGGTTATGATGATGCATGAATGGTTCACTATGGATGTATGAATGGTTATGATGATGATGCAAATGAGATGGATTAAGATGCTTAAAATAACAAATCTATATTATCCTAAACAACTTAAATGATAATGCAATGTATGTGAGATGGATGATGTGATATGTTATGATTATGAGATTTATGTATGCTAATGATTTGTGGATGTAGGATGGATGCATTGGTGATGTTTAGTTGACCGTCATGATACCATGTTAGCGCAAAGAGAAGGAAGAAGAAATGGGATGACGACAAGAAGATCCAACAAGTCCATGATATGTCGAGACTTTATTAGAAATGACGATGAATAATGATGATGTACTACTTATTAGAAATTGGGATTTTAAAAGAGCTTACTTACCTTATGTTTGATAACACACATAGGCACGATGCATCAAGGTATAAAGAACTGGGATGGCATTGTACCTAGTGTGATGGACTTTGACTCAACACTCAGATAGGAGTATCTTTGTTCACACCTGTCATACATAACCCTATTTAGAATGCAGTTAAGATATTTTAAACATCTCAGACCAAAACATAGAAAGGAAAGCCTTCCTATGTGGTCAACAAGACACCTAAAACACCCTCCCTACAGACCAAACAAAGTAAGCATGACCAAGGTTATATTACAAGAGTATCCAACGAACATAGCAGACAAGAGATAATGAGTGTTGCCCCATTCCTTTCTCTCTAAATCATTTTGTTTAGATATCATCGAGAGGTCATTGGAATGAGCGCAATAAGATAAATCAAAAGAAAAGATCAACTACACAAAACAAGTCAATGTTCTTCATACCTCTAGCCAAGACTAAACTACGGTGATGCTTGATGTTGATGTCCATTGTGGGAAGGATGCATCCTAGGACATGATGTTATCAGATGATTTGGGACAAACTAGATGATGGGCTATTAATACCAAGAGTTAACCAACTTGTTTACCTACTGACCTGAACTCGAGACCTTGACATTTGAGTTTTCACTTTTAACCTGCTAGACTTGTTTTGGATTGTCGTACCAAAGGTTGAGGATGACAATGATTTATTATGAGTGGATGTTTATAGCAGGTGAAAGTGAGATGGGACGGATGGATTTTTTCAAATATTTGGATGTTTTTGATGTTTTGAAATGTTTTGAGGTTGTTTTTGGTATTTTCAAGATGTTTTACAAATGTTTTGATTTTCAAATTTTCCAATATTTTTATGTTTTATGAGATTTTGACCAAGAACCTAACCTAAGGACCTATCCTAGGGGCCTTGGGGGATGATCAAAGATTAGCCTTGCCTACGTTATACACATAGAGACCATGTAGTTTGACTGACACAAACTCGTTTATTGATGAGAAATGAACAAATGGATTGTCAATTTATTATGACAAACTCCTAAAGGACTGACCTAAATGTCTCGGGGGATGATCAAAGATCAACCTTGCCTACGTTCAGAGCTCAGAGACCCGTAGTTCGACACGACAACTCTATTTTTTTAATTTTTCTGACTTTTCGACTTGTTTTTGGATTTTGATATGTTTTGAATTTTTTGGGTATTTTTCGATTTTCTGACATTTTTGGATTTTTTGATTTTAAGGAAGACTTCAAGAATATACATGAATCCGATCCAATGTAGGTATAAGAACATGCCCCCGGCTCTAATATAGGTAGGACAAACTGACCTTAGGAATGTGCTAAGTAGTTATAGGAAGGATCATGATATGTACACATGATCAAGCTATGATGCAGACGCAGATGGGTGATGGAAGGAGATATGAAAGTGTGATGGATGAATGATGCAGAACAAGCCGTGGAGATCATGATGGATGGAAAGTGCTTAATTAAACGAGGTGCCTGTTTGCCAGATTTTCACCAAGGTACTTGCCCAAAGCGCCACCAAAGTGGTTTTCACTAGAGGACGATTTTTTTCTTTACTGTTTTCAATCTCTTTTTTTTATATTTTTGGATTTTTATATTTTTTTGTGTTTTTCTGATTTATACCTTGCAAGCTTAGGCATACAATTTTTTGAGATGGGAGTTGTTGATGGGCTCCTATAGAGGCTCACCTTCGGGCATGGATAGCTGATATGCCCCTGATTTATAACTTGTCATGATGATGAAGGGCCCCAACCAATTGGGTTCAAACTTACCCTTGTTGTCTGGATTTGGTACATTTTTCTAATTCTCCTTCAATACAAACTCTCTGACTTGAAAGGTCTAACTCCTGATCTTCTTGTTGTAGCTTCACTTGAGGCGGTTCTGGTATACTTGTAGGTGATTCAAGGCATCCATGCGCCACTCATCCAATAGCTCTAGTGCGTTCAACCGTGATACCCGATATTCTTCATCAGTGATGAGATTCTGCAATGATATTCTTAAGGATGGGAGCTCAATCTCAATAGGAAGGATGGCTTCTGATCCATAGGCTAGGGAGAAAGGAGTTGCACTTGTAGGCATGCAAATACTTGTTCGGTAGGCCCATAGGGCGGGGTTCAACTGTAAGTGCCAGTCACAACCAACTTCATTTACTGTTTTCTTTCAGATTTTCAAGATGGTTTTAATGGTAGCTTCAGCTTGGTCGTTGCCTTGGGGGTAGTATGGAGTAGAAAAGTGATGTTGGATATTGAACTTTTGGCATAGGTCTTGAACATCCTAGTTTTTGAAAGGTGTCTCGTTATCTGAGATAATGGCTTGAGGGACATTGTAGCGGAAAATTAGGTAGTTCAGGATGAACTTGGAAATTTGCTTTCCTATGATATAGGTCATGGGAATGGCCTCTACCCACTTCATGAAGTACTATGTGGCGGTGATAATGAACTTATGTCCACTAGACGAGGTGGGAGTGATTTTACCAATGAGATCGAGCCCCCATTGTAAAAAGGGCCAAGGTGTAATGATTGTGTGGAGCTCCTGAGCTGGTGCATGGATGAGGTCCCCATGCTATTGATATTGCAAACACCTTCGGACATAGTCGTGCACCTCCCTCTCCATTGTAGGCCAGTAGTACCCAGTCCTCAACAATTCCTTGGCCATGGTCATACCACTCGAATGTGAACCACAAATGCCATCATGTACCTCAGTTAAAGCAGTCAAAGCTTCCTCATCATTTAGGCATCATAAAAAGGTTCCCTCGATACTCCTACGGTATAGGGTGTCTCCTAAGATGACAAAATGGGATAACTTCTTGAAAAATGTTCTTTTAAGGTTCGGGGTGATATCAGCAGGGAGAACTCCTATTTTCAAGTAGGTGTATATATCATGATACCAGGGATCACTGGGACCAACAATTTCACACACAAATTCAAACTATGGTACCTCAAATGCTAGTACGAGAAGCTGCTCTACAAGGAATTCTTGCTTAGGGATGTTGTGTGGGATATCCAATAGCAATCTGATTGTTGCCATAGCATTTGTTGCTCTATTGTTTTCCCTTGGTATTTATTCAAACGTGATGTCAATGAAGAATTATTTGAGGCTTTCCACTAGCTTCTTGTATGGGGTGAATTTGTCATCCTTCGTTTGGTATTCATCATTGACCTGGTTGATGATAAGTTACGAGTCTCCATAGACCTTGAGTGCCATGATTTTCCATTGTACTGCTATTCTGAGTCCTATGACCATGGCCTCATATTTTGCAACGTTATTTGTGCAAGGAAAAGACAACTTATATGACTTGGGTATGCAATCTCCTTGTGGTGTAATAAAGAAGACTCCAACTCCTGACCCATGTTGTGTGTAGGATCCATCAAAATACATTTTCCAGTGATCTATCATGCTTATGTTGAAGATGGACTCATCAAGAAACTTTGATACAAGAAGGTTTTCTGAGTATATCGGTGCCCCTGCCAGTTGGTTTGCAATTACTTGTCCTTTAATGGCCTTCCATTCTACATACTCAATGTTGTGTTCTATTAGGATCATAACCCATTTAGTTGTTTTCCCTGTGAGTGTTGCTTTAGAAAGTAGATACTTGAGAGGATCTATCTTGGCAATGAGTTTTATCTAATGTTCCAACATATAGTGTCTGAATTTTTCTGCAACAAACACGACTGTTAGGCAAGCTTTCTCAATGGATGTATAATTTAGCTCATGTCCTACCATGGTTCTACTAATGTAGTAAATAACTCTCTCTTTCCAATTTTCATCATGTTGTGCTAAGAGAGCACCAAGGACTGCTACTATCGCCAATATATACAGGATCAATGGCTTGCCTGGAATTGGTGGTATAAGGACTGGTGGTGTCAATAAGTACTCCTTGATTTTGTTGAACACTTGGTCACATTTCTCATTGCATTTGTATGCTACCCCCTTGTGGAGTAGATGAGAATATGGGATAGCCTTATCTGCTAACTGTGTTATAAACCGACGAGTGGATTGGAGTCTTCCTTGCAAACCCCTTAACTTCTTCAATGTTCTTGGTGCCTCCATCTTGAGAATTGCTTTGAATTTGGTGAGGTCTATCTCGATTCCCCTCTTAGATACAATGTACCCTAGGAGCTTGCCTATTTGTACACCAAAGACACAATTTTTTAGATTGAGCCTAACCTTGTACTCTTCTAGCCTGTCGAAGATGGAGCTTAGTTATGCTATGTGATCCTGACGTTTCTTTGATTTGGCCAATATGTCATCCACATAGTCTTCCACAGTTTTGTGAATCATGTCGTGGAAGATCAGTGTCATAGCTCTTTGATAGGTAGCTCCTGCATTTTTCAGCCCAAATGGCATCATGTTCCATCAATAAGTCCCCCATGGACAGGTGAAAGTTGTTTTGTGTTGATCATCTTTGGCTATCATTATCTAATTGTACCCTGAGAACCCGTCCATTAATGATAACATTTCATATCTTATTGTTCGATCCACAATCATGTCGATATTGGGAAGAGGAAAGTCATCCTTGGGGCACGCATTATTTAGGTCCCTAAAGTTAGTGCAGATGCGGATGCCCCCAGTGGGCTTAGTGACAGGTACCAGGTTTGAAACACATTATGGATAATCAATTGGTCGTATGAAGCCAACATCAAGGAGCTTTTGTAATTCAAGCTTGACCAGTAATGCTATTTGTGGATGCATCTTTCTCATATTTTATCTTACTGGTTTTGCTTCTGGATAGACAACCAGATGGTGAACCACAACCTCTAGATCAAGACTAGGCATGTCACATAGGTCCACGCAAATTTAATATTTCTTTCCCTTAGAAAAGTAGCTAGGAGTTTATGTTCTTTCGTCAAGAGTGATTCTGTATAGAAGGTGATATGTGGTGCTTCCCCGGTCCCTAGATTGACTGGATTACAAATCTCTGCTAAGACTACTGACTTCTCCTAATGAATAGCACTAACGGGAAGATTGAATCCCTCATCCTTTGGTGCCTTAGAGAGGTTTTCACCATTGGATGTGTCCTTTATTTTTACTATTTTTGGGTTTGAGAGTGCCACAATGTGGTTTTCACTCAAAGACCTAGATATTATTCTTAAATTTTTACTTTTGCGATTGAGGGATTCAATCATTTCCCCATAGTAGGCATGCGTGTCTAGCTCAATGTCGAACCCAAATTTATGATCTCCATACGGTATTGTATCCCGCAATCCCATGAATTATGAGAGATCCTCATCATTTTCAAACGTGTCTAAAATCGCTGGTCTTCGTTGGTCATAATCAATGAGTTGGGGATAGACAAGTTTTAGCTCAGTAGTCGGGACATCTGGTTTGAAAGATAGGGTACTAATCATGAGAAGGGAGGAATCCTCGAATAACATAGGTAGATCAATGAGGGGGTCCTCAAAAGGATGTAATTGATACCATAATCGAGGGGGAAGCTTTGAATTTTCTAATCGAGGCACCTTTGCCAAGTATGGTGAATTTTAGAGGAGTACATCCAAGGCCAAGATTCCTTATATGCTTCTCAAGAATGATAGGTTGTAGAAGACCATTGTCATTTTTCCCAAGCTTCTTGTTTTTGTTGTAGCTCGTGCCAAGCATCATTTGTAGCCCTTTGCTCTTATCATCCATGGGAAGGTTAGGCACATGCATTTCTTCTTGGTATATTAAACTAGATATGTCCCTTTCATCTAGCACTTCCTGGCTTAAGTCTCCCCAACTTCTAAATCTGGAGGGGTTTTCTTTGAAGGTTTGGGTTGAGATGTTAATTGGTTGAGGTTGTCAATGAGACCTAGGAGATTGAGGTAACTCTCCTATTACAAAGGCACTCTTCTTCATTTTGTAATCTCTGCATCCATTGTCTTAGATAATTACTTTGATATCAGAGATGTGTGGAATGGCGGGTTTCTTTGTCTCAGAAGTGGTGGCTAAGGTAGATGGGTCTACATATGGAGCTGTGGGGCCTTCATCATTCTTTGGGACTTGAGCGATCTTGTAGTACTTGGCTTTCAGATTCTTGCAATAATAAAATGGCTTGGGATCACCATGGATTTTGACCTCTTGATTTTGATAGGGAAACTTGAAACATTGATGGAAGGTAAATGCGACAGCTTGCATTCCATGGATCCACAGGTGGCCCAGGAGGATATTGTAAGGTAATTTCAGATCAAGGACTTGGCATGTAGTTTCCATGATGGTTGGACCTACTTGAATAGGGAGTTGAATAGTGCCTTGAGACACTCTTTCTTGATCATCATATGCTCTGATTGTAATACCTTTACCTTTTTCAATGACGTCCTCGGAGAATCCCAGATTCTTTATTAGCTTGAGGGTACAAATATTCAAACCTGCACCCAAATCCACCAAGACTCTTTTGACATTATTCTTATGGACGAAGACTTCAAGATGGAGTGCACGGTTATGAGATGGTTGAGTTGGGAGATCCTGTTCAGAGAATGTCAGGAGATGTGGTGTGGTGATATTTCTGACCATAGCTTGGAACTGGTTTGCATCAAGGTTTGTGGGGACAATGGATGAAGCCAATGCTTCTTCTAGGATTTTCCTATGTGCAGGCGAGATTTTCAGCAACTCCATGATGGAGATTTGGGTGGGGTTTCTTTTCAACTGGTCCAAGACATTATAACCATTGGGAATGTATTTTGGATTAGATTTTGATGCCTTGGGTGGTTGTGATCATCCAAGAATGGTAACTCTACCACAGCGTGTGGTAACTCCACAATCGGCTCTAGCTCCCTTGACATTGACAATAGTGACCCATTCATCTAAGGATGCAACAACATGATTGTAAACATGGTTTACATTGTTATATTTTGCCTTTCCATGGTTGTTCCCTTTATTGTGATCTGGCATTGGATTTGTGTATATCTTTAGGTCCCGATTTCCTGCAGGTTGTTCAATGTTTATGGTTCTATCGTCGATAAGGTCTTGGATCAAAAATTTCAATCTCATACAACTGGCCATTGTGTGCCCCTTGATTTTATGAAAATTGCAAAGGTGGTTTCAATTGGGGCTCTTGATAATTCTCATAAACGAGGATTTTAATGAGGTTCTCTTGTACCAATTTTTTCATGACAGATTCAATTGATTCTCCAAGGGGTGTGTATTTACATTTGGGGGTATACTTGGTCCATGGGGGTGGTCCCCCTTGATTATTTAGATTATTGACTGCTTGATTGTGGGGTTGTTGTGATACTATATTGGCTTGCATGTTGTTTCGGTTGTTGACTTGTGGTTGCTGATATGACTGCATGTTTTTCCTTTTCTATTTTTCCTTGGGGCACTGATTAAAACTTTGGAATCAACCACACCATCATTAGTAATGTTCTTGTTCTTTTCCCATTTGTGAGGTTTTTTGTTGTAACTGGTTGATGGGCGGTCCCCCTTGTGTGATAATGGCTCTTTCGATGTTGAGCAGCTTAGGGATCAACTGGTCATATGTGGTGATGCATTGCATTTTCAAATGGAAGGAGAAGGTTCCTTTGAGATTAGCGATGATAGTATAGATTTTTTGTTCTTCTGGCATAATCCACTTGCTCCTGTTGGCCTTGGATCGCCATCATTGTAAGAAGGATGGGAATGTTTCCCCCTTAGCTTGTTTGAGAGCATATAGTTCTTCTAAACTCACGTCCATGCCTATGTTGAATGCGTAGTTCTGTATGAATGCGTCCACAATTTCTAGGAACTTTTTGATTTTGGGAGGAAGGCGAGAGAACCATTCCATTGTTGGTCTAGCCAAACTCTGAGGGAATAGTCGCATTAGATAAGTGTCGTCGTATGCAACTTCCATACAATGTACCTGGAATTCCCTGATGTGATCTTCAAGATTACCTATCCCATGATATTTGTCAAGTTTAGGTATCTCGATCCCTTTTGGGAATGGAACCATTGCAATGCTCCTGTCAAATGGATAAGGGCACAAATTGCTTGGTTTTTTCATTGTCTTCCCTGATTGGAGGTCTAGCACTTGTTGTGAGAGCAATTTGATTTGTGCAAATACATTATTTTGCTGATCAGGTGGTGGGATGAATGGGTTTTGAGGGGGTTTGATTGTTTGAGTGATGAGTGGGTTGTTTTGGGTGTTCGTGGGAGGCGGTTGCAAACTCTACTGCGCGACCAATGCTTGTTGGTATGCCTATAATTGTTGTTGTTGTGCCAACAACACTTGTTGTTGGTCTTGTTGTTGTTGTGCCAACAATGCTTGTTGTTGGACTAGTAATTGAGTTGCTTCTTGTTGTGCTTGGTATTTTTGCAAAGCTTTTTGATATGCTTGATGATGAGCTACTTGTTGTTGTGCTTGAGCTTGTTGTGCTTGATATTGAGCTTGTGCCTGAGCTTGAGCTTGTTGAGCAGCCTGGGCAACTTGTGCGACTTGAGCTGCTTATGCAGCTTGGGCAACTTAGGCGACTTGTTGTTGTTCCAACAAAGCTTGAGCTTGAACTTGGGAAACTTGTTGTGCTTGTTTTATGGCTTGTTGTGCAACTTGTGTGGCTTGTTGAGCTGCTTGTAGTGTGATGTTGTATTGATTTTCCATGTTTGGTTTTGGTGGTGGAGGCAGAGGATTTGGAATGGTGTGAAATGTTGTGATGAGAGTTTGTTGAGGTGGTTGTTGAGGTGTCATTTGGGTGATGATAGGGGGTTGTGTGGTATATGGTGTGGTTGTAATGCAAGGTCCTTGGGAGACCACATTTATAGATGGTGCAACAATTGATTGTGTTGTTTGGATTGGGGTCACCTAGTGTTGTGATATCAATGGCATGATCAGAGGACTTGGTATGTTGATTTGATTCATAATTGGAGGATTGCTTTGATTAGATTGATTGAGGATTGATAAAGGGGGTTTCCCTAATTCGAGAATTGGTGTGGATGTCAATGGTAGAGGGGGAAATGGTGGGAAGATGGGTGGTGTGTTTCCCTAAGAAAGTGATGATGAGGGATCAAAGATTCCCCCTTGTCCAAATAGTCCCCCATGTCCTTGTGAAGTCATGGGGAGAGAGACTTGTGTGTTAAGGGGATATGTCGGTGTTGCAGAGAAAGTGGATGGATTGTTAGTGTCATGAAATATGAGTGGAACATATGGGTGTTTCGGATCTTCAGGGATGGTATTCGGTTGACCCAAGATGGTGTTTGCATCCAAGTCTTGGTTGTTTACAAGGGGATGTGTTTGAAGAGCATGAATCAATGAAATTCCCTTGGTAACCATGGGTTGACTTGGAGCGTGAGATGATGTTGGTTGTGGGATGGGTTGAATGATGTTTTGGAAGGAAGGTGGGAATGAGTTTGGTGGCATAATCCCAAGAGGTTTCTCCACAATAATGCTTACATAATAATCATAAGGGAGTTTAGCCCCTTCTTTAGCCAATTCCAACATGTATTATGAAGGATTAAGTCTCATCATCGTGTTGACAATTTTGTGATTTTCAATGTTTTGGACCATTTCTATGATTTCATCTTGAGTCATTCCTAGGACATTGTTGGTAATATCCTCCACTTGGCAACCTCCCTCTTGAAGATCTTGTGGTAGTTGAGGAAGGTTGAGTGGGGGATTTCTAGATTCGATGGGGTTGATTTCAAGTGCATCACTTGAAGTGGATGTTTCTTTGTTTGTTTCCATGTTCTTCTTGTGTTGAGATCTAGTTTGGACCATAAAATAAGGATCAATTTTTAGGAATGTGGGAGGTGAACCTCTAACTCCTTAGATTGGTCTAAACTTTAGGTACAAAAAAGAAAGTATAAGATGTTAAGGATCAAAGGGTGGTGATGAGATGATGAAAGATGAGTGGTGTGAATGATTGAAATTTTAAGGAACCTTGAAGGGATACTAGACTTTAGGACTTTTGGATTTTTTATTTTGGATTTGATTTCGATTTTGATTTTGGATTTTGGATTTTGGATTTGATTTTGATTTGATTTAGATTTGATAATGGACTCATAAACTCCAAAAGGTTAGATGTTGTCTTGGAATAAACTTGTCCACAAGATGATAATTTAACTAAGTGTATGAAGAAGGATGCATCCACATACACTTAGTCAAACAAGATGATTTTGATTTGATTTAAAGGATTTTTTCCAAGATTCTAAGAGTTTTTTGTGACATGGGTTTTGATTGATGTTTTGAAATGGATGAAAGTGTTGATTTTGATCCTAAGTGAACTTAGAGAGACTTTTGTTTACAAGACCTAGGTATTGAAGAACATGCTATACTTCCAAGAACTTGTTAACCCTACAAAGTGAGATACTCAAAATGTTGGAAGAGAGTTGGATTTTGACAATAATAAAATGAGTACAAGTTTGGGTTGTCCTTTGATGCATGTTTGTAAAAGTTATAGAGAAACCTATCTCTAACTTGATAAAGCATAAACTGACGTTTCTTGATAATTTTTGGACTAAGACATTTATGACAATTGATGGACTTTGGTTTTGGAACTTTGATCTTGCGGGAAATCATTTGAGAAAACACATGTGTGGGGTTCAATTGTCTTTTATCTTTGCTTAATGAGTTCTTTTTACCACAAACACTTTCTTGCTTAGCTTTTCAACTAAATGTCTATGTCTCAATTTCTTTTGATCCCACAAAGTCCATCATGTGGAAATCAAGAGAATCAATACAATAGTTCCTTAATGTTGACTTTAGAGAGAAAATTGAGATATAAATTTGAATACTTAGAAGCCTCTAAGGATGAAATCCCTAGGGACAAGCAATAGCACTTGGATTTTTCAAAGATACTTGCTCCTTCTAAAGGTTTGAAATTTGATGTCCTTGTTGAATGTTTTTTTTCAATATTTTGGATCCAAGCAATGTGTTTAACTGACTCAAAGATTGCACAACCCTAGGATGGAAAAGAAAATATTTGTTGAATTCCCACTTGGATAAATCCAACTGCGCTTATTTAGAGCGGATGATTAGAAGCTTGACCACACTGGCTCCCCTTCATGATATTCACTTCTACAAGTCAGCCAACCTTTAGTTCTCATGAATCTCCCATGACAAACTTTTCATCTCTACAAAGAACCAAGAATATGTGGGATGGCTCTGGAGGTCCGACCTCCTGACGCCAACAAATATTGGGATTTTGGATTCTAAACAAAGGTTCATAGTAAGGGCATCTAGTTTAGGGGGTGCAATGATAAACTCCTTGTGCAAGATCTCCCAACCCTTAGAACAAGGGATTTACGCATTATAAAGACACTAGGGGAGAGTTATCATGCACCGCTTCCCATTGTTTTCAATTTTCATCGCAACCAAAAATGTATACAGCAGTTTGGAAGAGCTTGGCTTATGTTCGTTACCGCTTGGGTTGTTCCCTTGGGGTGAGTACATTTTCCCACCAAGGTAGGCCCTCTAAAGGTAAATAAAAGCAAGTAAGTACATTTGTAGTTCGATCAATCTTTGTTTGCATGAACAAAGAGAGAACACACACAATGTATTTACTCACACTAGCAAGATTTGTTCAATTTGAAAAACCCAATTTTGAAATGTGGAGGGAATATTTTAGACAACCTAATATCACTAAAATGCTTTTGATTCTCAAGATCGTCGTGAAGCGGAAGGGAACTGCATATGCATTTCAATGGTATTAGTTTGTAAAAACTATTACAAAACAAGATAAACACATGTTGATTTTAGACCTCAAAAGCAGTAAATGGGTTCTTTTTATAGCATCAAAACCAAGTGTTTGAAGTTTTTTGTTCAATTTTTAAAACCCAAAATCAAATCTAGTGAGTTTCTAATGTTCTTTTTAAAACCCAAAAAGAAGTGAGTTGTCCTAAAATAGAAAACAACAACAAGAATGAAAGCCCTAGGCTATTACAATAAGCATTGAAAAATGCTCTTTTCAAATTCATTGTCCACTTTTCTAACTTAAAATCTGCCTTTTATTTGATTCCCATGTGAGAGAAACCATTGTTGATGCCAACCTACAAACATCGTTAGTAGCTTCAGATATGTCTTTGACAGCATATAAAGTATCTGCAAAACATAAAGATACAGATCAGTCCTCTTGAATTTTAAATTTCTGCAAATAAAGGTGTATGTGCTACAACAAAGAGCATATGCGCTAAAATATCCTATATATGCACTGAAACAAGAGGTAAATGTGTTGGTTTGGGCTATGGATGCACTATAACAGGGCTTTGATGCGCCACAAATCACCACCAATGTGCTGAAACAGATAGTGGATGCACTACATCAAAATTCACGCACAGACCTATTGATGAAGCCTGGAAGAAAAAAATATTAAAAATAGGGCTAGGCCCCACGGTGGGCACCAAAATGTGAACGCTTCAACCTAGACCTGTTCAAACATGGACAAACAAATAAATATTAGTCCTCAAACAAGTTTAAACCAAACATTCCCTATGAAATTCATTCAAGCATAAGAACAAGAAAACAACATAAAATATCAAATAAAAGCTAATGAAATCTCATTCGAATGCTCAAACCAGCATCCCATAGGGGAATTAGTGCTTCTTTGATGTGGAAAGAATCCCTTTCCCAATTCCTTGATAAGCTTGATGATGATTGATTTATCCTTGATGAAAAATGTCAATAACCTAGTTATGGATGATGAATTCTATGATGACTTGGATGAAAATGTGAATGAACCTGCATAAACTTGTGGATAATAACCTTGCATCAAAATCTGGATCCTAAATCAATAGAGAAGGCCTCTATTTATAATTAAGAAGGATGGAGGATTGAAGAATAGGAAGAATGTGGGATTAAAACTTGAACCGATGGCATTGTGCCCCTTGTCAACATGCTAATGAAGGAGAGTGGAGCACATTTTGAACAATGTGCATGTTAAATGCATGTAGGTGAAATTTGAATTTGAAGAGGTGACTTGTGCAAGAGGGGATGTAAGAGGAATTAATGCCAAGTTGGCTCGAGGAGAGGACATGTAAGAGCCTTTAATGCCAAGTTGGAGGACAAAAGTCCTTTGGGAGGGAGAATTCAAATAAGTGGAATATTCCAAGAATATGCCATATTTGAATGAAAATAGGATAATTAGTAAATCGAATAAATTGATTTACATGTGCAACTTGCAAAAGCTAGAGGAATGGGGGATTAGTGTTAGGAGTTAATTAATTATTAATTAATTTTGATGAAATTAGTTGATTGTGACATTTAATTTAAATATTTAGATTTATTTAAATCAAATGAGAGGATGGTTGGGAGATTAGTAATTTGATTAAATAAATTTGATTTATTCAATTAAATGAAGAACATTAAATAAAGTTGGTTTATTTAATCAAATGAAGAACATTAGGATTTAATTAAATAAAGTTGATTTATTTAATTAAAGGGGGAAAATGATGAAATTATCTGATAAAGTGTATTATCTGATTAAGGAGGAAATTTTGATGAATTTAATTAATTAAATAAAGATTATTCAATTAATTGGTTAGTGTAGAAGTGATTAAGGAAGAATTAGTGTGAGTGAATTAAGTGCATGATGTCGATCAGGATATTTTGAGTGTCTACACCAACATACCTTAGTCAGCCACAACAAATCTATATCTTCACAAAAATGACTTAAAATATTTGTGCGAAAAAAGATGGATCTTCATGTGCTTCAAACCTTATACACTATGAGACATGTAGAGTGTCCACACAAACTCATACAATTTATCTTCACAATCTTCTATTGGTGCAAGTATACAAATATATGTTTTGTTGAAGATTAGGCATTTGGAACTAACTGTAACACTCTATCACTTGAAAACTGGACTTGCAGAGCACCAAAGCACTTGAGTCTTCAAAATAACATGCATTAGTCATCACTAAGTGTGTCCTCAAAACCTCTTGGCCAAATATTCACATTCAGAGGAATGTAGAGCATTCTGACAAGCCTTCATAGCCACTTTGCACTACCATGGCATAGACCAGAACTCTATCACTTCTAACTTTTACTGCAAAAGGTATAATGACATGAAACCTTGGATATAACACCTTCCTGACTCTATCAAGTTATCTTTTGAATAACAAGACTAAATCTTTCTTTGTGGAAGGATGTGGACCAAAAAATTGTGTCTCTGCCTTTAGATATATACTGTGAATGCCTTAGACACAACTTTTCAACTTATCACTGTGTGTAGTACACCAAACTAGCAAGATATCAATGTAGGCATACTAAAAACATATTAGTACATGTGTACCCACTTCCTCTCTGATATCCTACCTCCTTTTATTATATGAATATTTCAAAGTAACTTTGCAATCCTAATCTTATGTCAGAAAGGAGGTAGCTATAGTTAGTGTCCCACTTATGTTCCTTATAATACTTCACACCATTCACCCTAAAAGAGACCAATTCCCTAATACATGTCCCTTTATAAGGATTGGATGATAATATTATTGGTTGCATGTTTTCTTTGGAATTTCTTCTAGTTGAAAGTTAGTCTTGCTTTTCGAGTCTAAAGCAGAGGTTTAGTCTTCATTGAGATAAGTTTGGGTGTCTTTGAACCCCCTCTTAGAGGAAAGTTGCATAGTAACTGAAATATAGAAAAATAGGGTGTTGGTCTCAAAATGAAAAGGTAAGTCAAGAGGGTGATAATAGACCCTATCTTCCTATTTTCATTAGGAAATAAGATCCCCATAAAGAATTTACTAACAACCCTTAGGTGAATCAATTCAATATGAGAATCTAGACCGATTTCATTATGCTTGAGGATGACCGTACAAGCCTAAACAACATTTTTGGGAGAAAAACTAAAAAATAGAAAATCAACCTAATTATGCCAATTCAAACTTGCAACAACAATATAAATCATATGAAAAACAAAAACAATAAACTTTCTGCAAATCTGAGAAGGTTTGAATGATGTGTATCTATGCCCAAAAGGCAGTTTCGACACATTCTCCCATGGGTGAATGGGTCTTTTGTCAGGTTTTTTAGAAAACTTTCAGGAGTCTTTGATACTAATATGTAGCTTCTGTTTGACTCAGGTTTCAGTGTCGAAAAGTCAAAAATCAGATTTGTAGGTGAGATTTCGTGATTTGACAACTTTGACAACTTTTCCAATCTTGCTCTTCAAGAGGTCTTCAATCCTTCTTCAACCTAAATCTGCAACACAAACACAAGAGGGAAAAAATGTTTATTTTTGGTGAATGGGGGTTTGCCTTGGTCAAACCCCATTTGGGTAATTAAACCTTGAATTGAAATAATAATATGAGAAAGGAATGATGAATGAACAAGCTATGTTGCAACTCACCAAACCCTTGAATAAACCTTTGGAAATCTATAATGTTGATGTTGATATTGCATGCAATGGCTTTAATGGATGTGGATTTTCATACTTGAAATATGACTTTGAATGCTTGACTTGATCTTGAAACCTACATCACAATGTTAGCTCCAAAAACATGCATGGTGCAAGAAGACTTTGATATGATGTTTGGATCTTGATTGCTGAAATAAATCATTGATAATTCTACTCTTAAATGCTCTTGATCATCAACTTATCTCTTGTAAACTTGCACTTGTAATCTCATAAAAGTTCTAGCTTGCTTCTAGGATTTGAAATGATGAAATAACCTTATATTTATAGGTATATATCCTTAATTTCTTGAAATTCAAACATTACAAGCTGACATTGAAATATGGATTTGAGGACCTTAAAATACCACCAAAAACATATTTTAAATTTAGGTTCAAAGGCCTAGGGAGGACCCATTCTCCCATGGGTGAATGGGTCCCAAGTCGCTAATCCTAGAACACATATTGCTCAAGGTAAAGTGTTATGTATTGGCATTAATTATTGTCAAGTTTCCCCTTCAAAAAATGTAATTTATTAGGTTTGTAGATGAATAATAGGGCTTATTAAGGCTTAATTAATTCCAATTTAATAAGGAGGGCCCAAACAAAGTGTGAAAATGTAAAGGGATTCATTTTTCTACACTACATTTAGCCCCCACTTTAGTGAGAGGATGACCTTGCGTCAAACTCACACTAAAGTAGGCAATCAAGAGAGGTCTAATTGTACAATTGTTGGAAAGATAAGATGACAAAGGTCAAGGAGGATGATCAAACCCCCAAGATCTAATATCTTATGGAAAAACCAATAAAGGCACAAGGAGACACATGCCTATTTTAAACATATATATGCAACAATGACAAGATAATCATACAATGTCAAAGACTCAAAGAAAAAGAAAAGGGGCAGATCAAGCCTCGATTGTTTGTCTAGATCAATGTGGATCAAGCCTTAGTTTTTTGTCCAAAAATACATTCACAAGTGAAACCCGCTATCCACTATGCAAACAAAAATGCACTCACACAGGCTAGTGCAGTCCGATATGCACTAGGTGAGCCCCCAAAAAGTGACTAAGTGAGAAAATCATGCTAGGTCTATAGGCTCTCATCGTATTAACCATAAAAAAGCTATACCTCTGATAACTTTGATAAGGCACCACAAAAATATGAACTTTTAGCTTCATAAGGCCAACAAGTTGTGTTATACTAAGCACTTATGAACAAAAATGGCTCCACTAAGCAAGGTGTGTTATGCTTGGGTTCTAACTTTGAGCTTCACAAGGTTAGAACATTGTGTTATGTTAAGCAATTATGAACAAAATGCAAATAGGATAAGACATGTTCAAAGGGATTTTGCTTAATTCCTAAAAGGTCTCATCTTAGGGAACATTGTGCCTAATCTCTCCAAGAGAGGACAAGTCTAGGATAAAAGATTCACAACTTAGGGAATGCAATTCATAGCATCACCATTAAGAGGAATGTCATATGGAGAGAAAGGTTGCACTCTTGAAGGATATCAAAACCAATGACACCACCAAGAAGAGGACACATCATGTGAAGTAAAAAGACCGCACTTTGAAACATAAGATATATTCAAAAAATTTAAAATGATAATGCCAATGGATGCCCCCACTTTAAATAAATTTTTAAACACCATGTTGTGAGAAATTAGTTTAAATTAGAAAATGATGAATGCTAAACAATAAAAAAGACATGAGAGCTTATTTGGAAAGCCCTATGTTAAGCATATGTTTCCAAATGAAGTTATGTCATGAAAAAGGGGTTTCCCCCAAATGAAATCCCAAAATCATGCATAAGGGATCCACAGATTTGGGGTCCACCTATGTCTTTGCTACAATGATATTATAAAGCTCAGAAAATGTCATCATTCCCCAAATGCTCGTAGAACTGGAATAATGACACATAGAAAGCGAAAACAAAGAAAAGCTTTTGGGTCAACATGGAAGAGACTTAAATGTATCGATACCTTGCATCATCCCCAAAAGAAAAAACACAAGACAAAAGAAAAGGATAAAGGATTTATGACATATAGAATAATGTAGGTACGAATAGAGGAATGAAGATGAAGACATGCCAAAAAGGACAATACGGGGGATCACATTAAACACATACAAATAACATGAAAATAAAAGAAATAAAAGACTAGTACGACACATGCGAGTCAACCTATTAGCAGGTCATCTACATCCCAATCTTGTTCATCATATACAAAAGGTGGACAACTAACCAAAGGGACAATGTCAAGTGCCAAACTAGGACAATCACTAGGTTCAACATGTGGGGAGTCGCTCTTTTTAGGAGGATCATCACAGTTGTAATCATTTAAGATCATGGAAGAGGAAAACAATAAATTCAACTCATTATGCACTTCCTCATCAATTTTAGCAATTTCATTATCATTGTCCAAGTTAATCACAACAACAGGCCTAATGACATTGTCCATAGAAGTTTATTGTTAATTTTGTTGCGGCGAAGGTGAAGAATCATCATGCATTGATTTAGTTATTGTTTGATCTTGAGTTGCTGGTTCATCTCTTATTTGTAACAGACAAGCAATAGCACGACATCTACACCTACGCTCTCTAGCATTTTGGTTTATTTTTATTCAATTTTCAAGTTGTGATTGTGTAGGAGTGGGTTTATCACCCATAAGTCTCTTATCTTCCTGCAAGGGAGGAACGAAAGGAACCATGGGAGGTAGTTCAACCACTTTATCTTAGCATTATCAACTTGTTTGATTTTAGGAGGTACAATGGGACTTATTTGGTTATCTCGTGGTATCTTATAGGAAATGGTTGAAGGATTTTTCATAGGTGGGTATTGTTTACTTGTAAGGGATTTTGGTTCAATCATGGTCTCATCAAGGATAGAAGGCTCAATCATGGGTTGAGGCATGTTTCTAAGGGATAATTTTGTTATGCGCTTTTCCTTAAACTTTTGATAGGATTTGAAAAAGAAGTCTTCACGAGGCCTAATAGGTTCCATAGGTTCAGGCTAAAAGAAATCCAATGAGAAATTCCCATGGGAAGACACATGATTAAAGCCACTATGGTGCATAGTAAAGGTCTCATTTCCAAATGGAAACTTTAAGCATTTATGCACTACTGATGGGTCAATTTCATGGAGAGAAGCCATGGGTAGCTTAACTTCACATGAAATTGGTCTGATGACAGGACGATGGAGAATGAGACACTTAATTATTTCGGTCCAAATTTTAGAGGAAGAGTTATCGAACCTATTATAGGGAAAGAAAAATCATTATGCATTTTGATCCATAATTTTTGGTCATTCATAAGTATCTTGATAAAGCTCATGCACAAACAAGAATTCTTCAGTGATCACATTCTCTACACAGATGGGATCAATTAATATCCCATCAATAGGTTTGTGATTGATTCTTCCAGCTATGTAAAGAGGACCATTGGGTGCATGTTTGATTATGTCCTGTTGTGAGAAAGAAATGTCAAGGGGCATTTTGGTTTGGCCCTTACGAGGTTGAACTTGAATGATTCTAACCATCTTATCTATAGGATTTTTGCCATTTTCTTTCATGTTATCATCATCCATGTCAACATTCATCACATCATTCTTAGTTTCACTAGCTTTGACAAAGGATATGTTATGATTTGGCATAGGATTGGTAAATATTTTCAAATTTTGGTTAGGAGGGGCAACAAACTTATTACCTTGATCATTAACACCACCAATTTGAATGTGATTAGAATTAACGAGGTCTTGGACAATATATTTAAGACACTTACAATGTTCCATATCATGTTCGTTTTGTCGGTGATAATGGCAAAAGGCATTTTGTCTATAGTTTGGAGGTAAAGGTTTAGTAGGATCAGGAGCTCTAACATGAGGCAAGGAAATTAAGTTCTTATTTAAGAGCTACAATTTGGAACTATTATGAAGGGTATCAGGTAAAGGGGTAAATTGTCTATTTTTATCTCCAAATGTGTATGGATTTGTCGTCTTTATAGCAACCACTTGGTTGTCAACATGTTGAGTTGGTTGAGGGGGATTAAGTTGTATAAATCCCTTGTTTGGTTTCTTGAATGGTTGGTACTTATTTTGAGACACATATTCAAAATTTTCAAGACGACTAGAGGGATTTTTCACTTCACGACTACTAATCGAATTTTGGTAATCACGAAGAGTAGTACACAATTGTGCGAAGGAGGGAAATTTCATCATCCCAATCTTATATTGAAGATTATTTTAAAAATTCTCAATGAACATTCATTGAATATTAGGATCGAGAATCTTAATCTTGATTTGTGAATAAAGCATTGATAACGTGCGATAAATTTGGTGACCTTTTCATCATCATTTTGTTTACATCTCATTAATTCTGCTAGGGTCATTTTAGGATCCATGTGCACTTGGAAATGATTAGGAAAGGCATCAATAAATTCATTAAATGAATGTATTGAGTTATTTCGGTAAGGAACAAAACCATTCCAAGGTAATGTCTTTCAAGGATCTAGGGAAGAGCCTAGCCAAGAGTTTATCCTAAAAAATGAAGTCACTACATAAGGTTGTGTATGCAGAAACATGGCTAATAGGATCTCCTTTCCCACCATATTTCTCAAATCTAGGAATCTCTATACCTTGTGGTATTTGTGTTCTGAATACCTCAAAGGATAAGGGGTTTATTTTGACATACTATGAAGGTTGGCCATTTTGATTTTGATTCAATGTAGCAATTTATTGTTGGAGGGATGAAACACTTTGCAAGAGTCAGTTAAGGATGGGATCATTGTTTGTGTTGTGAGATGAAGGTGAATAAGGTGGTGTATATGTGTTTGGAGGATAAATGAATTATAAATTTGTGAGGAGAGATGGATTAGGAGATATGATATTTGAATGCATAAAGTTAAAGGGATTCCTAGTGGAAACATATAAGGTAGTATGGCCATTGCTATTGGGTTGCATGGTTGTAGTAATAGTTGGATTGGTGTATGTCGAAATAGAGGTCATGGTTGTGGAAGGAGAAATTGAATTTCCACCTTGACTTTGAGTATATCCCAACTCTTGAGAACAACTAGTCCTAATAGGGACATGGTTGTTAATCATGTCATTTAAGCTACACACAACTTATATTCCTAGTTCATTATCAATTATTCTCCTTCGTTATCGATGATAGGAGTCGTAGTACTAGCAATATATTCAGAAATCACAAAGTTTTGCAATTTCTCTAACTCTTCATCCATTCTTCTTAGGTTCTCTTGAGGTAAATTAGCAACCATTGATTCAACATTAGTAATATTGGTTGTTGGTAAGGAGGTCATAGGAAATGAAGTATCAAGGGTATGGTCCATAGTGGGTTGACTAGTGTCAACACTATGAGTGAAAGAGTTGGAAAACCCAAGATCCACAGTGAATGATGTATTGTGGGATGACATGATTCTTGAACTACATCTCACGACAGTATTGGCAATAGGACACCAAGTTGTGAAGCTCATACAAGTTTAACCAAACCTACGTGGACCCAAAATGGAGGATGAGCACTTAGATGAATGCAACTAAAAATCAATGCAATGCAAATATGTAAAAGGAGATAACAATATTCAAATTCTAAACAAGATACTTTACTTATTATACTATGTAAAAACCTAAAAATGATGTCATTTTTAAATGCAATTTGGAATTCAAACAATGCACTGAATTTGACAAATTAACCTTTAATGTAAATGATTTCAAAAAACAAATTTTGGAAATTGAAACAAGAAACTGAATGCAGGAACACAAAATGCAGAAAGGAGGTTTTTGATGCTAAAAAATACAGAAAAATACATGATCAGGGACTCAGTCGCCCATGGGAAAATGGGTCTTGCTTTAGAGTTTTTAAAATTTAACTTACAAATTTCTGAGTTTATGTTTATGTTTTTAGATTCTAGGTGCAAACAGGTAATTACAATTTTAAATTTCTAGAAAATATGATCTAAATGCAAGTGAAAAATGATGCTAAATGGAAAGAAAAAATACTTAATTTGAGATGCAATTTTGATTCAATTTTCTAATGTAAATCACTGATCATGCAATGCTATGTAAACACTATGCAAAATTATTGATATCTTTGAATTTTCCATATTTTAAAGAATGCAAAAATGCAAAAATGCAAACCTAAAACCCTAAATGAGATGCAAAACTAATGCAAGTAAACAACCTTAAATAAGATGCAAATCAATGCAATGCAATGCAAAGTAATACAAATCCTAGATCTAGGGTTGAAATAAACTCCAAATTTTAGATTTTTGTTGTACAAATTCAGGTTCACCAAAATGAAATATAGAAAAATAGGGTGTTGGTCTCAAAATGGAAAGGTATGTCAAGAGGGTGATAATAGACCCTATCTTCCTATTTTCATTAGGAAATGAGATCCCCACAAAAAAATTACTAACAACCCTTAGGTGAATCAACTCAATATGAGAATCTACTAATTGTCTTATGGTTGAGGATGAGAGTACAAGGCTAAACACTTTTGGGAGACAAACTAAAATAGAAAATCAACCTAATTATGCTAATTCAAACTTGTAACAACAATATAAAGCATATGAAAAATAGAAACAACAAACTTTTTATAGATCTGAGAAGGTCTGAATGATGTGTACCTATCAACAAAAGGCACTTTTAGGAGGAAAATTGGGACTCATTTTCCCATGGGCGAATAGGTCTATTTTCAGGGTTTTTAGACATCTTTCGGGAGTCTCTGATACCAGTTTGTAACTTCTGTTTGATCTAGGTTTCATTGTCAGTAAGTCAAAAATCAGATTTGTAGGTGAGATTCCATGATTTGACAACTATTCAAATCTTGCTCTTCAAGAGGTCTTCAATCCTTCGTCAACCTAAATTTGCAACACAAACATAAGATGGAAAAATTGTTTTTTTTTGGTGAATGGGGGTTTTCCTTGGTCAAACCTCGTTTAGGTAATTAAACATTGAATTGAAATAATGATATGAGAATATAATGGTTAATTAACAAGCTATGCTCCAACTCACCAAACCCTTGAATAAACCTTTGGAAATCTACAATGTTGATGTTGATCTTGCATGAAATGGCTTCAATGGATGTAAGTTTTGATGCCTGAAATATGACTTTGAATGCTTGACTTGATCTTGAAACCTACATCACAATGTTAGCTCCAAAAATATGTATGATGCAAGAAGACTTTGATATGATTCTTGGATCTTGATTTCTACAATAAATCAGTGATATTTTTTCTCTTGAATTCTCTTGATCATCAACTTAGCTCTTGTAAACTTGCACTTGAAATCTCATAAAAGTTCTAGCTTGCTTCTAGGATTTGAAATGACGAAATAACCTTATGTTTATAGGTATGTATCCTTAATTTCCTTAAATTCAAACATTACAAGCTGACATTGAAATATGGATTTTGGGACCTTAAAATGCCACAAAAAACATATTTTAAATTTAGGTTCAAAGGCCTAGGGAGGACCCATTTACCCATGGGTGAATGGGTCCCAAGTCAATATTTCAGGAACACACATTTCTCAAGGTAAAGTGTTACGTATTAGCATTAATTATTGTCGGGTTTCCCCTTTGAAAAATGTAATTTATTAGGCTTGTGGATTAATAATAGGGCTTATTAAGGCCTAATTAATTCCAATTTAATTAGGAGGGCCCAAACAAAGTGTGAAAATGTAAAGGGATACATTTTTCTACACTACATTTAGCCCCCACTTTATTGAGAGGATAACCTTGCGTCAAAAATCACACTAAAGTAGACAATAAAGAGATGTATAATTGTACAATTGTTGGAAAGATAGGATGACAAAGGCAAAGGAGGATGATCAATCCCCCAAGATCTAAGATCTCATGGCAAAGCCAACAAAGGCACAAGGAGACACATGCCTATGTTAAACATATATATGTAGCAATGATAAGATACTCAATCATACAATGTCAAAGACTCAAAGAAAAAGAAAAGGGGTGGATCAAACCTCGACTATTTTTCCAACTCGATGTGGATCAATCCTTAGTTGTTTGTCCAAAAAAAATGTTCACACGTGAAACCCACTGTCCACTATGCAAACAAAAATGCACTCACTTGGGCTAGTGCAGTTCAATATATGCTAGGTGAGCCACTTGAAAGTGACTAAATGAGAAAGTCATGCCAAGTCTACTGGCTTTCATCATAGAATGAGAAAGTCATGTCAAGTCTACAGGCTCTCATCATACTAACTATACCAAAGCTATACCTCCAATAAATTTGATAAGGTGCCACACAAATATGAACTTTGAGCTTCATAAGGCCAACAAGTTGTGTTATACTAAGCACTTATGAACAAAAAAAACTCCACTAAGCAAGATGTGTTATGCTTGGTGGCCATGAAAAAGGGTTGTGACTTCAAGCTTCACAAGGTTAGAAAGTTGCATTATGCTAAACACTTATGAATAAAATGCAAATAGGATAAGACATGTTCAAAGGGGTTTCGCTTAGTTCATGAAAAATCTCATCTTAGGGAACATTGTGCCTAATTTCTCCAAGAGAGGACAAGTATAGGATAAAAGATTCACAACTTAAGGGAATGCAATATGTAGAATCACCACTAAGAGGAACGTCATATGCCAAGAAAGGTCGCACTATTGAAGGACATCAAACCCAATGACACCACCAAGAAGAGGACACATCATGTGAAGTAAGAATACCACACTTTGAAACATAAGATATAGTCAAATTTTTCAAAATGATAATGCCAATGTATGCCCCCACTTTAAATTTTTTTCTAAACACCATGTTGTGAGAAATTACTTTAAAGTAGAAAATGATAAATGCTAAACAATAAAGAAGACATGAGAGCTTATTTGGAAAGCCCTATGCCAAGCATATGTTTCCAAATGAAGTTACGTCATGAAAAAGGGGTTACCCCCAAATGAAATCCCAAAATCACACATAAGGGATCCATGGATTTGGGGCCAGCGTATGTCTTTGCTACAATGATATTATAGAGCTAAGAAAATGTCATCATTCCCCAAATACTCATAGAACTAGAAGAATGACACATAGAAAGTGAAAACAAAGAAAATATTTTGGGTTAACATGGAAGAGACTTAAATGACTCGACGCCTTACATCATCCCCAAAAGGAAAAATGCAAGAAAAAAGAAAAGGATAAAGGATTTATGACATATAGAAGAATGTAGGTACAAATAGAGGAATGAACATGAAGACGTGTCAAACAGAACAATATGAGGGATCACATTACGCACATACAAAGAACATGAAAAGAAAATTAAGACAAGACTAGTATGGAACATGTGATTCAACCTATTAGCAAGTCATCTACATGCAAATCTTGTTCATCATATATGGAAGGAGGACAACTAGCCAAAGGGACAACGTCAAGTGCCAAACTAGAACAACCACTAGGTTCAACACGTGGGGAGTCACTCTTTTTTGGAGGATCATCACGGTTGTTATCATTTAAGCTCATGAAAGAGGAAAATAATAAATTCAGCTCATTATGCACTTCCTCATTAATTTTAGCAATTTCATTATCATCATCCAAGTTAATCACAACAGGAGGCCTAATGGAAGTGTCCATAGAAGTTTCTTGTTATTTTTGTTGCAGCAAAGGTGAAGAATCATCATGCATTGCTTGAGTTATTGTTTGATCTTGATTTGTTGGTTCATATTTTATTTGTAACACATGAGAAATAGCACAACGTCTATGCCTACACTATCTAGCATTTCAGTTTTCAAGTTATGATTGTGTAGGAGTGGGCTTATCAACCATAAGTCTCTTTTCTTTCGATAAGGGAGGAATGAAAGGAACCATCAGAGGTTGTTCAACCACTTTCTCTTTAGATTTATATACTTGTTTGATTTTAGGAGGTACAACATGACTTATTTGGTTATCTCATGGTCTCTTATATGAAATGGTTGAAGGATTTGTCATAGGTGGGTCTTGGTTACCTATAAGGGCTTTTGGTTCAATCACGGTCTCATCAAGGATAGAAATCTCAATTGTGGGTTGAGGCATATTGCTAAGGGATAATTATGTTATGCGTGTTCCTTAAAATTTTGATAGGATTTGAAAAATAAGTCTTCATGAGGCCTAATAGGTTCCATAAGTTTGGGCCAAAAGAAATCCAATGAGAACTTCCCACAAGAAGACACAGGATTAAAGGCACTATGGTGCACATTAAAGAATTCATTTCCAAATGGAAACTTTAAGCATTTATGCACTACGGACAGGATGAATTTCATGCAACAAAGCCTTTGGTAGACTAACTTCACATGAAATTTGTCCGATGATGGGATGATGGAGAATGAGACACTTAATTGTTTTGGTCCAACTTTTAGAGGAAGAGTTATCAAACCTATCGTAGGGCAAGAAAAAATATTATGCATTTTGATCCATTCCTTCGAATATTCATAAGTATCTTGATAAATCTCATGCACAAATAAGAATTATTTAGTGATCACATTCTCTACATAGACATGATCAATTAATATCCCATTAGTAGGCTTGTGATTGATTCTTCTAGCTATACAAAGAGGGCCGTCAATTGCATGTTTGATTATGTCATGTTGTGAGAAAGAAATTTCAAGGGGAATTTTGGTTTGGCCCTTACGAGGTTTGGCTTGTAGATGAATAATAGAGATTATTAAGGCCTAATTAAGTCCAATTTAATTAGGAGGGCCCAAATAAAGTGTGAAAATGTAAAGGGATACATTTTTCTACACTATAGTAATAATTTGTCACTTTAATATTGCAAGGATCACCTACAGCCCTTACTACATCACTAGCTTATTCTTGAGTACTTAGTTCCATGTGTGATTATTGGATTTGTTGCTACAAATCATTAAAAGGTCCTCTTTTAAGTTTCCATCATCATGTTGACCTAGAAAGACTAAAGTAATGTCATATCATGTGCCTTTGAATATGTGTACATTAGAGAGGTTTTCCTTCACATACTATCTCATGGAACCTAAAAAATTGAGTATAGGTGTGTGCTCATGAGAGCACCTCCTACTTCAAAGCTATATTATATAAAAAGGTGATAAATCAAAATCATTTATGTGAGATGATCATTGTCACCTTCTACAAATAGAATCATATATTTATAAGGGGATTTTAAGAGATATAAGAAATACATGAGGTGCAACAAGAATTGATAGATCTATGTCTATATATTCCTCATGATTGGTCAATTTCAAAAGGAAATTATACAAAGAATTCTTTATTTTAATTTTAGAATTATCTCCATTATCTTGAACATTATTTGGTAGGATATTTTTTTAAGATTTTGCTAAATTTCTATTGAAAGTATGTTATTTTGATATTCAAGGAATAATAAAAAATGTTGTCTTGAGAATTATGTATAAGTTAGCCCCTTTCATTTTTCAATAGCAGGATAATTTTCAATATAATGGATAACTAAGTAGAATTATAGGTTTCATGAAGGGTTCACTTTTGACATCGGTTACTTCAAGTATACTCAATTATTCTAGAGGTAATTTGAATTTGTGATACATTTCTTAAGTTTTGTATGGTAAGTACATTTATAATTCTTAACTATGTATCTAATTATAATGGCATTGGTCATGTTCCTCCTAGATCTCCATCTATTTCCATAACAATGCATCACTTTAACATAATTTAAATAATTTATGAGTTACTATGGTTTGACATGAACATTATAGGTTGATACATGGGCATTTATCCTTTAAAATTATGTTTTTTCTCTTATCTATTTTTATTCATTTTAAATTATCTACATGATTTATGTAGAGCTTACCCTATGTCTAATAAACTAATGTAAATAACATATATACAAGTTAATAGACCTACAAATTCCAAATTAAGCAATTCATTGTCCTAGAGGTGTTTCGTTTTAATTTTCAACCACACAATCATAATCTTGAGATGATGTTGGCACTATATATGTAGTTAAGAATCCTAAACCTTCTTAACAAAAAGAATAACAAAAGTAATTCTGATTAAAGAAATTTTAATTGAAATTAGATTAAATGAATATTAATTATTGTAAGTAATTGTAACAACTGCTATAGGTAACTATTTCTACATAGGCTATAACTAATGACTCTCTATGTTACAGTATGATTCAATATCATTTAATTTTCTACTAGCAACTCAACATAATGTGACTCAGAAAATATAGTTCTCAAAAATTATAATTTAGAAACTAACTAATAATCTAAACTAACATGGATTCTATAATACCTCAAGTGGCCCTTGTTTGAGCCGTCACAATCCATAATGTCTTCCTTTAAATCCTAACTCAGAGATTCATGAAAATTGATATATCCTTCTTTATTATAGTTGAAATATAGAAAAACTCAAGAATAAAGTATATAATAACAAGATTATATTCAATCTATTTCATACCAACATCTAGCTACTTGGTCTTTCACAAGATCATATATATATACATGATGTGTGAGATTCCACTAATTCCATAACTGAAAACAAACTATGAGCAACTGTCAACTCTTCCTAAAAAATAGGAAGAGGACCATGTCTTAGCTTAACAAAAAAATAAAATAAAGTGGAAGTAGAAGTGTAAGAATCTAATAGGGACTCTACATCAATTAAGAAGATTATTATATAATTGAAAGCATGCTTAATAGGACAAAAATTATTATGCTATGCACTATTAGAACAAGCCTCTTCTTTCCTCCATGATTTATTAATAATAGAAAGTGAAAATATTAAGTAATCCATGAATATTTCATGTTCACATTCTCATACTATCACTTGTATTAGCTTTGGGAAAAAATGAATGTGTTGTAGTTGCTCACCTCCTTTGACTGTGGTGGATGACATCTTTTTATTGCGGGTTGAAAATCCTTTTGTTGTGGGTTGGAAGGTACTTCATTACAATAACTTCACAAGTACACGTAACAAGAATACATACCTTTACATACATAACTCCAATGAGCTTTAGAACTAATAGTTGTAAGACGGTCTAGGATCTTCCCTTTCAAATATTGGTTCTTTTGTCACCTGTTGTGGAGGAGAAGCATCACTCAGGCACTTTTCTGCCAACCACAAACTCATAATGCGGTCCCCCGCACATCTATCATTCAATAGATGGCCCTTCCCTTTGACGAAGAGATTGGTAGAGTATCCGCTAACGACAACCAACTGAGCATAGTGTTGTGTCCTACATAACTAGAACCTTGTAATCCCACAATATTGAACTAGCATGTAATACTAGATCATGGTGAACTGACAATGTTAGTCTCGGTAGTCACACAACCTAGAGTGGAGTCACATAATCTAGAGTGGAGTGTCAGACATTCACACTACTTTGATCAAAGAGTTTTAATTTAGTAAACAACTAAGAGTCATCGATCACATACACTACTTAGGGCCGATTTGACTTAAGGCTATCTTAAGCTACGCATAGGTATTTCCTTTAATGGATAGTCCATCATCCCAGATAACCTAAAACCCTATTAATCTACTTGGAATTAACTACTTTATTGGTAAGTACACAAGCTAGGTATTCCTTCTATGGATAGTCCATCATCCTAGATAACCTACATACTTGGATAACTTGACTTAAGTGTAAGTATATCAATCCATCTCCCATATTGGATGCCCTCTCCTAGGAGAAAACACAAGCTTTCATAGTTAAATCAATAACTTAGCCAAGTGTTCCATATGTGCTATTCATGTTCAATCATACCTAGTATATAATACTAATGATAAACACCCATCTCCTTCTATGAAGTAAATACAAACAACTTGCATCCCATGTTCAAACATATCTAGTATAATTAAATACCTATGTTGTACCACATGTAACATATTTGAGTTCCTAAGTCAAGTAATCTCTTTGACATATCTAGTATAGTTAAATACTTGTTTCAGGCTACCTCTTTGACATATCTAATACAAACAACATTCTCCTATTATGGAAATCTTACAAACATTGTATAAAATATCTAGAATACTTCATTTCCCTTTCTCAGAAGACAAACATATTTACTTCTTATGCACAGACAAAAAATACATTTCATGCAACATAATAATTCCTTGCAAATAATAATAAGAATATCCCATGCCTGTTATAGATTTTCCCAAAATGATGACAGTGCAACCTTCTCCTATAGCTCAATTCAGCTTCTCAAATCAATTCCCACTCCCTCTCTTGTTGAAATCACTCTCCTCTTAGAAATAGATAATTCTTCCTCACAAAGTCCACTCTTTTCTCACTTATAAATCAGATGTTCTAAACTAGTAGAACTTAGATGCAATAACCAACAAAGGGCGTATTCCATTAGTATGATACACCTCCTTTTATGGAAATAATAGTCACACAAAAATATGAATGATGGTTGCAAATAATGTTCACTCCAAAAATGGTAAGAATGAAACATAAATAATGCACAAAGTAATTTGAAAATGATGGATGAGATAACACCCAAGACAATGCATTGCAAGAGAGCTGGGGTGACTATTTATAGAGCAGCAAGCCTCCAAACTTCCTATAGTCAGGGCATGTGAATCAACACCACACCCATTTTGAATTATTTAGCTTGGAGGTGGCGGAAATTCAAACTAGTACTCAACAAAAGACATGTTGAATCGACTTCCCAATTGCCAACATTCAAGAAGACTATTTCAAACTGCACATGTAGATAAGATGTATTCAAGTATCCTTCAAAATAGACTTCTATTTGATTCCAATCTTCCATAATTGGTGCCACCTTCACAAGGTGGGTTTGACAGAATCAAAAGGTTTTTAAGATAGTCACAAATCTTTTCTATTGTTTACTCAATTGCATGATAACTTCATACGTGTTTCTCTTGTTTGACTTGGTCCAATGCTTGCTTGCTTTCCAAGCATTTTTGCTTGCAGCGCTATCCATGTTCACTAATATTTAGTATTAAATGTTTTAGACCTATTTACCACCCATGTGTTGCTTCTAAAGACTTAGTCTTGCATTGAAATGAGCGCTATATTCACTTATATCGACCAAGGCACTTAATTATGTGAAATGAATCCTATTTCATTCTTGGGGCTGTGTAACACATGACATATAATTCATGTTCACTCCTGTGTATTCTTGGCTGGAAATACGTGATCCTTTACACAGTGCCATGAATGATTCAAAGTTCGAGTTTCATCATATTAAACTATATCGACATATTTAAGCCAAAGTTTAAATACGTGAATAGAAGTCTTCATCAAATCGAATCATTTATTAAATCAAAAACAATTTGATTTCCAATGTTAAGAATAATATGTAATATATATATTTATTTTTATATATATAGTATATATATAATATGCATATATATATAATATTTAATATATATTTACACACACACACACACACACATATATATAATGAATAAATATATATATCGTGAGCCAGTCAACATATATCCAATATATATATATATATATATATTCGTAAGGAAAAATAATAATAATATCCACATTATACATGATGTGTGTGTGTGTGTATGTATGTATGTATACCTATTTATACCTCAATGTACACATATGTGTAGGTATACCATATCGATGCATCCGTATGAGCATATCCATTTTCCAACGTACACTTGTATTGATATGCATATACATATGGATACATGTATATATATATATATATATATATATATATGTCCACATCTGATTCACTTACATCCATTTACGTTACCATCATATTGATAGTTGTGTATGTGTCTTATATTTGTACATATGCATATACGTGTTGTTATTTCCTCCTGACACGCATGTGCATACATATAAATATACTTCCACCTACATCCCATCTATCCATATGATTGTAATAACACAAGAATGATCTCAAACCCCAAACAGATAAACATCACTTGTAAAAGTATGCAAAAGTAAACAAGACTCCTAATGCAAAATACAAGCTATGGATGACTTACCTATAACCCGCAAACTGACTCATTTCAATCACTCTAATGTGGTGTGTGTTTATGCTCAGATAGTTACATTTACTGGTTACCCGACCAATATCTTCTCCCGAGTGATACTTCCCCTCCCCCTAGAGAAATGGACATTTACTTGCAACCAATAGCACATGCCTTGACAACCAATTGTTCATAATAATAAGCAGTATATATAAACATCTTCAAAGTTAGAATAACAATAATTCAATAACCATCTATTCTCATTTATGCAGTATATCACCATGAATAACATCAATTGAGATAACATCAAATGAAACAACATCAAATGAGATAACATTCATATTAATGACAAGGTACAAGCATCATTAATTCATCTCCAAAATTCACATTTACCCTATGTAGTAATAATAAATAGTAACTTCACAATTTGGGGTGTAACAATTGGGAGGTCCTTCACTACAGGGGTTAGTATTATTCCAAAGGCATTTTTCATTATTATCAACTATAACTAATCATAAAACTCTACTAAATTCCATAGACATTCAAAGATCATGCAATCATTTATCGATATAGGATATCATGTTCAATGCATAAAATACTTAAATTATATGAGAATATTTAGAAATATCTGTAAAAATTAGCATAAATAAGATAATAAGTATGAAACTAAAGCAAGAAAACTAGACATTTCTAGGGCTCATCATCCCCCCCAACTTAGCTTTTTTCTTGTCCTCAAGTAGTTTAGGGTCTCTAGTTGTATTATAATGCAACTTCCATGTAGTCTATTATGTTAGTGATCCCTTCACCCTACTTCAAGTAGAACCCCTTTTTCTTTGATATTCTCTCATTTGGTCTTCTTTGTTGCCCCTATATCCTTCTTCTTCTTGTCCAATATGGAATTAGAAACAAGAGAAGAGGAGGATGAAATGTTAGAGGGAACTAGGTAATATGATGTTCAAAGGAGGTTGTGATATATTTGTGGGATTTTTTAACTACCTCCAAGTAGTTGAAGATTGAATGAGGCTCCTTCTTTTCAACTCTTGCATTAACTCCTTCTACCTATCTTGTGAGAAGTTAAGTGCTTCTCTTTGTTGGAAGATTGTTGGTGTTGTCATTGATGTAAACCTCCACTATAGTTGGGGAGATTGTTGGATATTTATGGTAGTTTTTTCATCAGTGTCAAGTGTGGATGTGTTGTGGTTTGGTGTCACATTGATGTCAACCACTGGTGTGGAGATTGCTAGTTTTTTTGGAGAGTATTGCAGTATGTTCTCATCTATATTATGGTTTAATGTCAACATCTAGTGTAGTCATGATGAGAAGTGTTGGTGGTATTGAGCAACTTTGTAGATGTTTTGGATGTGCTGAGAAGGTGCTTGTAATGTTGTTGGTGTAGTTGGTTCACTTGATTTCCAAGTGCTTTAGAGAAAATTTGAATAAAAGAGTGTGCAATGTGATAGAGGTCTATTTAGTGTTATGCTTCACATTTCTTCATGGTTGAATATGTACTTGTGCAGTTTGGATATGATAATTAGACATGTTCATAGGTGTTATATCCAAAGTTTCAGCTTTTGTATCATGCAGCAGTGGAAGATGTGTTTGATAGTGTGTTTTTCGATGAAGAAGGTTGTTTGGGAGAAATGAGATTGCTCCACATTTCTCTGTGTTGAGGTTTCTTGTCTTGCGGGTTTGGGAACGTGCTTATATTGTCTATATATACTTTCACTTGGATTTTTTGGTGTTGATTTACTCCACAAGTTTAGTTCTTACGTTGAAGTTCAGCGACAATGCATCCTGATGCGCAGGATGAAGGTATTCTTTGTTTTAGGTGTTGTGGTATTGTTGTAGAGTAGTATGTTGATGTTGGAGTATTCTTGGATGTTGTGTGGTCTACATGTTGTTTTCAAACCTGGAGAAGCATGTATATGGTCACTTGTAGTGTTAGTTCAGGTTTTTCCAACTTAGCATGCTAGTGCTATTTACGGAGGTACCTCATGAATTGTGGATGTGATGAATAACGTGGTGAATTTGCACCCCATGTGTAAATTCCCCCTTTTTTCCCTTTCCACTTTAGAAAACCAAGTTTAGAGGCTTAATTCCACCTAAGCCCACTGCTTGCATCCCACTTGGTGCCTGTTTAGAGCATCAGTGGAGGTGTTTCTATCAGGGATGCCCACACGGTGCACAAACGTCCACGTGACACACTTACGTCCTTGGAAAATTCCTGCGGATGAACCTGCAGAGGTGTTACACTTCTCATTGGGAGTTAAGTTGTAACGCCCCCTTAGTCCGACCAACCTGGATATGGCCTTTTCTTTCATTCCTTCTTCAAATTCATTCCTTCAACATGCATTCTAGCTTCTTCACAACTTCAAGCACTCATTCTATCACTTCACAAGCTCACTTTCACTCACTTCAAGCATACAAGCTCTCCATTACAACAAACACAACACTCCATCTTTGGTAGAAAAAGTTGGGAACGAAAAACCATTGCAACAGAGGCTCGAGTACTCTCATTTTCTCCCCCAAGCAGCCTTGAGTGCTCTTGGTGGAGGTGGTAAGATTCCCTTTCTTTCCTTCTATCACTTGGTTGAGTTAGCACTTTACTATTTTGCAGTGGTTTTGTGCTTTTCACTATATTACTTTCTTTATCTCATTTCCTTGGTTGTCCATGGAGGTGGAAACACCTAAACGGGGGTTTGACTGAGGAAAACCCCTATGTAGCCACCCAACATTTTCCTCTCTTTCTATGTGTAGGAGTACGCACTTTTGAGGAGCCAGCTGGTGACTGAATTTCTTGGTGAGATCATTCTTTCCTTTTCCACTCTTTCCTTTCTGCTTTATAATATTAGAGAATACTTTATTTACTTAATCACATCATTTTGGCCCTTTAGTTAGTTAGTTGGGTTGTTAACTAGTTTTTCTAGGTTTTATCTCGTCTTCGTTGTTGTCTGGCCGTACAGATGCCAATGCACTTTAGAGACGCTAGTGCGTCACTCTGTCGTCTAGAGACCATGCTTTCGTCCTTGGGCAAAAAGCTTCATGAGGCATAGTGTTGGACCTAAAAATCAGCTCACCTAGCCCCACTTCAAAATTTGAGATCATAGAGTAGTTGTAGGACTTTATAGTCCTCATCATTCTCATCTTAATACCCTTAACATCCCATCTAGCTGAGGTAAGTTAGGGCAGCCTCTCGCATCTTTTCCCTCCGTGACCTGGGGTCTTGCACATGGTGGTCCCCCTCTCTTACATTTTTGGTGAACCCGACGTGAACGAACGTTTGTTCATCCATCAGTGTTGAGGCTTCCCTCGAGTACTTCGTGACTGTTGTGTTCTTGAGTGTTGTGAAGGTTTATGAGCATCACAACCCAATCCACAACTTCTAGATATATTGTTAGGAGAAGTGTACGACACCTTCTAATGGAAAGGACAAAGGTCTCTATTGGGCTATCTACATGCCTTTTCTCTGGTCTTGTCGTTGGTCTAGTTGTGCAGGAGCAGTTATCGAGGTATGAGATGGGATTCATTGATGAGATAGATCACATCCTCACTCCTCTTGCATCTCCTACACCATCATTGGTGGATGAGCATGAGGCCCTTTAGATCCTTGTAGAATATGTGTCCGCCCTTGCTAGAGGACTGGGCAACTTAGAAAACCACTTGGAAAGAAATCCGAAGATGGCCAGGGCCACTCAGGTTGTTAGTGAGTTGAAACATATGATGGGTAAAGATCGAACATGCATAGAGCATTTGACTAGCCTCCTCAGTCTCGCTGAAGCGTGCGCTCCTTTGAGCAACCCTAGTTTTGCACAAGGAGTCACTTTCAAAGAATGTGAAGGATAGTTAGGAGTATCGATGCCTCCCACTTCTATTTATATGGCTGATGTAGTCACTTCTATCAGTATCCCTTTTGTTTACGAACAACCCAAAACTATCAAAGTAAACAGGGTCCCCTTGGGCTTTAGCTTCACCCCTCCTATCACCTCTAGTGGTGGAGGCTTTGGTAGTGGTGGTGGATTCGGTAGCAAAGGCGGTGCTGGTGGAGGTGGATCTGATGGGGGTCATGGTGGTGGTTCTAGTGGAGCCCTACTGGTGGCGGCGGCTCTAGTAATGGCTCTGGTGGAAGTCACATTGGTGGTGGTTTTGGAGGTGGCCTTGGCGATGGTTCTGGGGGAGGTTCCTCTGGCCCTCTATCGTCTAACGACCCTATTTTGAATACCCTTTTTCAGAACATGGGTAAGATGTAGAGCCAGATAGCGAGTCTTTCCCAAGCCTCTGCCCAACCTATCTTCCAACCTTTTTTCTAACATAGCCCATTGTCGGTTGCAATCTTGAACACTCCTTTCCCCCAGGAAATGGAGATACCTAAATTCAAAAAGTATGGTGGTAAAGGAGATCCATAGACACATGTATCTGCTTAACACCCTGTGCACAAAATTTTTCCATCATGATGCATTGATGGCTAAACTATTTCCCTGATCTCTCAAAGATACAATGCTTGAGTGGTACTGTTCCTTGCCTAACAATTCCATTTTCTAATTCGACCAATTTGTTAATCAATTTCTTGGACTAAAGATGAGCTTTTCGAATCTCATTCGGTGTAAACAAGGAGAATGAAAAAATTATTGATTTCATAGCACACTACCAAGCACTTCTCTCACAAATCTCGTATCAGCTGCCCAATTTTGAACTACAAAAGGTATTCATAGGCAACTTACAAAGGCCTTGGCAAGAAAAGTTCACCCTTATGAAATACCCTTCTTTCGCACACTTGTGTGCAGCCTTACGAGAGTACCAACAGACGGTTGTTCAATTCAAGGATTGCTCCTCGCACTCTCATTCTAAGGGAAAATCCATCGTATCGATCTTTGGGAAAGGAAAGATGATTACAAATGTAGTCACCGCTACTGATAACAATGGCCTCAAGAATAACTGAAAGTTCACAAAATTATCAAAATCTTATTCTTTTGTCTAGCAGAAGTTGTTGAAGGGTAAGATCATAACTTTTCCAACTCCGAAGCCTTTTAAGGAACCTTACCCTAGTTGGTATGATGGAAGCACTTATTTCCAGTATCATCGAGTTAATGGACATGATACCGAGCATTGTATGTAGCTGCGTCATGAGATATAGGACCGCATCGAGGACGGTAGAATTCTCCTTGACAAGAATAAACAAAATGCTAATAAATTAGTGGCAAAAGCTAATAGTGAACTACATATATACACGAACCCATTTTCGTCACATTCTGCTAATATGATTGTAGATCCCACTGATTCTATTACTTAACTCAAGGCCTATGTCAACATGGTCACAATGACTTCTACTGCTCTACCTATACCTAGTTTTTTGAATATTACATTCACATCACAGGATCTGCCGTTGAACAATAAACCCTCACCTCTCTATATTCCCACTCGCGTCAATGGTAACATTGTGATAGGAGTCTTGGTAGACACCGCGAGTCATGTGAATGTTATCACAGAGGAAACATTAGTATTAAATTCATTACAAAAGGAAAAATATGAAGAAACAAAATCTACCATCTGTACACATGATGGTATGAGTCTTAAACCTTACTGTTTGATAACCCTGTCTATCCTAGTTGGACCCAGAATTGTTGACACGGTTTTCAATGTTATCCTAGAGTCGGATTTGTTTAGGGTGAAGCTAGGCATTCCTTGGTTGGCTTCCATGAATGGAATTGCCTCTGTTATTCACAAGTGTTTAAAATTTTCCCGTGAAGGTGTCGTGCATGTAGTGCATGACACTGGATATCAAACCTTGGTGTCCCGTGGTGGATAATCGCTGGATCACTTTTGGCCCTCCCTAGTTGGTTTGCTTCCTCCAAGAATGAACCTACTTTACAATAATTATGTAAAGTATAAGAATGGGGGCAAAGGATAGTTGAAATTGACCCTTCTTGCAGTGTAGCAGTCAGTCACCTCCTCCTCCCTAAAGGAGAAGGAGAAGGCCACACTGACCACTCCCCCTTTTCCAAAGAAAGATAAGCCCATGCCGGTTCCCTCTCCTTGTAAAGGAAAAGAGAAGATGACTTTTCCTTGGACTGCCTCATCCTCTCCCCTTTCCTGGGAAGAGTACTAGATGAGTAGGCTCGGTGGCTATCCGCTAAGTCTGATGATTCCTCCTTGGTGTAGGCCCAAGCTCAGGATCGCGAAGCTTCCTAATGAATACCTCAGATCGTGGTACTATTTGTATGGAAAAAAGAAAGGTTCCCATAGGGAATTTGATTTGCGGCCTCCTACTCTCCTTGATCCCAAAGCAACAAGTGAGAAGAGACCTGTTGCCGAGGCCCTTGAATTGAATCCTCCCGCTATCCCACAACTTGTCTCTCCTGCTCCCATTTAGGAATCTGTTCCTCCGCTAGAAACGACCATAGTGGACATTCCTATGGTTGAGTAGGAGCCTTTTGCTCCTTCGGAACCTCTGACCTCCAGCTCCAAGAGCTGAAGAAACCACCTTGCATGCAAGTGCAAGTGCTGAAGGAAGGACCTCTTCGCTGAGCAGGCCGCCTCGCAATGGAAGGAAGAAGAGATGACTATCCCTACTTCAGGGCCTCCTATAGTGTCACCCTTTTCCCTCCCTTTTGCTTCACTCTGGTTTGGTGCTACGTTATTTCCAGCTTCTACTACAAATGCAAACACACCTAACCCCAAGGGGGTACAACTGTTCATCGCTCCTTCGATGGACCCGCCTTTGCTAATATCCATTCTAGATATTCAGCCTTTTCCAAAGCCAGTGGATATGGTTAATACCTTGGTCGTATCCACTGCGGTTCTTTCCTCCTCTTCCTCCACACCTCTAGCTTCATCTGTGGGGAGTTCATCTCCCCCAATGAAGAAAGAGGTGGGGAGTGGTCCTTTCAAAAACAAAGGGCATAAGAGGAGCCCACCTCCTCCATAAGGTGGTCCTGTTCTGACTTGTTCTCTCCTAGTGACAGAACCAGTCCCGGCTTCCCCTGAGTTCGTCACCACTCCTGAGTCACTAAGCGAGCCTAGCGGTGAACCTTAGGCTCAATTTGCCCCATTCGCTGAAGTTATACATGGCACTCTTATGGGATGCATGTTTAACTTTGTGGATGAAGTTTTGGCCTTGTCAGTGATCTTCATAAAATCGCTGACCTTGTCTCCACAAGAACTCAGTGGAGAGGACCTCAAGGGGCCCTCTTCCTTGGCCCTTGTTGTGAGAGGGCCAGACGCCCATCCTCTTAACATCCCTCCACTGCAGGCCCATCCTCCTTCCCCCTACAATGACCTAGAGTGGGAAGCAGATGAGCTCTTGGCTGGTCAATGTTAGGAGGAGGCTTCTTCTTGATCTTGTGTGTGTGTGTGTGTGTTTTGTGATGTGTTCCCCCGTGATTGTGCTATGTGTGCCTGGATGACCCTTGTCACCCCTATTGGTTCTTGGATATAGGTGTGATTTTTGTGTCGTAAACCTTCTTCTATTTGTATCATCATTCTTCCATGTTTGTGCTTGATTTTTGATAAATTGGGGATGATGTAAAGTGTCGGGGGCATTTAGGCTTCCCTTCCATGTTGACCCTTTTTTTTAATTTTTACTTTGTTTTCTCATGCGTTCTTCACATGGATTAATATAGTAGGGGGTTGATGACAGTTCATTTATATACTATGCATATATATATATATATATATATATATATATTTATGAGTAGTTCTGACCTCGAAATATCAGGCTACCCCTGTGCCATTTGTTTAGGTTTTCTTTTTACTTCCTCTTTATCTTTATCTCTTCTTTGCTTGAGTTGTCCCTCTTATGTGTGACAACGCTTTTCTTCAACATTTCGATTGTTAGAAAACACATTCGTTGCCAACGGATCTTTTCTCGAAAATCCTCGCAAATTTTTTCTTCATAATCGTATTCTCAACTCGAAACCCTAACGAAATGTGTTTCCTTCATCATGGGTTTGTAAAGAAAGGACTTGAACCTTCCTCCGAAGCAGGAACAACTTTAATCTTCCCCTCACATGGGGGCATATTCTTCCTTTCAAATTCCTTGATGGAGTGAACATATTTCAAAAGGATTCCTTGATGAAGGATCAATTCGAGAGTAAGAACATCTACTTCTGAACTGTGCATCCCTTGAGCGAACCCTCTCTTCATGGTGGGTTCCCAAGGGAGCCCTTCAAAAAATTTCAAAATTGTTGACAATTTGTGCAACTGTCTGCTCACTTGCCTACATGGCCACTTTTTGACTTTGCGGAGTCCGCTTTCCTTTGAGCTTCCTCCATTCGAGAGATCTTGGGGGTGGCTCCCCTGCAGGACTGAGAGCCTGTAGGGCACATTCTCAGGTTCCCTTGATGTGAGAGATCTTGGGGGCACCTTCCCTATGGGACTGAGAGCCTATGGGGTGCTTCCTTGGGTGTTCTTCATGCTCGAGTTCATGGAGAATACCTTCCCTATGGGATTGAGAGCCTATGGGGCACTTCCTTGGGTGTTCTTCATGCTCGAGCTTGTGGAGAATACCTTCCCTACAGGACTGAGAGCCTATAGGGCGCTTCCTTTGGATCTCCTCCATGCTAGAGTTTTTGGGGGACACCTTCACTATAGGATTGAGAGCCTATAGGGTGCTTCCTTTGGGTCTCCTCCATGCTAGAGTTTTTGGGGGGACACCTTCCTTACAGGACCAAGAACCTGTAAGGTGCTTTCTCTTTTACCAACTTCATAGTTTTGAGTAGCTATGGGGTCCTTTGCTTACCCTGCACCTTTAGGTACGCTAGACCAAGATCTACTTCTTCAATGGTTTAGGTATGCATTTCTAACCCTACACTCTCCTTGATCTACTTTACCGAGCACTCATCATATTGGTACTCGCTAAAGTGGGGAAAAAATGTATAGGAGTGAATTTGCATCCCATGTGTAAATTCCCCCTTTTTTCCCTCTCCACTTTAGAAAACCAAGTTTAGAGGATTAATTCCACCTAATCCCATTGCTTGCATCCCACTTGGCGCCCATTTGAGTGTCAGTGGAGGCATTTTTGTTGGGGACGCCTGCACGACACGCATACATCCGTGCGATGCGCTTACGTCCCTGGTAGATTCTTGCGGCTGAACCTGTAGAGGCATTACACTTCTCATTGGGAGTTAAGTTGTAATGCCCCTTCAGTCAACCAAGCCGAATATGGTCGTTTCTTTCATTCCTTCTTCAGATTTATTCCTTCAACATGTATTCTAGCTTCTTCACAACTTCAATCCCTCATTCTATCACTTCACAAACTCACTTTCACTCACTTCAAGCATACAATCTCTCCATTGTAGCAAACACAACACTCCATCTTTGGTAGAACAAGTTGGGAATGAAAAACCATTGCGGCAGAGGCTTGATTACTCTCATTTTCTCCCCCAAGTAGCCTTGAGTGCTCTTGGTGGAGGTGGTAAGATTCCCTTTCTTTCCTTCTATCACTTGGTTGAGTTAGCACTTTATTGTTTTGCAGTTCTTTTGTGCTTTTCACTATATTACTTTCTTTATATCATTTCCTTGGTTGTTCGTGGAGGTGGAAACACCTAAATGGGGGTCTGATTGAGGCAAACCCCTATACAACCACCCAACATTTTCCTCAATTTCTATGTGTAGGAGTACGCGCTATTGAGGAGCCAACTGGCGACTGAATTTCTTGGTTAGATCATTCTTTCCCTTTTCACTCTTTCCTTTCTGCTTTATAATATTAGAGAATACTTTATTTACTTAATCACATCATTTTGGCCCTTTAGTTAGTTAGTTGGGTTGTTAGCTAGTTTTTCTAGGTTTGACCTCGTCTTTGCTGTTGTCTGGCCGTATGGATGCTAGTGCACTTTAGAGATGCCAGGGCGTCGTGCTGTCATCCAGAGACCACGCTTTCATCCTCGGGCAGAGAGCTTCCCAAGGCATGGTGTTGGACCTGAAAATCAGCTTGCCTAGCCCCACTTCAAAATTCAGCATCGTAGAGTAGTTGTAGGACTTTATAGTCCTCATCATTCTCATCTTCATACCCTAAACATCCCATCCAGCTGAGGTAAGTTAGGGCAGCCTCTCGCATCTTGGCCCTCCATGACCTCGGGTCTTGCACATGGTGGTCCCCGTCTCTTACATGTGGTAATGTAGACTTGGATCCTAGTTAACCCTTGGTGTGTTCCACCTTCACTTCTTCCCATTGTGAAAGTGCTTGGTGCTAACCTATTTGATGTTGCATGTTTGAGGTGCATACATTTTATTGAGGTCAACCTTAAGGAGTTGTTTGAGGTTGCAGATGGTATAAATTCAAGGCGAGTTATTGGAGATGGTGTGTAGTATGTGTGGAAAGTGTGAGATGTGAATATGATCAACTATGGTGATCTAAGTGCAAGATTAATTTCTATGACTCCAAATGTAGTAAGAAAAAGGTGTCTACATTTCAGTGTGCTTGAAGTTGCTAGAGGTAGTGAGCCAAAGGTTGGAGATGGCATAAAATTACAGTGGTGGATCTTCCTATTGCTCTGAGATAGTGAATCTCTCTGTAAAAAATTCTTCTTTATTTTTTTCTTCTAAATAATGAGTCCTTTGGGTAGTAAGCCCTTGGTAGTGATCCTTTCTTCTCTTTTTAGGTAGTCAACCCTTGGCAATGAGCCCAATTGTATTCAATCTTTCTATTCATATATATGTGAGCTAATCCTCACCATGGTTTTTCCCTGATCAGGGTTTCCACATAAATCTAGTGTTTTATGGTGTTTGGTTGTGGTTGCATTGTTGTTTCATATGTTTAAATTATTCTAATACTTAATGTGGGTTTAAATGTTGATAAGGGTTTGAAAGTTAATGAGGGATTGAATATTTTAATGTACAACTGATTCATCCCCTCCTCTTAGTTGTCCTATGAATCTAACAATTGGTATTAGAGTAAGGTTCCTTGGAAGAAGCTTAACCACTTGAGGTAGATCCAAATGGCACATAGGAAGGGTGTCAAATCTCCTATGTTTGATGGAATGAATTATACCTATTGGAAAGTTAGGATGGAATCCTTTCTTTTATTTCTAGGATTTGGAGTCTGGAAATCAATTGAAAAATGATATACCTTTCCTGCTAATGGTCCAAAAAGTGATAATGAGATCAAGGATTATGAGAACAATGGAAAAGAAAGAAATTATATCCTAAGTGGCCTCTTTGATTTTGAACTTCCAAAGGTGATAAGTCTGAAATTTGCAAAGGATGTCTAGATGAAGTTGTGGAGCATTTATGAAGGATATGATAAAGTCAAACAAGAAAAAATGCAGAATTACAAAGACAAATTTGAAACCCTAAGGATGTTTGAACATGAAGACATTACAGCCTACATGCTCAGAGTCGATGAAGTTGTCAATTCCATCAATGGTTTTGGTGGAAAGTTGGAAGAAAGCAAAGTTGTGAAAAAGGTATTAAGAACTCTTCCTAAATCTTATAGTGCTTAAGTTTCTGCTACTGAGGAAGCTCAAGCTTTGGATAAATATCCTAGAGAACAAATGTTTGGTTCTTTAATTTCTTTTGAATTGAGAGAATTTGGTCAAGATGCTACAAAGAAATAAACTGCTTTTAAATTCTGTAAAGCAGAGAAGGATGATGAAGTAGATCTAGATGATCTTGATGAGGTGGAAGCAAACTTTATAAGAAGACTGAGAAAGGGCACTGGAAAATACATAGGTAAGTTACCCTTCCAATGTTTCAATTATGGAAAGATAGGTCATTATACTTATAAATGTCCAATCAAAGTTGCAAATGATAAACATTAAGATCATAAAGGAAGATTTGTCAAGGAGAGTTATTATGTTGAAAAATACAATGGTGTACTTGATGATGAAGAATCAGACTATCTTGATCACAATAGTGATGAATGTTTGTTCATGACTTTAAATGTTGGAACTAATTCTACTAATTCTAAAAGATATGTGAAGAAAAGTGTTTAAAAAATAGGTCACATGATTGAAGGAACTAGGGTGACTTATTTTCATGCAAGAGAGGAGAGGAATTAGTGGATAATTGATAGTGGATGCTCAAATCATATGACAAGTGATAAGAGTAAGTTTTTTAAACTTCAGAAGTATGATGGTGGCCTTGTTAAGTTTGGTGATGATACATCCACTAAGATCTATGGAAAAGGTTCAATTAGTTTTTATGGCAAGAATAAAACAAATGATATCCTTTATGTCAAGGGTCTTTGACATAATCTTCTTAGTGTAGGAGAAGTGTGCAGAAAAGGATACAATATTGTGTTTTAGGATGATGGTTGTGAAATTAGAAAAGGAAGATCTGAAACTTTGGTTGATATAGGGACAAGGACAAAAGGTAATGTTTATCAACTCAAAGGTGGTGGTGTTAAGTTCTTTATGTCTCAAATCAATGAAACTTGGTTTGGAATAGATTTGAATGGATCACATCAATTTTGATAACCTAGTGAAGATCAATTCTACTATTTTTATGAGAGATTTGCCAAGGGTTACAAATCCTATCAATGCAATATGTAAGGAATGTTAGTTTGGAAAGTAGACAAATAAGAGGTTCAATAATAAAGAATATTATACCATAGGACCTTTGTATTTGGTGCATATAGACCTATATGGACCTACCAGAATAAGAAGCTCTCATGGTGACCGGTATTTTATATTATTCATTGGCGATTATTCTAGAATGACTTGGGTGACATTTATAAAAGAAAAATAAAAGGCTCTTGATAAATTTAAAGCATTTAAATCTATGATTGAGAATGAAATGGATCTGAAAATCAAGTGCTTAAGGAATAACAGAGGTGATGAGTTCACCTCCAATGAGTTTAATAGTTTTTTGTGAATATCATGGGATAAAGAGGCATTTATTAGGTCCTAGGTTTTCATTAGTAGAATGGAGTTGTGGAGAGAAAGAACAAAATAGTTAAAGAAGAAACAAGGAATATGATGAAAGAAGAAAATCTACCAAATGTCTATTGGAGAGAAACAATTCATATTGTAGCCTGTATTCTTAACAAAGGTCAAGAAAGAGTAAGAAGTTGAAAGACTACCTATGAGTTATGATATGGTAAACCTCCTACTGTGAAATATTTTAGAGTGTTTGGAAGCAAATGCTATATCATAAGAGATGATGAAAACTTAGGAAAGTTTGATGCAAGATCTGGTGAAGAAATATTCCTTGGATACTCTATAAGAAGCAAGGAATACATATGCTATAAAAAAATATTAAAGAAGATAGCTGATAGTGCAAGTGTCAAGGTGGATGAAGAACCACATTAAAGTTTAATACTCATAGAAGGATATGAATGTGATAAATCCCATTGCAGTGAAGAATAAAAGGATGAAGAGAAAGAAAAAGAGATGGAAATTGAAGAGGAAGAAGCTCCATAAAAGATCCCTAAGACTCATAAGTATGTGTAGAAGAATCATTTTGAAGATCAATTCACTGGAGACAAGAGAAAAGATGTGTTGACAAGAAGAAAAGTTGCTATGATAGAAGAATAGGTAAAATTTTGCGTACTTTCAGAGGTAGAACCTAAAACTATAATTGAGGCATGCAAAGATGAGAATTGGATCAAAGATATGCAAGAAGAGTTAGATTAGATTGAGAAGAATCATACTTGGGAATTGGTCCCAAGACCAACCAACAAGAATGTAATAGGAACAAAATGGGTTTTTAGGAACAAGTTGAATGAGGATGGAAAATTTGTTAGAAATAAGGCCAAACTTATGTGTAAGGGCAACTCAAAAGTGGAAGGAATAGATTTTGAAGATACTTTTGCTCTGGTGGTAAGGATGAAAGCTATTATGATGTTTTTAACATTTGTAACACATAAGGACTTCAAGGTATATCAAATGGATGTCAAGTCTGCATTCTTGAATGGTGAGTTGGAAGATGTTACATTGTTCACAACCAAAAGGATTTTAGTTATTAGAAGATGTTGATATGGTCTACAGATTGAAGAAAATAGTGTATAGACTCAAACAAGCTCCTAGACCTTGGAATGCAAGGTTGGATAGATACTTATTACAACAAGGATTCAAAAAAGGTACTATAGATAGAAACCTTTACTTCAAGGTTGAGGAAGAAAAATATTGATTGTGGTAGTGTATGTTGATGACATAATCTTTGGAGGAAATGAGGCAATATATAAGAGGTTTGCAGAAGAGATGCAAAAAGAGTTTGAGATGTCAATGTGTGGGGAGATTATTTTCTTCCTTGGGTTACAAATCAGTCAATTAGAAAAAGGAATTTTCATCTCATAGTCAAAGTAAGTTAAAGAAAAGTTGAAGAAGTTTGGGATGGAGGACTCTAAACCGGTATGCAATGGTTACTAGTTGCAAGTTGAGAAAGAATGATGAATCTCTCAAGATAGATCAAAGAAAGTATAGATCAATGATTGGTGGACAAGTATACCAAACTTCTACTAGACCAAATATCATGCATTCAATTTGTCTTGTGGAAATATTTTAAGATCTCAGAGAATCACATGTTGCAGCGGTAAAAAGGATATCTAGATAATTGAAGGGCACTTCAGACTATGGTTTATGGTATCCAAATAATACTAATTACTCCTTGAGTGTATATACAGATGTAGATTGGGTAGGATGTGTAGATGACAAAAGAAGTACAAGTGGAGGTACTTTCTTTCTTGGAAGCGGATTGCTTTCTTGGTTGAGTAAGAAGCAGGATTCAATGTCATTATCTACTACAAAGGTAGAATACATTGCAACAACATGATGCTACACATAGGTGTTGTGGATGAAGAAAACATTGAAGGATATCAGAGTATCACATTATGAACCTATTTCTATCTTATGTGATAATATAAGTGCTATCAATATCTCAAAAGAACTATTAATACATTGAATAACAAAGCATAGCTCTATCCGATATCACTTTCTAAGAGAGAAGGTTGCAGAGAATGAGGTAAAGCTAAAGCACGTGCCTACAAAAGATCAAGTTGCAGATATTTTTACAAAGGCTCTTCCAAAAGACACTTTTGAGTATCTCCAATAGAAGTTAGGGGTTATTGTCCCTCCTTTCAAGTAGATGCATAAGTGTGTGCATCTATCCAGGAAGCATTTCAAGATACATTCTTGGTCCTAGAACAATTTTGAATGCTCTTGTGCCCCTAAGGGGGAGAGTGAAAAAAGTAAGAGCACTAAAGCAAAGTAAGTTGTATAGAGAGAGCGGTGGAGAGAGAGCAGTTGCTTGCTGGTGTTTCCTAAAGACAAGTGTATAGAAGATATCAAAGAGGAAAATGTTTCCTTTTGCCATTGATTTCAAAGGGGGAGAGTGATGTTTGAAAAAATCCTTAGGATAAGGGGAGAGAATGGTGTTTTAAAGACACAAGGAAAAGAAATATAAGATATTCCCTAGTTAGGGGGAGTGCTACTTGATATAGATTTACTTTTGGTTTCTTTTGTTGTTGATGGTTTTTAGAGCTAGTGTTACCATTAATGACAAAGGGGGATATTTTTGAAAAATTATTGGTGCTTTCATTGATGTCAACCTCCAATATAGTTGGGGAGATTGCTGGAGATTGTTGGTAGTTTTGTCATTAGTTCAAAGTGTGGATGTGTTGTGGTTTGATGTCACATTGATGTCAACCCCTAGTGTGGAGATTATTGGTGTTGTTGGAGAGTATTACAATATGTTGTCATTTGTATTATGGTTTGATTTCAATCTCTAGTGTAGTCATGATGAGAATTGTTGCAGATGTTGTGGATGTGATGAGAAGGTGCTTGTAATGTTGTTGGTGTAGTTGGTTCACTTGGTTTCCAAGTGATTTTGAGAAAATTTGAATAAAAGAGTGTGTAGTGTGATAGAGGTGTGTTCAGTGTTATGCTCCAAATTTCTTCATGGTTGAAGATATGCTTGTGTGGTTTGGACATGGTGATCAGAGGTGTTCATAGGTGTTATATCCAGAGTTTCAACTTATGGATCGTGCAACAGTGGAAGATGGGTTTGATAGTGTGTTTACCTATGAAGAAGGTTGTCTAGGAGAAATGAGATTGCTCTGCATTTCTCTGTGTTGAGGTTTCTTGTCCTATAGATTTGGGAACATGCTTATATTGTTTGTATCTAATTTCACTTAGAGTTTCTGATGTTGAGTGTCTCTGCAAGTTCAGTTCTTGTGTTGGAGTTCAATGGTAGTGTATCTTGATGTGTAGGATGAAGGTATTATTTGTTTTAGGTGGTTGCGGCAAGGTTGTAGAGTATTATGTTGATGTTAGAATATTCTTGGATGTCATGTGTTGTTGTTGTGTGGTCCACATGTTGTTTGTAGACCTAGAGAAGCATGTATGTGGTTGCTTGTAGTGTTAGTTTAAGTTTGGCCAACCTGGCATGCTAGTGCTAATTGTTGAGGTACCTCATGGATTATGGATGTGATGAGTAATGTGGTAATATAGATTTGGATCCTAGTTAACCCTTGGTGTGGTCTACCTTCAATTCTTCCTAATGCATAAGTATTTGGTGTTGGCCTATTTGATGTTACATGTTTAAGGTGCATATGTTTCATTGAGGTTGACCTTAAGGAGTTGTTTGAGGTCACATATGGTATAAATACAAATTGAATTGTCAGAGATGGTGTGTAGTGTGTGTGGAAAGTGTAATATGCAAATTTGATCAAGTGTGGTGATCTGAGTGGGAGATTAATTCCTATGAATCCAGATGTAGTGAGAAAAAGGTGTCTACATTTCATTGTGCTTGAAGTTGTTGGAAGAAGTGAGCCAAAGGTTTCAGATGGCATAAAGTTGTAGTGGTGGATATTCATGTTGCTTTGAGATAGTGAATCTCTTTGTAATAATTTCTTCTTTCTTTCTTTCTTTATTTCTTTCGGATAGTGTGTCCTTTGGGCAGCGATCCTTTCTTCTTTTTATGGGCAGTGAGCCATTGGTAGTGAGCCTAATTGTATTTGGTGTTTCTATTCATATATATGTGAGCTAATCCTAAACATGGTTTTTACCTGATCAGGGTTTTCCATGTAAATCTAGTGTTCTATGGTGTTTGGTTGTGTTTGCATTGTTGTTTCATATGTTTACATGTTGCTAATGCTTAACATGGGTTTAAATATTGATAAGTGTTTGAAATTTAATGAGGGATTGAATGTTTTAATGTACAACTAATTCACCCCCTCTCAATTATCATGTGCATCTAACACTCTTCCTATTCTTTTTGCTAGTTCTTGAAATCTTTTATAATCCCACTCCCTACATTCGGAAATCTTTTTCTCCACCCACCGTCTATACACCAAGTCAATCCATTTCTCTACTATCCCTCTAGGATCATCTGTCTCTACTATAATAAGAAGGAGAAACGAGTTCTCCCTTTCATGGTAATCTCTTAGTAGTTGCCCTTTGTGATGTTCATTCTTTATGAATGAGGCCAAAATAAGTGGGTTCTAAGTAGTGTCATAGGGAATGGTCAAGTTATGCAAGTAAAATTCATACAATCGATCTTGCATTTCTAGTGTGGCATGTTGATATTATTCTAAAAAATAATGTAAATGAAGATAGGGAAACCAAAAGGTCATTGATTAGTTGGCTGAATTGAAAAATTACAATTTTTTTTGCAAATATAGGGTGTAAACCTTAGCAAGCGGTTTGTATAGCAAAAGTTTAATTGTTTTATTATTCATTTCTTGATTTTTTTCTTTCAATATTTTAATATTTGCATCCTTCTTCTTATCTTATCTAGTGTGTGTTCCTATCAATTTAGATTTTGCTTTGTCCCAATCCTTTTGCAATTGAGAGAATTCTTCTATTTTATTCCATAACTCAATCTCAAGGGTAGCCATATTAGGATTTCTAAGCATTCTTGGAGCTTCAATTTGGTTCCCAGGTTGTGGAGTTTTCTTATAAATATAAAAAATGACCAATTGTGCTAATTTCTCCAAACTTGACCCTTGTTTCTCAATAGCCTACAACCATTTCTCCCTTTATTGGTATCCCTTGATGTGTTCTTCTAGTTATTTTATCCTCTACAGGGCTTCTTGCAGCTTCTTGCAGCTCCTTACTCTCATATTTTCCTTTTAAAAACAAATCTTTTTTTTTTTTGAAAATATTTCTTTAGCCTCAACAGGTGAAACAAATCCTTCTTTAGAACTTGGGCTATTTTGAGGTCTATTCTTCTTCCTTTTTGTGAAAAACTCCTTAAATTTAGAGTCTAAGTTCTTGCTCAAATACATAAATTACAATGTTTTAGATTATTCTCAATCACTAGGCACATTTTATTCTTGTGAATATGTTTTCAAACTTCACTACAACAACCCTTTCTTATTGAGGCTTAGCCTTTCCTTTTTTAGGGCCCTTCTTTTTTAAGAAGTGTGATTGCCTTTTTGGTTGTACTACCCTTCTCTAACTCTTTTTGGGTGTAGAGGAAGAGGTCATAATTTTTCTTTTATGTTTGTTGGGCTTGGAAGGGCTTTTAGTGGAGGCAAGGATCTTTAATTTTGTAGGTGCTACAGGTTGCTCCCTAGAAGCTATAAGTTGGGTTTCTTGTACCTCTTTCTCTATTTTCTTGCCAATGTTACAAGAAGGTGATTCAATGGGTGAACAAAAGGGTACATGTTCCTCTTTAATAGTCATAAAAGGCTTATTCACCTCTTGAGCCCTATTTATTTCTTCCAAATATAGCCTCACAAGAATATCATTAATATTGTTGCAAGATAGGAAATCCTCCCAAGACATCAAGAAATTGAATTTTGAGATTTATTTTAATCAACAAGGCGACTAAATAATAATGGGATATAGCAGATTGATTCTTTTTTCCTTTTATATTCAGTAGAGATTTCTTGTCATCATAGGTTAAATATGTAGCTATATACAAAGTGATAGAAGCCAATAACCATGACAAGGAATTATTTTTTTACCTTGTACTAAGGAGTCCAATTCCTCTCTTGGGAGTGTAAGGTTATTTCATGTTGTGATTGCATCAACTCACATCAGAAATTTTTCTCCTACCATGGGTAGCCCAAATTTTTTTGCCACTACTACTTTTAAAGCATCTAATATCAATCCTCTTATTGTAGCCTCATCATTTTGAAATGTATTAAAGAATTTTTGTGTCATGAATTTATTATATTTTATTAGACGAAGAAAATAGTCTAATTATCTAGCTTGTTGGAAGATGGGAAAATGCAACTGGTCTTTTAATATCAGGTTATGTGTTGTTGGTTCTCATATGACAATGTTAGCTCCCATATTGAAGTTATATATCCTCTGTCAAGTGAATTATTCTTCAAAATATTCATCAATTTGCTTAATGCTCAATATGCTTGCTACTTTATGAACACTACAATCTCTATGTCTGGAAGTTCTATGGGTTTGCGAAGGGAATTGAAGCTGGTGTATACGTAAATATTTTGAATTATTAATAAATGAAATTGGAAATGACAACCAAACCAATTTTCTCCCCCACAAAATTAAAGTTGTTATTTATCCTCAAATAGCAAGGCACAAAAAGGATGGAGGAATATATTTCAAAGCATTGAAGATATTTGATAAAATATGAATAACATGTTTGCATGAATGTGAATGCTAGAGGAAATCAAAAGAATTAAATTTTAATCATACTTGATAATAAGAAAAGTACCTAAAATGGCATAATGATGGAAAAACATGGCATGTGATGTGAATTGAGCACTGCCATGGAGCTACTTGGAAAAATATTGGAAATGATGTAATTTAATGAAAGTATTGTGGATATAAGTGTTGTATAAAGAGCTTATAGGAACAATGCCAACACGTCCAAAAAATATTAATATTAGAAAAGAAAGTTACGGTATGTATGGGGTTATTCATAATGGAATGATATGTTGCATAGAAAGCATGTTGAATTAGAGTGGTTGCATATCAAGATTATGGAAGCGATGTGTAACTTAAAGTGATAATGGCTACAAGTGTAGTGATAGTGAGTTGGTGGCAATTTTTGTGGGTAGTAGTAAAATAGGTCTCTTTTGTAAATGCCTTGGGGTTGTTTCTATAGGTCTCGTGAACTTGTTGCATATATCCAAGAAAATAGTTATTGTAGATGGTACATAGTGCATGTGTGTGCATGTGAGATTTTATTGTGAGAGTTTATACTTATTGTACATCAGTAGGTGAGTTGGTTGGGTCATCTACATATGTAACAATTGGTGATTCAATAATATTTTCTTGTTTGGCAAGCAATGTTGAATCTATATATGGTATAAACTGTTGTCGCAAATCATGTATAAATTCCTCCTTATGTAATGGATTTTTATAAAGATTTAGTCTATGTATATTGAACATTAAGGAGAACTGAATTAAATCAATTATAGTTAGTTGAACCGCTCTATTATGAAAAAAAATATTTAATTTCATAAGAAGTGAGCCACTATGTTTGTAATTTTCCCTTGTGGTCCTTGTATCATGAATCATAAAGTAATACCCAATATCATTTATTAAATTCCTTGGTTTTAATAAACCAGTCATGACATTTGATTCTCTGTTGTTGCACAATGTTTGTATGATGGACTACTTACATCCTTATTTCATCCAAAGTGTTAAGATTGTGCAACATATCTTTCTAAGCTTCATAGAGATCCATCCCAAGTTTTACTATTATCAAAGTGTTTTATACTCAAATTCTATTGGTAGGACAACCTTTTTCCATACACCATTTCATACATTGTCAATCCTATGGTGGTCTTCTTGGTTATGCTATATGCCTAGACAACTTCAAGTAACTTTGATATCTAGTCCTTTAGATGTAGCTGAACTATATTTGTTAGAATGGCCTTTATCTCTTTGTTTATGAACTTAACTTTCATATTTTCTTGTAGATGGTAGGGGGTTGAATTTCTATGTCTGACTTCATACTCCTTGACTAAATTTACAATAAAATTTGAGGTAAATTGGGGTCCTTGGTCTATGAATATTTCCCTAGGCATGCTATACCTTGTGAAGATTTCCTCATAAAGGAATTTGGCAACATTGTCATCTCTAGTAAACTATAGTGATTTAACATCCACCCATTTTATAAGATAGTACAAACTAGAACATATTTCTTATTGTTAGATGTGGAAGCTATTGGTATAATGAAATACAATCCCCATTCATCAAATGATGCAATGACCAATTGTGGCTAGAGAGGCATTTCATTGCTCCTAATTCTACCCATCATTTGGCACTTTTCATATCTCCCCTTATTTTGACTACAACTTTATGAAGTGTAGGCTAGTAGTACCCAGTGGTTAGAATCTTTAGAATTATTTGATTGGATACAAAGTGTCCTCCATAAGGCTCATTATGACAAGACTTGAGGATATAATATACTTCATCCTCCCTTACACATCTTCTCATTATGTTATCTAGCCTTATGTAAAATAGATAGCCAGCCACCCAAGAATAAGGGAAGTTGTGTTCAACTAAATGACACCTTTCTCTAGGTGAGAAATGTGGGGGTTTCCTTCTTGTGACCAAGTAATTAGCTATGTATACATACCAAGGTGTTTACATAGAGAGGGTAAACAAGTGTTCATCTAGAAAGGAATCATCCATAACTCCTTCCTTTATTTTGATTTACAATTTGGAAAGAAAATTAGCCACTAGTTTTGCTTTCCCTAGTTTATCGATAATGGTTATATCAAACTCTTGTAGTAAGAATAACCACCTAAAAATTATTTTACCAACCACTAGTTTGTTCATCAAGTATCTGATTATTATGTGGTCTACATGAACAAAGAAAAAATATCTAGTAATATAGTGTCTAAATTTTTTAATGACATATACCACTACTAACATCTCCTTCTCAGTAACAGTATTTGAGCTCAGCTTCCTAAAGATTTTTACTAACATAGTGAATGGAATACTCCAAATTTCATTCCTTCTGCCCTAAAACAACACCTATGGAAAAATCAAAAGGCATCTATACTTATATGAATAGGGATTGTCTAGTTAGGGCCTCTCGAAATAGGTTTCCTTGTGAGAGTTGTTTTGAGGGCTTCAAAATCTTCTTAATAGGTAGTGGTCCATTCAAATTCAATGTCTTTAGATAAAAGAACAAATAGGGGGATGCTATTTTACTGAAATATCTAATAAACCTCTTGTAATACCTTGCATGGCCAAGGAAATTCCTCACATATTTTTTATTATGAGGAATAGGTAGAGTGGAGAATACCTCTATTTTGTTAGGACCAAACCTGAATCCCCTTGTTGGACACAAAGTATCCCAGAACCACTCCTTCAATCATAATCATGAAACATTTTTCATGACTTAAAGAGAGGTTGTGATCCTGACACTTTTGAAGGATTTTCTCTAAATTTTATAATGCTTCTTCATAAGAGTTTCTATAAGTGGTAAATTAATCCATATAGATCTCCATGAATCCATGTGCAAAGTCTAAAAATATGCTTAGGACTACTCTCTGGAATGTTGCAAGTGTATTACACAGTATGAATGGTAAAATTGAATAAGCATATATATCACATGGATAGGTAAAATTGTTTTTTTTTTAACACACTAGAATGTTGAGAGGGGGTTGAATCAATATAGTTCAAATTTTAATCCCAATTAATAACTATTTAAGTTAGTTGTTCCAATTAATCATTCATCCACTTAATCAAAATAAGAAAGAAGACAAGCATCCACACAAGAACAAAGTTGACACCAGATTTACATGGAAATCCCACAGAGGAAAAACTGTTGTGAGAAATGTTTCTAGGAGCTAATGTCCTAATCCAACCTCACAAATGAGAAAAAAATGCACTTTGATTTAGGGCTACAACTCCCTAATTGAAAACAACTAAAATATGACTGACTTTATGGCTTCAACCCATTGTTAGTCATCAATTTTGCATATTAGTTTTGTATTGGACCTTATCACACTCTTCTCATACACTTATACATCTATGTACACACCATGATGCTCTTCTCATCTTTCATCTTCTATATATATCATCCACATGCTTTGCAATTACAAGTTAAGCTGTCCATAAACAAGAAATTATGAAACTTGTAGCATGTCGGCCTACATATCATTGGTGGTATACAAAAATGATAAAATATTATTTACATTTCTCCCAAATTAGTTTGCATGACTCATACAACATCTAAAAAAACTTCTTAGACTCTGCTCAATGTTGAATTAGTGGTGCACACGACCAATAAACCTTTGTTGGCCTGAACAAAAGAATAACATCATAAAAAGACGTTGAAACATCTATGTGGTATTGGCAATAAGAAATATCTTCATGCACTTCATACATTAGACACTATGAGGCATGTTGACTATCCACACAAACTCATACAACTAAACTTTATATTTTTTTGTCGGTAAAAGTATTCAAACACTTGTTCTGATGAAGATTAAGCATTTGGAACCAAATGTAACACTTTTTCACTTGAAACAAAACTTGTGGAGCACAAAACCACTTGAAACCTCAATTCAAAACTCTTTAGACATAACTGAGTATGTCCTCAAAACCACTTGGCCAAAAATTCGCATCCAAAGGAATGCGAAGCATTTCAACAAGTCTTCATAACACTTTAAATTGTTGTAACATAGTTTGACACACTGTCACTTGTAACTTTCATTGTGGAAGGATTATTGATGCAAAAACTTGGATACAACACCTTCACATCTCCATGAGCTTAACTTCAGAATCATAAGACTAAATCTTTCTCTGCTAAAGGATGTAGACCAAAATGTTGTGTCTCTACCTTAGAGTATATATTGTGAATGCCTTAGAAAAAATTTCTGCAACTTATCACTGAGTGTGGTAGACCAAATTGGCAAGATATCACTATAGGCATACTAAAAACACATAAAGACATGTGTACCCACCTCATCATTCATACTTAGTCAACTAACTAATTACTAATCTTCCATACAAGCAATGCTGACCTGCACTATTTGATATCTCTACATATTAACAATCTCCAAAGCATATACAATATTAAGCACACTTTTGACATTAATGAAAAATAAGCTTATCAAGATGCAACAATATCCCCTTTTTCATTGATGGAAAAACTAACAGATGTGCACAAACACCCCCCCTTAGATGCACATTTCTTTCTCCCCCTTTGACATCAATGGAAAAGGGTAACAAAGCTTTCTCTTTACATGCAAAAATTATAAGATCCCCCTTAATCTATATATCTTTTACTCCCTTTGGGATGAAGTATAGTTACTTCATCAATAAAAATATCCTTATATCTATTGATTTATCTACTTCGCATATATATACAACATAAAAAAAAAGATATCTTACACCAAAACACAAACTCAGCTCAACTAGATGGAAGAATGTTGTTGTAAATGGACTTGAGTTGGATCAAGCTACTATCCTATTATTGCTTTGTTGTGGTCAGGGTCTAAACTTGACAGGTTAACTACACATATGTGTCTTCTACTTCTATCAAGGAAGATGGTGCCTTGTACTTCTGAGTTGCACCATTAGCCTCTGCTAGAAGTCCAGTGAGTGAAGCCAACCTTAGGTTCACTACTCTTAATTGCTTCACTCGACCTTTAAACTACTCCCTTTGATCTTGCAATAGTTGTATCTGGGAGTGCAAGCTTTCCATTTGTGCCCTTATGGAACCATCACTGTCTTGCATGTTATCATAAGCTGCAGCCACATTAGTGATCTACATTTTAATGGCATTGATTTGATCCTTTATGCTCTTTGTTGTAGCTAGCCACTTTAGACAAGAAACATACAATACTTTTTCTTCCTCTAGGCACTTATTAATGTCCTTAATACATGTTCTCAATTTGGTCAATGCAATATCAAACTTTTTAGAGGAATCTTTCTGTCTCTTCTCATTTAACTTTTCTTATGCCTTCTTCTCTAGATGAGATGAATAAGCTTCAAAAGACTCCATTAACTACTTCATCCGTTGTGTAGGGGATAAAGATGTATCCATTTTTGCTTCGGGACATTTTTCTTCCAACATCTTTATTGCCTCTTCCAAAACACCTACACTCTCTACCTATTGTTTTAGCAACTCTTACCTTGTTGTGGAGTTGAGTGCATCCCCAAGAGTCAACTTGTGAAGGGGAAACATACCAAAAAAATTGACTTGTCCATCAAATGTGGGGACATGCAACAATTATGGTGATACTATTGGTTGTATTTACATTTCTTGTGCCAAGAACTCATTGATTGAGTCCACCGAAGAGGAATATGCTTTCTCTAAACTCTCTTCTTTGTCACTCTTCCCCTTTCTCTTCTCCATTTCCTTGTCCTTTTTCTTATCCATTTATTTCTCCTTACTAGAGAAATCCTACTCCTCTTGTTAACTGGAGACACCTTACTCATTTGTACTCACCAGAGGGGGCATATTATTAGTATCATGCTCTTTTGAAGGCCCCTATGTAACCATATCAACTTTAGTTTGCACTTCTTTAATGATATTCTTTGTAACTTATTTTGTTTTTGTCTAATTTTTCTTTTTAACATCACATCCATTATCATAAGAAAGTTTACTCTTTACTTTATGTGGAGCTATTTTTCTTGCTTCTAGACTATCCTCTCATTTTATACTTGGGAGATAGAGGACCGAACCTTGTTGATTTCCTATTGTCTCAGCTCCTCATCAAATTTGATTGTATTTTATCTTCTTTGTCTCAAAGCCTGAGCTAGTCTTTATGAAGCTTTGTCAATGATGTCATTGAAAGATATGTTCTTCTTGAGCATATACACAATGATAGCTTTCTCAATAGTCTTTTGATCTTTTGGAGGGACTTCTGGATGGAGCTCTATGGTTCCATTCAATAAACCATGACTTAAAATTCAATTCAAGATAGTTTCAAGATCAAGGGGATCATGTGAAACTGAAGGAGATTAATCTACTTTCTCCTTTTCTATCTTCTTCCCTTTATTTTTCTATGTGGAGATAAGTTCATCTCCAACTTCTTCCTCATCTTCCTCATCTTCCTCATCCATCTTCTTTATTTTTTCCTTCTATTATGCTCCTCTTTTGTGGCCTTGTTCTATGGTGGAGTTTCTGATGCAACTCTTCTCCTTGCACTAGTTGTTTGTGTAGATCTATAGGGTTGTGGAGTAGATGCAGCAACAAAAGTGGATCTACTGGACCTACTTGGAAACTTCTCTACAAAATTTTCTTCAAGGTCTAAAGAGATATTTATCGAAGTTTGGGAAGAGGATGGTTGACCCATCTTTGAGTACCATGGAATTTCCCACTTCTTAAATAGCTTATCCACTCTCTTTCCACTGGTTAGTCTACTTCTAGATAATCTTATCCATAATTTCTCTATAAGTACCAAATCTTTCTACTTTAGGATCCCTTAAGTTTTTTAGTAGAATATCCATATAACCTTGGAAATATTCAAGTGAATCCTTATAAGGCAGCTTAGGAATCCATGAGGTTTTGGGTTCTATAACTTCCATGTGACAATGATCCTTATCATCATGAATGTACCTCATTCTCATATTTTAAAACCAAATCAAATGGAATTATCACTCTCTCCTACATTTTTGTTTGTAAATTATTAAAGGATCCCCAGTAGAAGGTATTGTATGCTTGCTTGCTTTGGAAACCTTCCATATGTTTCTTGATTTATGCAACTACCAAAGAAAACTTTTCACATATTTTACCTTTAAATCTAGGTAATGCATTCACTAAAAAGAATGTAAGGCAAATGATCAATGAGCCAAACCTGAAATTGTATTTGGTTTCCTTTGTCGTCTTCAAATTTTCCATCAAGTGCTCCCTTAACAATTCACATATACCAAAATTAGTGTCTTCCTTCACCATTTGATATGCAATATGAATTGTGTTAGTGGTGGAAAACCCTAATATATTTGTGAAGTAGACTTATATGCAATACCTATAGTGGTATAACAGACTCCGGGATCAGTGATATCTTTCACTATTAGGGCTCTTTTATCAAATTTTACTCTGGTAAGCTTGATAACTCATTTATTCTTAATTGATTTCATCACTGAGATTGGTCTAGTGGCACAAAGACTAGTAACAACCCTAATAGCTTCATTTGTTATCATGTACAACTTATCCAACCAAATGAATTCTTCATGAATGTGACTTAGAATAATCCATACCCATTCTTTGCAGTCATAGAAATATAGAAAATATTTCCATATATCTAACCCTTTCACTATCACATTTGCATAATCACGCTTATATGCACCATTGTCATCAAGGAGTTCATGTCGAAGCACTTCAAATGATGATGTGTGATCAATTTCATTGAGTGGGGAATGGAGGTATATTCTTACATCTTTGAAATACACCACATTCGTAAGAACTTTTGAAAATGTGCCATCTTTATCAACCTCCATCACCTTGAAAGGAAATGTATGGTACTTTGGCTTGGGTTTCTCCACAACATCAACCAACTATAGTGTCACCATTGATATTCCTTTTGAAATATTTAAATGCCTTTCCTAGGGTTTGGCAAGAAATCATAGAGATATCTTGAAAACCCTTTACTCTTCTCTACTTTACAACAAAAATGGTTTTGTTTTGTTGTACTCAACAAATTTTTTGCTTCATTAAGGCATTTTGATTAAAATGGTCTAAGTCTTGTAAAATTGTTGTAAGAAGTCAATTTGGGCATACAAAGTATAGGATTTTTATGGGTTTACTGTCTAGGTAATATTGGAAAATTTTAATTTTTTTAAAAATTAGGGTTTTCAGACCCCTATTTTTAAGGAAAAACCCTAAAAATTGAATCTTGTCAGAATTGACTAAAAGTTATTTTGATTGGCTTATTTCACTTCACGATCACATTGGTGAAGTAAAAATCAAGAAAAAGTCAGTTTAGCTCTAGTGGGTTGTTTTCACTTTTTAAGGAGAAAAGTTAGGACCTCCAAGGTCATCAATGGCAGTTGGTCAATGCCAGGTGTCAAAATCTAAGCCTCAAACTCATCACAAATGTTTCTTTGGAAAAAGATGTTGAAAAAGATGCTTTGCGACAGAGGGGATTTTCAAATGGTGAAAAATGAAAAAAATATTCTAAGTCTAGAAATAAAAGAGCCCCTGGAGGCTAGGGGCTCCCAAGGTTTCAAAGGCTCAGATCAACTTTTCGGGGTTTGTCACTTCCAAGAAGTCTTCTCTGGAATCCTATCCGCTTCGCGATGAGCCTACCAGCCAGTCCAAGAGATCTGTCTAACGCCTGAATTTGCAGATTGAACGAAGAATCAACAAGTTTGAAAAATGGTTGTCTAGAAATAAAAGTGAGCCCTGTAGGCCAGGGGCTCCTAAGAATTCAAGGCATCATATGTCAATTTTTGGAATTGACCATATCTAGATGATCTTCTTAGCTTCAACCCAGCTTCACAATGGATCTGTTAGCCAATTCATAGGAATTTTCAAACAAAAGTAGCAGTTGAGCGAATGGACACGTAAAACAAAGGTTGAACTAAAGATCACCAAGGCAAAAGCACCCCTGTTGGCCAGGGGCGCTTATCATTTTGGGCAACTAGATGTGGTTTTTAGAGGTTGTATTCTTCAAGGCATCTACTCAACATCCTATCAACTTCATGATGAATCTAGTTACAAGTCTATGAGACCTGTCTAACGCCTGAAATTGCAGATTGAATGAAGAACAAAGGAAATAAAATTGGAGAAAATTTGACTCACTGGTAGAGAAAAGAGCCCCTAGAGGCCAGGGGTGCCCAAACTTTGAGGCACTAGATTCAAATTTTTAAGAAAATGACACCTAAGATATTTGTCTCAGACTTGATCAGGCTTCACAACGAGTCTGTTAGTGGATGAATTAGAGTTTCCAAACAGCTAGAATCAGGAGTCAAACAGAAGGTTAAAGTCAAGGAAACATTGTGAGCTCAAAGTAAAAAGAGCCCCTAGAGGCTAGGGGTGCCTAGGGTTTTAAGCCCTCAAATGTTGTTGTTTGGGTTAGCTCAAATGCTCATCTTGTTTGTGATGCTTCCAAATTTCCATCGCATATCTCAACTAGGTTAGAAGACTTGTTAGTACCCGGTAGCTAGAGATTGAATGAGGAATCAACAAGTTTTGAAAATGGTTAAGTATGGAAATAAAAGAGCCCTTGGAGCCTAGGGGCTCCCAAGATTTTGACTTGCCAGATGATGTTTTTAGGGATTATGCTCTCCAAAAGATCATGTTTAGAATTGACCCAACTCCGTAGTAAGCATGTCAGTCAACTCTAAATTTTTGTCAAGTGCCAGAAGTTATAGGCTGAAGGGAGGTCAAAATCAAGTTCAAAATGTTGAAAATGCATGAAAATTTGGCTAAGTATGATGAGGAAAAGTTCCCTTGGAGGCCAAGGGCGCCTAGAATTTTGAAGGCTCAAAATTTAGAATTAGGGTTTGCAACCTCAAGAAGCTCCTTGTTAGTTTTGATCTTGATCTTTAGTAAAAATTGTTGATGGGTTTTTTTGCACTTCTCAACATAGGCAACACACAAGTGCACTGCCTCTCTTGAAAGGAAACTCCCTACAAGCAAGTTGCAGAAAATTACCCCAAGGTCTCTTAGGTGTCAGGTCATGACTTGCAAAAACAACTCAGTGGATTGATGCGATTTTCTTGTAATCACAAGGGGCATGGATAATTGATAAGTTGGATGGAAATTGGGTCTTCAAATGGAGTTTTCGAGATTTTAAGAGTGATGTGTTAATGCTGCAAGTTCAAAACAACATTCTAAAACTCCATGTGCAACACCAGATTTGGCTTTACAATGATGCTGGAACTTTGCCTAAACTATTATTTCAAAGAAAGGTCAAAAGGAAAAAGGGAGATAAGAGTTCCTAGACTTGCAACTACTGATGGATAGTGATAATGGAGGATGCTACAGTGGACAACCTTCTTATAACTGAGTTTCACTTAACCAAATAACATGTAGTCTCATGAAACTAGTGCTATCTTCTAAGGTTTGTATATTTTCAGTTGTTCATACACCATAAAGCATGAATAAAAGATGAATTTTAAATGTAGCAATGAATTAATGTTCAAACTAGCTTTACACTGTTGTTTATCATCAATAACCAACAAAAAACATGAACATGGAAAGCATCAACACCATAACATTCTTCAAAATCAATGGAAAACATCAACTAATCTACTAAAACTATTTGAAAATAGCTAGAACAACAAACTTAATCAATCTAAATCTATCAAATATGAGGAGATGAATCATGCAACATGAGAGAAACAGAAGAATCCATCAAAAGCAATGAAATTCTATTAAAATTTTTGCACTATGTCTTTACAACAACTCAACTCTCTCTTGAAAATGAGAGGAGACCTCCCATTTATAGTTTTCCAAAAGTGAAATGAATGGCCAAGATTTACTCTCATTGTGTGGCCAAGATCCATTTTACATTAGGGTTTCACCTACCCCTAAAATTTACTAATATAAAATACAATTTTGTCTTTTTCCCTATTTCCTCATGTAGCATCCTGACACTGTAATAGTTTTGTCTTCTTGTTATTGCCTTATTTTATCTTATACTGTTAGGAACTCATCATCTATCACCGAATTTCCTTCATTCTTTTGAAGAGTGGCATACTCCATAAATTTCCCGATCAGTGCTTGAAGCTTATTCCACTCAATGATATCAAATTGAAGAACCTAGAAGGTCAGCTTCTTAGATCTATCGGTGATTAGCTCCCAGTTCTTCTTGCATTTTAGCATGGCCTCGATCACCTGTTCTGAATGGACGAAGGTCTAGTAGCAAAATCCATGAATTTCGGTGTTAGTGAATCTACTGCCCCTTGCTCCATCTTGTGGAAGTAGGGTCAGATCTTCTCTAGGTCCAGTTCCACAATGGGCATATCATAATTTTTCATTAGCTTTAGGTACTCCTCACTGCCCGTCCTATGCTCTTTGACCCATTTGAGGTCAAGCTTGACCTCATGCAATACTCTTTCTAGGAAATCTCTTCTGTGATCCAGACCCATCTTCCATGTTTCCACTAGCCAGTGATCATCTTTTACAAGGGCCAACTCCTTCTCCCATGTCTTTTCAGGCATTTTGAGGATGGCCTTGAGCTTAGGATAGGTAATCCTATATAGCTCAGTGAATTGATGGAAAATCCTCTTTGTTCCCTCCAACTACTTTTGTACTTCTTGGAACTTATTAGCCATTCGAACAATGTTTCATATGCCCATATTACCATTATAGAGCACTCACCTAAACCAATTTGTTGTAGCCTTGGTCCAAATTTTCATCTTCTCCATCTTGGAGAGTTCTTGAGAGAGGAGCGGGGGCGAAGAGGATGTAGTTGGAGCTTCTTCCTCCAGAGATGTCCATTGTTGTATATAGGCGTTGAGATCTGCCACCTATTCCTTTAGTTCCTCCTTAGAGGATTGATCCTTATTCATCTACTCCACGATCGTGGCCATTGATCCCTAGAATTCATCAATTTTTTGCTCCTTGTAGCAGTGCCCAAGTTGATGGTGGATATAGTGTAGCTGATCCCCTCTCCTTTATCTATCAGTGGGGTGGCTATTTGCATGTTTCTTGATCCCGAAGCATCAACCATGATATTAGATTGGACTCTTAGCTTATTTTCCTTCCTAGTCTTCATTTTTGCCCCGACAAGTATAGCCTCGAGTCGAGACTTTGGATTAGCAAGGACTTGGGTTTTCTTTTGCACCTACTTCTTGAGCCAATCAGGCATCTGAGTCTCCCCTTTTGGTGATTCATGATCACCTTCCTCTTTCTGTTCATGATGGGATTATTTTTCTTCATGGCCTCGGGCTTCTTGCTCAGTTCTTTCTTCTTCCTCGTCGGAGTCCTCGATGTGTATGGTCTATTGCCTTCTCGAATTAGCGACGACTATATTTTCTTCAGGGATGTCCTCTATCTAAGGCCCCTTTTCTTTTTCATGTTCGAGCTCTTCATGATGCTCTGGTTCAGGACTCTTTTGAGGAGCATCTTTTTTTTCTTCTTCTGGTGGTACCTCTTCTTCTAGAACAAAGCCTTTATCTTGCCCAGCTAGTGGAGGCTCTTTGAGTATCTCCACATTGACTTCAGTGTCATATTTCTTCTCCTCAGAAGGTTGCTTTTCTGATTCAACTTCTTCTTCGATATCCCTGAGATGCTAGGACAAATATTCCTCAAGCTCTTGATCAAAATTCTTTATTATGTACTTTTCATTGAGGGTTTCAATGTTCTCCTCCAAAGATTGTGACCTCTCCTCACCAGTTACCACTTTTTCCACACTCACGCTCATTCTTCCCTCAGGGAATTTGAAGTAATCATCCTTGAAGGGATCATCTGGTTCTTACATTATTCCCTTGGCAACCTCTCTCTGTTGTTTCTCCATTTCTTCTGATATTTGCATATTGCCTCCATCTTTGGTGGCTTTGTGGGTGGTGGAGGAATAGGCAGGCCAACAACAATTTGGGTGATGGCAACTTGGACAGTGAGGTTTATTATAACCCCAGAAAGGTCATATGGAATTCCTGGTATGTGCCTAGAAAATGCTTGGGCAAGGTGAGAGGAGGCATAGTGGTCGTGGAAATTGAGGATAATGCGGTAGAGAGAATGGGCAATGACGGGGGCAACGAGACAGACAACAATGGAGATATCATGGCCAAGGAGGAATCTATCACCATGATAGGGGTTGTTGGTGAAGTGGAGGAAAGGTGGACTGAGATATCCATGATAGGCGTAGAGGAAATAGGCAGTGTCTGAGATACAAGGGGTGGAGTGGCAACCGCAACAGTTATGGCAGGGGAAGAGGTAGCAGGTGGTCACTCTGGTTGTTCAGCCTCTTCTTCTCCCTCATGCTGAGGATCCTCCTCAATGGTGGGAATCTCATTGAATCCTCCAAATTTCTTGGATTTCTTTGAGGATTCTCCTTCTGAGGAATTTTGTGTATAGACTTTGTGCTTGGGTTGGCGCTCAGACACATCTTTCCTCTTCCTCGATCTAGTTGCTAGAGGGGATTTGGGAGCTTCTTCTACTGGGGCAGTAGTTGTCCCGCTATCCATTTCACTTTCGAGCTTGTCTATAAGCTCAACATATGTCAACACGACACCTTGTTCCTTGAGTTGGGTGATTTGAGCATCCACCCATTGTCTTGTTCTATTTTCTATGGACCTTGTTACAATGTCGAGGTCATTGACCTCCTCTTCATCCCAATCAATTAGTGACAATGGAAAGTTAGCCACTACATCAAATATTTCATCAAGGATGGTGTCCTCTTCTTCCACTATCTAGTTGGGAACTGGGAACAAGTTGATTTTCCGCACAAACAGGGCCACCATCCTCATGTAGTGCCTCATTTTGACCTCCTTGTCATCTTGGCAGTTGGCCCAAAAAATATTCTATGTGAGGCAGGTGGGCGTATTTTTTTTCTTCTGAAAAACCTCTTCAGCTTGTCGTAGGGATCCATCCTGGGTCAGGCTATGTGGAGGTCCAAATGATATTCCACTATTTCCTTTTTTGAGTAATCTATGCACTAGGCCGGGAATAGCGTACATGCCTTGCCCAAATGTGAGAGGGTATGGAATTGCTGCTCGGTGTTTATCACTCAGCAGAGTGTGAGAATTTTGTAGCTGTAGAGAGACTTCCAGTATGATCATCTAGTCATTAGGGTACCAGGGCAGCTTGTAAGGCCTTTCAGAGAAGCCCTCCATTCTGATATAGATGAACTTGGGGAATTGAATAAATAGGAACCCAAACCTTTGAATGAATGCGAAGGCATTGTGGGAGAATCTCCTCTGAAAATATCCTCCAAGGAGTATAATAATATGCCTAATGAAGGAATCGTTCACCCTTTGGTACTCCCTCTTGAAATTCCTATATTGCAACTATGGGTACCGATCATATACTTTGAGCTCTCTGCCTCTTGGATTTAGATTTTGTGCAACGAAGAGGCCTTTGTATGGGAATTCCTCTACTAGCAGGTAGAACAGATAGGAGGTCATGTAGAATTGTGACGTCTTCTTCACAGCCATGAACTATGCGTGCAAGTTCTCACTGATGATCTTGGCCCAGTTGAATTTTTTCTTTCCACGTATAATATCTTCAATAAAATAGAACATCCATTCTTGGAAGAAGATTACACCAGGGAGGCCCATTACTCTGGTCAGTAGAGTGACCAGATCATGGTACTCTTCATGGAAGTCACTCCTGTAAAGCTCCTGCAACACTTTGGCAACACTACCCCTCTTCTCCTTCAACCAATGTTGGTTGATTAGCTTCTTTCATGCTAGGGGATCTTCCTTCCACGTATTCTCGGTGTATCCCTTTTTTGTTTCCTCCATGGGGTCAAATGTCAGGATGTGGAAAGTCTTGCCGATGGACCGAGCAGACAGGTCTGCCAACACCCTGCCTTCATGATCTATTATTTTCCTATTACAACTGTGGTAACACTCTTTTCATGCCATTACAAGTTCTGGGGCTACGAGCGTAGGTGGGAAGCCAACTGCCTTGGCTAGACCACTCTTTCGGATCTTTCATGTATTCTCAATGATGGGGTTGCTTGTGATTCTTCTTTTGAATTCATCTATGTCCACGTGCCCCAAGTTGTTATCTAATATTGAGTCCCACATTGAGGTCACCTTCGAGGTGAATTCTACCTTGTGAAATTGATACTTCATCTGGTCTTTCTCTTCTTTTCCCCTCGGTGCTTTGGTGGTTTTCTTTCCCTTTTCTTTTTCTGTAGACTGCCCTAATGTGTTCATAGCAGATTCCATAAATCCTATAGATAAAGGTGAAGTAAGCACATTCATATTAAAATCGAGGAACGTGAGTGAAATCCTGCAAAACAAAGGTTAGATTCAATAATTCATTTCTCAAAGATCATAAAGTTTATTAACATTCACCAATTGCTCTTCGTTTGGGTCAATTATAGCAATGTGGGCCTAGGGATGTGGGTTTCCCTAGGATGACAGTCATCTGGAGGAAGCAGAAGGGAAACAATGTTTGGCACGCGACGGCCCGCAGACGACCACCTACACTAAGAATTTGCCTTGGAATTTGAAGGTCGGCCTAGGGTCTAGGGCATTAAGTATGTTTAGGCAATTCATCCATGAGGTTTGGAGGCTCTCAATTCATCATTTTGCTTGTGTGGGTAGAAGGAATGTAGAGGCAGCAGATGCCATGGAATTTTAGAGCTCAGCCGTTGAGAAACGACATTCACATGACAGATACAAGCAAGGGGAATTCTGCACAAGGGACCTGCAGGCGGCTCAGGAAGTTTGCAATTATTCCTTCAAGCTTGTTCCCTTCAAAATTTGTGGGTAGGGGTCAGTAGAAAGCCATTGGCAGATGACTGTTCATGGGTGACAGAGATAGGACGGCGACCTGCACCATCGGGTCCGCAGGGCACCTTAGCAGGGGTCATTTTATTTAGGGAAGTGCAGAAGGTAGGTTGAACACAGTCATTTGCGGCCAACAGTCAGATAACGCGAGTCATAGGTGGCGGCCCGCAAAGGAAGTCCCACAATGAACTTGACCTTAGCCATTTTGCATTTAATTGGTTCAAAAGGAGACAACGCGGTCAGAGTCTGCATGGCATACCGACAGGGGCCCTTAGCTATTTTCAAATGGTGGTAAGGGTAGGGCAGTCCGCAAGGAGATTTTTGCACGACTTAGTTTGCGAGGACTTAGCATTCTTTTGAGGACTCTAGGCGATGCCAGAAAGGGCGGGCTCCACAAGTTGGAAGGAAGCAAGAGGTTCGTCGCAGGAGGAAAGCGTGTGAAACGACAACAAAAGGAAAATGAAAATCTATAGTAAGAGACTTGCAATGGGAACTCAACTCATTTTATCACTGGTTGGCACTAGGCTTGGTGGAACTCACGATGCAGGAAGTTGGTAGAGGATGACCGTTTAGAACAGCGACACTACAAGGGCACCTCGCGAGTGGTGGCTTGCAGCCGCAGACCCACATGGGTTTGATGCTTTATGTTTTAATTTAGGTTTTATCGCTTCAAATTTTTGAGGGCGGTGACAGGGTGGCATCTGCTCGCAAAAGCGTACCCGCATGAAGGAAATGCTTAGGTTTATTTGGAACTTTCTTTGAGTGACAACGAAAGGTTTGTGGGCCACAAGGGCTCTGAAAATATGGTTAAGAACAACCGCAAGAAGGTGAAGTTCTACATGACTTTTGGGGCCAAGTTCGATCAATTTCTTAAGGTTTTATGAGATGGGTCAGCGCAAAATTTGCTAGTTAATCGACTGCTTAAGGTGTTTTGGATGTTTTGCCTTAAATTTTTTTAATTATTTCAAAAACCTACTCAAAAGACGTGCTTTAAGGCTGCAACAGTGAACATACCTAGGTATCCCGATGAATTTGGTGAACTCAATGCTGGAAATTGGCCAGGAGATTGTGCGGACGCGAAGGTGGCGACGGTTGCCTAGCTCTGATAAATTTTGAATGGGTGCAAGGTCAAAACGTCAAAAAGACCTATTTATAGGAAAATGAGCATTAATGGCCTACATTAATTGTTCATACGATGGCCGGCGGGGTAGCTGGGCATGAGTTCCAAAAGGGACGGTGGTGGAAAAGTCGGGTCTCGCATCGTGGGTGGAACCCTAGGAGTTGTCGTTGGATGGGCAGCGAAAGGAATGGCCATGGTGGGTGTGGAACCCGCCATGCGAGCTGATGTCGGGTGTTAGTCGTCGGTGAAACAATAAAGGAAAGACCGCCACGTGCAAAGGGAAGCTCACAAGGGCGGACTCGCAGGAGGTAAAAGACACCAATTTGGAAGCTTAAGGGAAATCTGCCAAGGAGGCTCCGCAAAGGCCTGGGACTTAGAAATTTCTTGGGTGGTGAGCTTTGGTCGACTAAAGATGATAACCTTGGAATTCCTTGACCACTTGGAACTCAAAATTAGGGGCACACAAAACGAGGCAAAGGAAAAAAGTGACCCAAAAAAGGTGAAGAGAGAGAGGGTCCCCGTTTTGAATGGGGTGTGTGTGTTATAGGAACAACAAAACTGTTAGCAAGTCTATTGGATATATCAATCAATCAGAATCAATGATCAAACATAGGCTTCGGTGACTTTTGCAAAGGCTATTTTTGAAAAAGTTTCTAAGTCTAGAGATTTGGCACCTAGAGTCAAACTTTGAATTTTGAAACTCAAGTGCATTGGCCGCCCTATAATGAAGGAGTCTTTGAACTCAACTTAAAATAATATCAAAACTCTAGTTTCGCTTCTAAGTCGACCTCAAAATTACTTCATTTTTATTGCATGTGGAAAATTTCTCTGTGCATGTTGAGTGGTGCCTATTTTAGGGTTTTATCTTCATTTAGTTAATTGAAGTGAGGTCCAATGATGTTATTACATCCTAAATTTAGGATATAATTGAAGGGGATGCCTTAACTCATGAAAATTCTTTGAATATGCACTTGGGTGTCCATTTTCTTCGTCACAAGTTGAAGGAAAACATGTATTTTCTCATGCAAGCAAGATTTGAAGGTGCTGCAGGTGATATTTTTTAGTGTTCTTCACAGTGCCGGGTCTAGATTGCTCAGAGGAATTATTTTTCAGACTTCATCTTTTGAGTGCATGCATTCCACACTTCATCGAACTTCATTCAAGGCATAGGCGTCATTTTCAGAGGTAAAATATAATTTCTAGTTTCTCTCTCTCAAATTATTCTATCCTTGTCTTAGGTTTTCTCTCGCATGTCAAATTAAATGACATCATTTTTAGAATATGATCATCTAGGTTCACTCAGTACAACATTGGCAACAAAACCCATGTTCCAAATTTTTTTGAGAAAATTGCTCCATTACTTCTCATTTTTGAAGTATAGTGCTTTTTTTCGAAGATTCTTTTGCATGTCATTCAAAAAGTCAAATTTTTGAAAAACAAAGAATCTAGGTTTGTTCAACTCATTGGCAACTACAAAACCCATGTTCCATAATTTTTTGAGAAAATTGTCCCGTTACTTCTCATTTTTGAAGTATTGTGCTTTTTTTCGAAGATTCTTTTGCACATGGGTGAAAAACTCAATTTTTGAGAAAACAGGGAAATTGGGTTTGATCAACTCTCAAGCAGCGACAAAACCCATATGTTATATTTTTTAGGAAAAATTGCCCTCCTAGCCCTCGCTTCCCTTGCTACTTTTGTTTCAAAAAGTCTTTGCATGCCAAGGAAAAAGGCATTTTTTTGAATTCATGACATTGTGGGTTTTCTTAGAAATACTTTCTCTACAAAACCCATGTGTAAGAATTTTTCATAAAAATTTCCCCTCGACGGGCTATTTTTAGCCTTGCCAGAAGCCATTTTTAGCCTCATCGAAAAAAATTTCAGAACATAGCCATGTTTACAATCAATAGGCTAGTTTTTCATAATGCAGTTCATTCAAACTGAATTCAAGACCAAATTGGTCTTAATTGACAATTTCATAAGAAAAGCTGACGGCGATTTGCATCAAGCATATCTAGAGGGTTGAATCAGACAATTTGACATGCATAGTCACTCAAAGTCCACATGGTTTCATACCTTGTATAGTTGATAGCCTTTCGAGGCCAATTTAGAGGGTTGAATATCATTGGAACTTGGTGTGTGTGGTGAGTTCGCGTGCATTTCTCATAGCTAGAGTGTTCATAGTCAAACTTCATGGTTTCATCATGCAACACTCTTTCATTGAGAAGAATCAAGAAAAGCATCAGAAGTGTCAAGCTGTAGAAGAAATAGAAATCATCACTCCATTTTTGGAGCTGCCAAAGTTACCAAGCAATGAACTTCTAGTACTTGAAGTGTACAAATATTTTTCAGGATTGCTCAAGTTGCTGACAGGCAGTAAAATGACAGTTGAGACATGTGACGACCTCCAAATGATGAAGTAGTTAACAACTTCTTGGAGGAGTTGATTTCTCATAATCACGACTGGTGAACTACTTGTCAGGATGTCCCACCTCTTCAAAATAGACATTAGACACAACAGTTAACTTGATACCTCTTTCCAAGTTAACTCACTATCCCACCTTTTGTGCACGTCTATTTTGGAGAAACCTATGTAGATATTTTAGTTAAATGATGTTGGTTATTAGTCGAATCTCATATCAATAAGTACTTGTGTGTTGCAAGGTCCAATTAGTTTAGTTTAGAATCAGTTAACTGAGGTAGTTTTTCCAGTTAAGTGTTAGGTTGCATACATTTAGGCTTAACAATAAATCTTGCATGCTTACAAGATTCATGTTAACTCAAGGAGATTTTAGGGTCCCCTACTCCTTTGAGACTCTACAAATAAGAGAACCCTTTCTCATTGTATTTTTACTTTTGTTGTGATGACAAATTGATAAGCCACCTTGCCGTGCAATATTGCTATTATGTACTTGTTCACTTTGTTTAATATAAAGTTGGTTGATTGTTAATTTGTGTGATAGGTCCTTCATGCAATTTGATGTCTCAGATTTATTTGTTTTAAATAATCTTGTTTCATATCTACACCTCAGATAGGAGTCCCTCCTCCTTGGGAATTTAGAAATAAAGTTTATCATTTGATGTTGTTATTAATAGTCTTTCTTTCATATCTACACCTCGGATAGGAGTCCCTCCTCCTTGGGAATTTAGAAATAAAGTTTATTATTTGATGTTATTAATAATCTTTCTTTCATATCTACACCTCGGATAGGAGTCCCTCCTCCTTGGGAATTTAGAAATAGAGATTGTCATTTAAGTGTTGTTTCCAATAACCTACTTTCATCCTACACCTCAGATAGGTGTCCCGCCTCCTTGGAAATCCTGAGAACTAGTTTTTTCGTTTGATGTCATTTCCAATAACCTTCATTTCAGCCTACACCTCGGATAGGTGTCCCACCTCCTTGGGAATCCTATTATAAAGTTTATCGTAAATCATTCCCACTTGCTCCTAAGTCCTCATGCTCTGATTTTCTTGCAAAAATAGGATAGTTTTAGCGTTAGCCTAGTTGTAGTTAAGAATATGCAAAACTAGAGAAAAACCTTAGTTGCAATGTATGTGGTTTCTTAACCTTGTGCCTCTACCAGCTAAGTCAAAAAGATAGGATTTTAGAATACTTTTCTTTTATGCATATTAGCAAAAGAGGGAGCTTCCCCTCCTAATTTGAATAGCAGTTAATTTTGTGCATAGTTGTTTGTTTCCAAAATGCACTCCAGAGGTGTGAATTGTAACGCCAACATGTTTGCAAATGATAACAAAATATTCAAATAACACATAAAAATCCTTTCATTTTCCCTAACATTTTTCCATTAATGCATTTGTATTTGTTAGTTAAACCTTCTATCAAAATTATTTGTGTCATCATAAGGATATAACTATGCTCAACACACCTCCCCAAATCATCCCTTTACTCTAGAACCTTGATCAATAGGTTCAATCTTGCTTAGCATACCTGCACGCTAGAGGAATTGATCCAATTCAAATTTTATGCTGAAATATTTAACGTTTTATCCTTTCCATGGGGCTAAAGGATTTGGAAATGATGGCTCCCCCTAAGTTAATGCTCTATCTCAATTTGTCACAAGATCTTGTACAAAATGCACAAGCATGGTATCATCCTTATTCACATTCTCCTGACCTTGATTTTCTTTCTAGACTTTTATATTTTCCTTCTTTTTTCCAAATTAGGGTGTCTTCCTTCTTCTCGTTCTAAATAAGTGGTTTAATAGAACCACTCCTACAAATTTTTTATTTATGCCCAACCTTATTGCAATTGTAGCAAACAATATTTTTCTTTGAAACAAAGTTATTTCTCCTAACTTTAGTTCTGCACTTTGCAATCTTATGACCAAAATTGTTGCAAGCATAGAAATATCCATGAAAAGAAACATTATATCTTTGAGACACAAATGATTTTCTACCCATGTAGTTCTTTCTTCTTTCCATAGATCTATAATTAACAACCTTATGCCCAGATTTATTGTAATAATAACAATAACCTTGAAAAGTTTGAGTGAACCTAGTAGGGGCATGTTGTCTAATAGGTGGAGGAACTTTGAATCTTCTTTATCTGTGGACTGGGACAAATCCACCTTCATTATTCTTGCTATCTTGATCTAATTTTGCATCTTTTGAGGCTATCTTATTAGGTTCTTTAGTGAATATTTTCCTCCTTTATTTCAGACTTGCCTTCTTCTTTGAAAGTATCATATAGGTTTGCGAAAGTACTAGTTGTTGGACTCTTACCTTTCTCAAAACCGATACCAAATTTTTCTTTTGATGGCTTTTGAGAGTTGATTAACTCATCGAGGATGTCAAAACCTCCTTTTAGCTTTAGACCTTTGTCAATTTGTTCTTTTTCTTTATCCAAATTTTTCCTTAGGGAGACAACCTCTTCTTTAAGCTTGGAGCATTTAGCAAATTTGTCATTGAGCTTAGCATTCAGACAATCTAAAATTATTTTACCTTCTTCAAATTTCACTTTCAACTTGAAAATTACTTTTTCTATTTTTTCAAGTTTGAACTAAATTTCATTATTTTCTCTTTCTTCATCCAATTCATTTAGAGAAAAAATGAGTTCTCCTTCATAATCCACTTAACAATCTTCTTCATTGAATTCAAATTCAAATTCATCATCCTCCTTATGGAGTATGTCATCTTCTTCCTTAGAGAACTTATTCTTGGGAACTCCCTCATTCCCCATGTGTTCCAAAGACAATATCTACCTCAATTTTTAGGCTTGTGCCAAGGAATATTTCTCTGATACCAATTGTTGAACACACTAAAATACTAAGAGGGGTGAATAGTATACTTCAAATTTCAATCCAAATTATAAGAAAGAAGACAAGCGTCCAGACAAGAACATAGTTGACACCAAATTTATGTGGAAAACCCCACAAGGAAAAACTACGGTGAGAAATACTGGTAGGAGCTACTATCCTAATCCAACATCACAAATGAGAATTAGTTACACTTTGATTTAGGGCTAAAACCCAAGGAAGCTACAACTCCCTGATTACAATTTTAGGGTCACTCCTAAGGAAGCTACAACTACCTGATTGAAAACAACTAAAATATGACTAACTTTATGGCTTCAACCCACTAATAGTAATCAATTTTGCACATTAGGTTTGTAGCGAACCTTATCATGCTCTTCTCATACACTTATACATCTTCATACACACCATGATGCTCTTATCATATTTGATCTTCCATATATATCATCCACACACTTTACAATTACAAATTAAGTTGTCCATAAACAATAAATTATGAAACTTGTAGCATGTTGGCCTACATATCATTGGCGATATACAAAAATGATAAAAAAATATTTATATTTCTCCCAAATGAGTTAGCATGACTCATAAAACATCTAAAAAAAATTCTTAGACTCTGCTCAATCTTTAATTAGTGGTGCACACCACTATTATACCTTAGTTAGCCTTAGCAAAAACATAACCTCACAAAAAGACTTTGAAACATTTGTGCAGTATTGGAAACAAGAAAGATCTTCATGCACTTCATACCTTAGACACTATGAGACATGCAGAGTGTCCACACAAACTCATACAACTGAACTTCATATTATTTTGTTGGATCAAGTATTCAAACACTTGTTTTGTTGAAGATTATGCATTTGAAACCAACTATAACACTCTGTCACTTGAAAACTAAACTTGCAAAGCACCAAACCACTTGAAACTTCAATACAACACTCTTTAGACATCACTGAGTATGTCCTCAAAATTGCTTGGCCAAAAATTCACATCCAAAGGAATGTGAAGCATTCTAATGAGTCTTCTTAACCACTTTACACTATCATAACACATTCTGGCACACTGTCACTTGTAACTTTCACTACAAAAGGATTATTGACATGAAAACTTGGATATGACACCTTCACATATCAATAAGCTTAACTTTGAAATCGCAAGACTAAATTTTGCTCTGCTGAAGGATGCAGACAAAAATATTGTGTCTTTGACTTAGAGTATATATTGTGAATGCCTTAGAAAAAAAATTGTAACTTATCACTAAGTGAGGTACATCAAATTGGCAAGATATCACTGTAGGGATACTAAAAACACATCAAGACATGTGTACCCACCTCAACATTCATACTTAGTCAACTAACTGATTATTAATCTTCTACACACTACAATGCTGACCTACACCATTTGACATCTTTTCATATTAACCATATTTGGAGCATATGAAATCTTAAGATTACTAATCTTCCATACACTGCAATGCTAACCTGCACCATTTGATATCTCTACATATTAACAATTTTTAGAGCATATGCAATATTAAGCACACTTTTGACATCAATGACAAACAAGCTTATCAAGATGCAACAATCTCCCCCTTTTTCATTAATGGAATAACCAACAGATGTGCACAAACACTCCCCCTAGATGCAAATTTCTCTCTCCCTCTTTGACATCAAGGGAAAGGGTAACAAAAATTTATATGTGAAATGTAGAAAAATAGGAGTTTTATCCAAAATTATGGGGAAATTCACCTATCTTTCTTATTTCATTAGGAAAAAGAGATCCCCTAGGGTAAGATTTATTTTCAACCCTTAGGTGAGTCAAATTTAATGGAGATCTTGTTGTTTTCCTTATAATTGAGGACGGGGTAAATCAACTTGAAATGCACTTTGGGGAGAAAAAATAAAAAATAGTAAATAAACCCAATTGTGCAAAGTAAAACTTGAATCATTAATTTAAATCCTTAAACTATTAGAATCAACAAAATTTTGGTAGATCTGAGAAGGTTAGGATTTTATGCACCTGTCACCAAAAGTTGTTGTTGAGTGTCATCCTAGGACAAATTCTCCCTAGGGAAAATGAGTCTTTGTTGGGATTTTTTGCTCAATTTTCAGGGTCCTCTAGAGATGGATTCGAGCTTCTGATTCCTCCAAGTTTCACTACCATAAAGTTGGAAATAAATTAGGATTTGAGTTTTTGTGGCTTGATGACAATGTTGACAACTTTGAAAATTTTGGAAAATTACACTTTTGATCAATCTTCAATCCTTATTTACCTATAAATCTACACATACAAAGAGAGGGAAAAATTGTTTGTTTTCAATGAATGGGGGTTTGTCTTGGTCAAAACCCCATTTTGGTAATTAAACCTTGAAATGAAATGAAACATGAATGGAAGGAATGATGAATGAACAATGCTATGTTGCAACTCACCAAACCCTTGAATGAAAACCCTTAGAGGAGTGAAGCCTAAAACGTCTCTCCAAGGTCTTGATCTTTCATGAATGGCTTGATTGGATGCTTGATTTGATAGCTTTAATCTTGACTTGAATTCTTGAAACCTACATCACAATTTTAGCTCCAAAAACATGCAGGAAAATAAAATAACTTTGACGTGATGATCTTGATCTTGAATGCTGCAAAAAATGACTAATAAATCTACTCTTCAATGCTCTTGAAAATAATATTTTCTCATATGAAAGTTTCCCTCTTTTTCCTAATGTTGAATTAATAAAATATGTATTTATATATGAATTTCTAATTTCCTGACAATTAAAATTCAAAAGCTGACAATTGCAACTTGAATTTGAATCATAAAAATATTGCCAAAAACATATTTTAAATTGGGGTCCTCCACTTAAGGACCCATTCACCCTTGGGTGAATGGGTCCTAGGACCTAAATCTAGGATACTTCAATTCCAAGGCAATTATTAATGTTTTCAATTGTTTGATGCAAGTTTCCCTTTCGAAAAATGGGATTAATTAGGCTTTTAAATGCATAATCGGTCGAATTAGAGGCTTAATTAAGTCCAATTTAATCAAGGTACCCAAACATAGTGTGAAAATGTAAAGGAGTACATTTTTCTACACTACATTTAGCCTCCACTTAAGTGAGAGTATGAACTTGCACTCAGACTCACACTAAAGTAGAAAAATATGTGCCAAGAAGGGTCCAAGTGCACAAATGCCGATGGGATAGGATGACAAAGATCAAGGAGGTCCCAGGATCAAGATCCCATGGCAAACCAACATCAACACAAAGGGACACACATGAATGTATGATATGAAGCAGCAAGGCAAGATACACAAACATACAATGTCAAAATTAATGCAAAGAGAAAAGAAAGATGAACTAGCAAGTTGCATTATGCCATGTCCATCAAATACACTAATAAGGATGCAAAATCACTTATGAAATACATGGCTCCATAGGTAAGCAAGTTTTGTTATGCTCATGGCCATAAAAAATATGCTCACAAGGGCTAGTGAAACTTGGTGTCCACTAGGTGAGCCCCCAAGACAAGTGGCGATGGGAAAGTCATGCCAAGTCTACAGACTCCCATACATCAACCATACCAAAAGTTATACTCCCTGATAAATTTGATAAGGCACTACAACATGATCAATATTCTATGCTAATGCTACACTAAATTCAACTTCCATGAACAAAGTGAAGCAAGAAACTCACCTCAGGGGGTGCAAATAATAATGCCAAAATGAAATAGTGCCAATGATCACACTTCCTAAGAGATGTATGCTTTCATCACTAAGAAGGGAACATGAAAACAATGAATGGGGGACAATATGCCCCCCACTTAAAATGTTAACATACTTGCTATGTTGGTATTTTAAGTAGAAAGAGAGAATGTGAGGATACTTGGAAAGAATGCACACCTCCCAAAACTACTTATCCTTGCCCCCCAATCATAGAGACAAAGAAAAACACCAAAAACTATCATGTTTCTTCCAAGAGAAATATGGTTGCACCTAAAATTGTACCACCATGAATGGCAATGAGTAAGACACATAAAGCTACCAATGACACATAGTGATGAGCAACATAATAGGATGAAAATCAGTATCAATTAGAGAAAATAAGTGCATCAACACAAGGAAGAGCACCAAAATACTTAAGATGTTGAATTTTATTACTCAAAGCCTTACATTCATTAGTAGAGTGTCCATGAACTCGATGATTGCACAAAATGAACTTTTGTTGTAAAAAAAATCATGTTCTTGGAGGGAGAGATATCAAGTGAGCTTGGAGAAGCCTCGACAAGGTATCCTCTTGATCAATAGTAGAAGATGTGTCTTTTGTTGTGACAAAGATATTTCTTGCTTAGTACAAGGTGTCATACATACATAAGACTCTTTAGATTGTGAGATTTTGTACTCTCCCTTAAAGGAGGGTGTAAAATCCAATGAACCCCAATCATTACTAAGATATGTGGTTGAAGATGTCCTAGGAGTGTTTTGCATGATGAAATTGATATGGAGTGAAGGCTTCTTTGATGCTTTCATTTATTTTGAAGGATAATAACCAAGACCGCTAGTTGTTTCTTGTGTGTTAGGATCTATAGGGAAATGAATACCTTGTTCTCTAGTACCACATCCTTTTCCACTATAACCAAGTTTCTTTAAAAGATCATAGCCTTTTCGATAAATTTTTTCCATTTATTTTGGATTTGGTGGTTTCTCACGATCACACTCGTCATATGTAGATATATAACTTGTGTTTTCCTCTGCTTTGCTAAAATTTGTGGACTCACATGCTTTTGAGGACTCAGCTTGTGCTGATATTATGTTTGTTTCTTTCTCTTTTCCTGGTTTGTGTGTAATCTTGTATTCTCCCATGAATGTAGGTGTGAAATATAGTGAACCCCAATTATCATCCAATAACTTTGTGACTTTTTCAATATTGTTCTCTTTTTGTTCCTCTTGCATGGGCTCTACTTTTGAAGTTGTTATCAATGTTTTCAAAGGACTGTTCTTGTCTTTCTCAGTGTGTAAACAAATTTTTGGTTCAGGGTCACCCTTGATTGTGTAAACCTTGTTATTGTAAATATATTTCACTAGATTATGTAACGTTGAAGGCACCACATTCATTGCATGAATCCAAGGTCTACCTAAGAGAAGATTATATGAAAGATTACTAGGCATGACATGGATAGAAGTTTGCAATGTAACTTTTTCAACTCTCACAAGTAATTTTATCACACCAAGAGGTTGCTTTCCCACATTATCAAAACCACGTATAGATAAAGAGTCTGGTTGAATTTGGATTTTGTCCACTCCAATATTATCTAGAAGGTTTACACTACAAACATTAAGCGCCAAACCATTATCAATGAGAGTTATTTTTATTCCACATCTATTAATTTTAACCACTATCATCAAAGCCTCCTTTTGTGTCTACACTTCTAATGGAGGTAACTCATCTTGATGGAATGTAATGTCTAAGTTGACCAAGTTTATACCTTGAATTAGGGTTGGTACATCATTTGGTTGTACATTAGGAGGGATAAAAAATTATTGTAAAGCATTTTGAAGCATGCTATAATAATTAGGTGAAGCTTGAATCAAATCCCACAAGGATATCTTAGTAGGAGTGTTGCAAAGTTGTTCTACAAGATCATACTCATTTCCACTATTCTAAGGCAAACGAGGAGCAATAGGCAAGATAGATTAAGCCAATGGTAATGAAGAAGGTATTGTTTGTGTTTTCCTATTGTTCTTTGTGTTGTATGTATGAGAAATAGTATTATAGTTTGGTTGCTATGATACATTATTACTAGTGAATCGCCTTGAAAAATTTAAGATACCTCCTAGAGGTTGTGGTTGGTGTTGTGGTGGTCCTATGATAAGAAGTGGCTTAGGAGATGACTTGGGAGGTCCAATAATTAGAGGAATCTTAGGAGGTCCAATGATTAGAGGAATCTTAGGAGGTTCAATTATTAGAGGAATCTTAGGAGGTCTAGTAATCAAGGGAGATCTAATGTTCATAACCTCAACAGACTTATCCTTATTTTGATGATCTTTTAGCAGAGGGAAGTCTAATGTCATTTTATCATCTTCATCTAAGGAAGCCACATTACTATTGTTTGAAATACATGTATCAATGTTATCATCCTCTTGCACTATGATACCCTAGTAGGAGAGTTTTTAGGAGAGGAGAAAATAAAATTTTCATGACATTTAGTGGTTGGATCTTTTAAGATAACTTCATCACTAGTAGGGTAGGCATGTAGAGAAGAATAACTATGATTTTATTTCTTACCAATGATTGCATCCTTTTATTCAACGATATCTTCCCAAGTGGGAGAAGCATTGGGAGATGGAGAAACAAGATTCTCATGACTCTTAATGAGTGGGTGAAGTCTTCTAACACCAAAATATCTTCTTCACAAATAAGAGAGATATTAGGAGAAGAACAAATATAATTGACATGGTTATCTATGATTACATCCCCTTTCCCAATAATGTCTTCCCAAGTAGGAGAGGTAGGGGAAGAGAAAAAAATAGGATTGTTATGTCTCTCAATGATTGGAGCTTTTAACACCAAAATATCCTCTTCACAAATAGGAGAGATATTGGTAGAAGAAAAAATGTGATTGTCATGATTGTCCATAATTGCATCCTCTTTCACTAAATCATTATCACAAGTGGGAGATATGTTGGGAGATGAATGGAGAGTAGGTAAAGTGATGTCAATAAATATTTCAATGATCTCATTTTCTTGTGTCATAATGTCCTCCCAAGAGGGTGGGGTAGGGGGAGAGGGACAAACAAGATTCTCATGACATTCAATGATTGTATCTCCTTTTGCCAAGATACCTTCATCACAAGTAGGAGAGGTATCGAGAGAAGAACAACCATGATTTTCATGATTGTCTATGCTTATGTCCTCTTGTTTTGTTACATTCTTATAAATCCAATAGATATTAGGAGGGTAACTAACATGCTTGTCAAAGGTTTTATTTTGTTTTACTAGATTATTCTCATGAGTAGGAAAAATAGAATCATACAAGGCATGCGATACTCTATGAAAACCAAATGTTTGAAAAGGAAACATGCTTTTATGAGAACTAATCTATCCAAAATATGCAATGCTTCAAAAAATTAACATAATTTTCCTACAAATCTAATGATTTTGAATACTGAAATAAATTTGGAATGATTTAAAATGGCTAAACTAAATGGATGATTAGACCTAATGCATAAAATGAAAATTCTTGAAAATTGATAGACTAAAATAGTGGTTTACCAGTAGATCTAGGAAGTGTAGAGGACTGCAAAAATGCCCAGAAAAGTTGGTTTTGATGAGCCCTCAAGGAATCATTCTCCCAAGGGCGAATGGGTCCTTGTATAGGGTTTTTTTTTAAAGAAAAATTGGAATTTTGAGTTATTGTTTGTGCTTTTTGTTCTAGGTTGGAAACTGTGGTTTATGTGACAATTTTTCAAGATCTGGGTATCTAAATGCAAGTGAAATAAAGGACAAAAAGTGAAAAATTATGACACTTTTTGAATGCAATTGTGACTAAATTTTCTAATGTAAATGATTGAAAGTACACTAATATGCAAGTACTATGCAAATTCAATATGATATGTATGCAATTTTTTGGATTTTTTAGATTTTAAACATAAAAAATGCAAATTTAAAACCCTAGATGAAATTCAAACTAACACAAATCCTAGATCTAGGGTTTGAATTGACTCCAACTTCAGAAAAATTATAGTGCAAGAATGTCGGGTTCACCAAAATGAAATGTAGAAAAATAGGATTTTTATCCAAAATGATGGGAAAATGCACCTATCTTTCTACTTTCATTAGAGAAAGAGATCCCCTAGGGTAAGATTAACTTTCAACCCTTAGGTGAGTCAACCTTAATGGAGATCTTGTTGTTTTCCTTATGATTGAGGATGAAATAAATTAGCCTGAAATGCACTTTGGGGAGAAAAACTAAAAGTAGAAAATAAACCCAATTGTGCAATGTAAAAGTTGAATAATCAATTTAAAGCTTGAAACTATCATAATCAACAAAATTTCGATAGATCTGAGAAGGTTAGGATTTTATGCACCTGTCACCAAAATTTGTTGCTAAGTTTCCTCTTGGAATAGATTCACACTAGGGAAAATGAGTCTTTGTAGGGATTTTCTTCTTAATTTTTAGGGTCCTCTAGAGATGGATATAAGCTTCCGATTCCTCCAGGTTTCACTACCAGAAATTTAGAAATAAATTCAGGATTTGAGTTTTTGTGCCTTGATGACAATATTGAAAACTTTGATAACTTTGAAAAATTGCACTTTTGATCAATCTTCAATCCTTCTTCACTTGCAAATCTACACATACAAAGAGAGGGAAAAATTGTTTGTTTTCGGTGAATGGGGGTTTTCCTTGGTCAAACCCCGTTTTGGTAATTAAACCTTGAAATGAAATGAAACGTGGATGGAAGGAGTGATGAATGAATAATGTTATGCCACAACTCACCAAACTGTTGAATGAAAACTCTTAGAGGAATAAATTCTAACACATATCTCCAAGGTCTTGATCTTGCAGGAATGGCTTGATTGGATGCTTGATTTGATAGCTTGAATCTTGAATTAAATGCTTGAAACCTACATCACAATGTCAGATCCAAAAAAATGCATGAATGAAAATAACTTTGACATGATGATCTTGATCTTGAATGCTATAACAAATGACTAAGAAATTTTCTCTTCAATGCTCTTAACAGTAATATTTGCTCGTAGGAAAGTTTCCCTCTTGTTCCTAATGTTGAATTGATAAAATAACTATGTATTTATAGATTTCTAATTTCTCGACAATTAAAATTCAAAAGCTGATAATTGCAACTTGAATTTGAATCATAAAAAATACCATCAAAAACATATTTTACATTAGGGTCCTTAAATTAAGGAGGACCCATTCGTCGAATGGGTCCTAGGACCTAAATCCAAGACACTCCAATTCCAAGGCAATTTAATTAATGTTTGCAATTGTTTAATACAAGTTTCCCTTTCGAAAAACGAGATTAATTAGGCTTTTAAATGCATAATTGGGCCAATTAGAGGCTTAATTGAGTCCACTTTAATTAAGGGACTCAAAATTAGTGTGAAAATGTAAAGGAGTACATTTTTCTACACTAGAATATGTATATGCAAAACTTATAAGATCCCCCTTAATCTATACAAATTTTACTCCCTCTAGGATGAAGTCAAATTACTTTATCACAAAAAATATCCTTATATTTACTGATTGATCTACTCCACATACATATACAACATAAAAAAAAATATATCATACACCAAAACTCAAACTCAACTCAACTAGATGGAAGCATATTCTTGTAAATGGACTTGAGCTAGATCAAGTTTCTATCCCATTGTTTCTTTGTTGTGGTTAGGGTCTGAACTTGATAAGTCAACTTGTATATGTGTCTTCTACTTCTATCAAGGAAGATGGTGCATTGTACTTATGAGTTGCACCATTAGCCTCCATCATAATTCTAGTGAGTGAAGGCAACCTTATGCTCAGTACTTCTCTTAATTGCTTCACTTGACCTTTAAACGACTCCCTTTGATCTTGCAGTAGTTGTATCTGGGAGTGCAAGCTTTCCACTTGTGCCCTTATGGAACATCACTGTCTTGCATGGGATCATAAGTTGCAACCATATTAGTGATCTGCATTTCAATGGAATTGATCTGATCCTTTATGCTCTTTGTTGTAGCTAGACACTTTAGAAAAAAAGCATATAGTACTTTTGCTTCCTCCAAGCACTTTTGAATGTCCTTAGTACATGTTTTCAATTTGGTCAATGCACTATCACACTTTTCAGAGGCATCTGTAAATTTCTTCTCATTTAACCTTTTTTTTTTTCCTTCTTCTCCAAATGATATGAATAAGTTTCAAAAGACTCCATTAACTACTTCATCTGTTGTATAAGGGACAAAGATGTATCCCTTTTTGCTTCAGGCAATTTTTCTTCCAACATCTTTATTTCCTCTTCCAAAACACCTACACTCTCCACCTATTGTTGTAGAAATTATTTCCTTGGTGTGGAGTAGAGTGTGTCTCCAAGCTTCAACTTGTGAAGGGGAGACATATCGCACAAATTGACCCATCCATCAAATGTGGGAACATGCAACAATTGTAGTGATGCTACTTGTATCTGTATTTTTTGTGCCAAGATCTCCTTTATTGAGTCCACTAGAGAGGAATATGCTTTCTCTAAACTCTCTTCTTTGTCACTCTTCTCCTTTTCCTTCTCCATTGCTTTCTCCTTATCAAAGATATCCTATTCCTCTTGTTGAATAGAGACACCTTGCTCATTTGTACTCACCAAATTGGGAATATTATCAGTATCATGATCTTCGAGAGGCTCTCGTGCAACCACATCAACTTCATTTTTCACTTCTTCAATAATCTTCTTTGTAACTTTTTTTTTTGGTTTGGATTTTATTTTTAACATTGTCATCCATGTTCATAAGAATGTCTACTCTTTGCTTTATGCATAGCTCTTTTGCTTGCTTTCGAACTATCTTCTCCTTTTCTACTTGGGAGATAGAGGACCCAACCTTGTTGATTCCCTATTGTCTTAGCTCCTCATTAACTTTGATTGTATTTTCTCTTCTTTTTCTCAAAGCCTGAGCTAGGATTTTGAAAGCTTTTCCAATGATGTCACTAAAAGATATGTTTTACTTAATCATATACACAATAAAAAATTTCAATAGTCTTCTTATATTTCAGAGGGACTTCCAAATGGAGATCTATGGTTTCATTCAATAAACCATGACTAACAAGTCCATTTAAGCTAGTTTCAAATTCAAGAGGCTCATGTGAAACCGGAGAAGATTGCTCTATTTTCTCCTTTGCTATATTCTTCCCTTTCTTTTTTTGTGTAGAGATACCTTCATCTCCAAATTATTCCTCCTCTTATGATTCTTCCTCATTTGTCTTCTTCCTTTTTACCTTTTTCTTAGGCTTAGTATGCACCTCTTTTGTGGCCATCTTCTATGGTGTAGTTTATGATGCAACAATAGGAGTGGATCCACTGGACCTTCTTGGCAACTTCTCTGCAACATTTTATTCAAGGTCTAAAGAGATATTCATTGGAGTTTGGGCAGAGGATGGTTGACCCATCTTTGAGTACCATGGAATGTCCAACTACTTAAAAAACTTATCCACTCTCTTTTCCCTAGTTTCCTCGATACACTTTTGGATAATATTATCCATGGTTTCTCTTTAAGTACCAAATATTTATGGTTTAGGATCCCTTAGCTTTTTCAACAAAATATCCACATAAACTTGGACATATTTAGTTGCAACATCATAAGGAAACTTAAGAATCCATAAGGTTCTAGATTCTATAGCTTCCATGTAACAATGATCCTTGTCCACCATGAATGTTACCTCTTTCTCATATTTTTTAGACCAAATCAGATGGAATTATCATCCTCTCTTGCATTTCTATTTGCATATTCTTAAATAATCCCATGTAGAAGGTATTGTATGCTTTCTTGTTCTGGAAACCTTTCATATGTTTCTTGATTTGTGCAGCTACGAGAGAAAACTTGTGCCATATTTTAAACCTTTAAATCTAGGTAATTCATTCAGGAAAAAGAATGTAAGGAAAATGATCAATGAACCAAACTTGAAATTGTATCTAGTTTCCTTTGTCATCTTTATAATTTCTATCAGTTGCTCCATCTAGAGTTCACAAAGATCAAAATTAGCACCTTCCTTCACCATCTGATAGACAATATGAATTACAGTGGCAGTGGTATACCCTTCTCTATTTGTGAAGTAGATCTTATATGTGATCCCCATAGTGGTATAGAAAACTTTAGGATCAATGATATCTTTCATTGTTAGGGTTCTTTTGTCAATTTTTTTTTTGATAAGCTCACTAACTATTTTATTCTTAATTGATTTCATCATCAGGACTGGTCTGGAGGCACAAAGACCATTAACAATGCTAATATCCTCTTTTGTTATCATGTAGGGCTTATCCAACCAAATGAGTTCTTCAAGAATGCAGCTTAGAATAATCATTACCCAATCATTGTAGTCACAAAAATCTATAAAATCTCTCCAAATATCTAATGCTTTCGCTACCACATTTGCATATTCAGGCTTGTATTCACCATTATCATCTAGGAGTTCATGTTGGAGCACTTCAAATGATGATGTATGATCAATTTCATTGAGGCATGGATGTGGATTCTCACATCTTCCAAATATATCACATCTGCAAGAACTTTTAAAAATGTGTCATCTTTATCAACCTCCATCGCATTGAAAGGAAAATTCTTGGACTCTGGACTAGGTTTATCCACAACATCAACCAATTGTGGTGTCACCATTGATATGCCTTTATCTTTAAACACCTTTGTTAGGGTTTGGTAGGAAATCACATAGATAGCTTGAAAACCCTTTACTCTTATTCACTTCCAAACACATTTTTTTGCTTACAAATGAGAACAAAATTGTCAAATGAAACATAATACAAAGATGCTCAACACACCTCTGTAAATCATCCCTTTACTCTAAAACCTTGATCAATAGGTTCAATCTTGCTTAGCAGACCTACACGCTAGAGGAATTGGTCTAATTCAACTTTCATGTTGGAATATTCAACATTTTATCCTTTCCAAGGGGCTAAAGGATTTGTAAATGATGGCTCCCCCTGAGATAATTCTCTATCTCAGTTTGTCATAGGATCTCATGTAGAATGCACAAGCATGGTATCATCCTTCTTCGCATTCTCCTGACCTTGATTTTCTTTCTAAAATTTTGTATTTTCCTTTTTTATTGAATTAGGGTTTCCTCCTTCTAGTTCTGAACAAGTGGTTTCATAGAACCACTCTTACAAAAAACTTCTTTATTCCCAACCTTATTGAAATTGTTGCAAATAATATTTTTCTATGAAATAAAGTTATTTATCTTAATTTTAGTTCTACACTTTGCAGCCTTATGACCAAAATTGTTGCAAGGATAGCAATATCCATGAAAAGAAACAACATCATATCTTTGAGGCACAAATGATTTTTACCCATTTAGTCATTTATTTTTTCCCTAGATCTACAATTAATAGCCTTATGTCTAAATTTATTGCAAGAATAACAATAACCTTGAAAAGTTTGAGTGAACTTGGTGGGGGCATGTTGTCTAGTAGGTGGACCTTTGAGTCTTCTTTGTCTGTGGACTGGGATAAATCCACCTTATTTTTTCTTTCTATCTTGATCAAATTTTGTATTTCGAGAGGCTATCTTCTTAGGTTCTTCAGTGCAATCTTTTACCTTCTTTATTTCAGACTTGTCTTCTTCTTTGAAAGTATCATATAAGTTTGCAAAAGTACTAGTTGTTGGACTCTTACCTTTCTCAAAACAAAGACTAAATTTTTATTTTGATGGATTTTGAGAGTTGATCAACTCATCCAAGATGTCAGGACCTCCTTTTAGCTTTAGACCTTTGTTAATTTTTTCTTTTGTTTTATCCATTCTTTTCCTCAGGGAGACAACCTCTTCTTCAAGCTTGGAGCATTCAAAAAAATTGTATTGAGCTTAGCATTCAGTAAATATGCAATTCTTTTACCTTCCTCAACTTGCACTTTCAACTTGATAATTTCTTTTTCTTGGCAACTTCTCTACAACATTTTCTTCAAGGTCTAAAGAGATATTCATTGAAGTTTGGGCAGAAGATGGTTGACCCATATTTGAGTACCATGGAATTTACCACTTCTTAAACAACTTATCTACTCTCTTTTCACTGGTTAGTCTGCTTCTAGATAATCTTATCCATGATTTCTCTGTAAGTACCGAATCTTTCTACTTTAGGATCCCTTAGCTTTTTTAGTAGAATATCGATATAACCTTGGAAATATTCAGGTGAAACCTCATAAGACAACTTAGGAATCCATGAGGTTTTGGGTTCTACAACTTCCATATGACAATGATCCTTTTCCATCATGAATGTTACCTAATTCACATATTTTCATACCAGATCAGATGGAATTCTCACTCTCCCCTACATTTTTGTTTGCAAATTCTTAAAGGATCCCCAATGGAAGGTATTGTATGCTTTCTTGTTTTGGAAACCTTCCATATGTTTCTTGATTTGTGCAGCTACCAAAGAAAACTTGTCCCATATTTTACCTTTAAATCTAGGTAATTCATTCACTAAAAATAATGTAAGACAAATGATTAACGAGCCAAACCTGAAATTGTATCTGGTTTCCTTTGTCCTCTTCAAATTTTCCATCAACTGCTTCCTCAATAGTTCACAGAGATCAAAATTAGCACCTTTCTTCACCATCTGATAGGAAATATATGTTGGTGGTGGAAAACCCTACTCAATTTGTGAAGTAGACTTATATGTAATCCCTATAGTGGCATAGAAAACTCTGGGATCAATGATATCTTTCACTGTTAGGGTTCTTTTATCAAATTTTTCTCTGGTAAGCTTGATAACTCTTTTATTCTTAATTGATTTCATCATTGAGACTGGTGTAGTGGCATAAAGACCAGTTACAACCTTAATAGCCTCATTTGTTATCATGTAGGGCTTATCCAACCAAATTAATTCTTCATGAATGCAACATAGAATAATCCTTACCCATGCTTTGCAATCACAAAAATATAGAAAATGTTTCCATATATCTAGCCCTTTCATTGCCACATTTGCATATTTGTGCTTATATGCACCATTATCATCAAGGATTTCATGTTGGAGCATTTCAAATGATGATGTGTGATAAATTTCATTGAATGGAACAAAGGTATATTCTTACATCTTCAAAATACACCATATTTGTAAGAACTTTTAAAAATGTGCCATCTTTATCAACCTCCATTGCCTTGAAAGGAAATGCCTAGTACTTTGGCCTGGGTTTCTCCACAACATCAACCAACTATAGTGTCGCCATTGATATTCCTTCTAAAATATTTAAACACCTTTGCTAGGGTTTGGCAAGAAATCACAGAGATAGCTTGAAAACCATTTACTCTTCTACGCTTTACAACACAAATGGTTTTATTTGAAAATGATAAAAAATATTCAAATGAAACATAAAAAATTCTTTCATTTGCCCTAACTTTTTTCCATAAATACATTTTTACTTGTTAGGTGAACCTTCACAAGAATACAAATATGCTCAACACACCTCCCCAAATCATCCCTTTACTCTAGAATCTTGATCAATAGGTTCAATCTTGCTCAACAGACCTACACACCAGAGGAATTGATCCAATTCAACTTTCATACTAAAGTATTTAGTGTTTTATCCTTTGCATGGGGCTAAAGGATTTGCAAATGATGGCTCTCCCTAAGTTAATTCTCTATCTCAGTTTGTAACAAGATCTTGTGTAGAATGCACAAGCATGGTATCATCCTTCTTCGCATTCTCGTAGCCTTGATTTTGTTTCCAGACTTTTGTATTTTCCTTATTTTTGTCAAATTAGGGTTTCTTCCTTCTTTTGCTTCTGAATAGGTGGTTTAATAGAACCACTCCTACAATTTTTTTATTTATGCCCAACCTTATTGCAGTTGTAGCAAATAATATTTTTTCTCTGAAACAATGTTATTTCTCCTAACTTTAGTTTTGCACTCTACAACCTTATGACCAAAATTATTGCAAGCATAGCAATATCCATGAAAAGAAACAACATCATATCTTTGAGACACAAATGATTTTCTACCCATGTAGTCATTTCTTCTCTCCCTAGATCTATAATTAACAACCTTGTGTCCAAATTTATTGTAATAATAACAATAACCTTGAAATGTTTGAGTGAACCTAGTAGGGGCATGTTGTCTAGTAGGTGGAGGAACTCTAAATATTCTTTGTTTATGGACTGGGATAAATCCACCTTCTTTATTCTTGCTATCTTGATCTAATTTTGCATTTTTGGAGGCTATCTTATTAGGTTCTTTAGTGAAATATTTTCCTCCTTTATTTTAGACTTTCCTTCTTCTTTGAAAGTATCATATAGGTTTACAAAAGTACTAGTTGTTGGACTCTTACCTTTCTCAAAACCAATACCAAATTTTTATTTTGATGGATTTTGAGAGTTGATTAACTCATCCAAGATGTTTGAACCTCCTTTTAGCTTTAGATGTTTGTCAATTTTTTCTTTTTCTTTGTCCAAATTTTTCCTTAGGGAGACAACCTCTTCTTTAAGCTTGGAGCATTTAGCAGATTTATCATTGAGCTTAGCATTTAGACAATCTACAATTATTTTACCTTCTTCAAATTTCACTTTCAACTTGAAAATTACTTTTCCTATTTTTTCAAGTTTGAACCGAAGTTCATTATTTTCTCTTTCTTCATCCAGATCATTTAGAGCAGAAAGGAGTTCTCCTTCATAATCCACTTGACAATCTTCTTTATTGAATTCAAATTCAAAATCATCATCCTCCTTATGGAGTATGTTCTCTCCTTCCTTAGAGCACTTCTTCTTGGGAAATGCTTCATTCTACATGTGTTCCAAAGATAGGATCTACCTTAGTTGTTAGGCTTGTGTCAAGGAACCTTGCTTTGATACCAATTGTTGAACACACCAAAATACTGAGAGGGGGGTGAATCAATATACTTAAAATTTCAAACCCAACTAATAATCACTAAAGTTAATTTATTCCAATTAAGCATTCATCCACTTAATCAAAACAAGAAAGAATACAAGCATCCACACAAGAACATAGTTCACACCAAATTTATGTGGAAAACCCCACAAGGGAAAACCATGATGAGAAAAGTTACTAGGATCCATTGTCCTAATCTAACCTCACAAATGAGAAACAATTACACTTTGATTTAGGGCTACAACCCAAGGAAGCTACAACTCCTTGGTTATAGTTTTAGGGTCACTCCCAAGGAAGCTAAAACTCCCTAATTGAAAACAACTAATTTTTTTTACTTTATAGCTTCAACCCACTAATAGTCATCAATTCTGCACATTAGGTTTGTAGCGGACCTTATCACACTCTACTCATACACTTACACATATTTTCATGCACCATGATGCTTTTCTTATCTTTGATCTTCTATATATATCATTGTAACATGCTCAACTAGATTTTCTTCAATAAAATAAAATTGACATTATGAATATTAAATTTATGACATAAATTCCATAGCTATTTCCATTTAGCAATTTTATGTCAATAAATAAACAAATAAATATGAAATATATATTCATTTCCAAATGTCAATAGTCAATTTACAAGTTTGACTTGGCATTCAACACCACAAAGTTAGTTCTCAAATACATCAATTTTATCCTATTACATCAAATTTCTTCATTTACATCAATGATACAAATACATAATAGAATTCTAATATGGTTCCTCTATGATAGCTCGCCTCCACTGGTGGATGAGAACATGGTTGATGTGCTTTTCCACCCAACTATGAAGCTATGCTTCCTCATAATTCTTCAGTCAGTCGAAGAATACTCGACCTTGCATGAAAAACTTAGTGAGAGATATAGTTTGCAAGGTGGAATTTGTACGTGCCTAACTACATGCATTTCTATCTACTATTAGAATATGAAAATTCCATGTTAGGTAAATAAATACAATAGAGAGAGGATAAATATTAACAATTTGTTCCGTAGATAAAACTAACTGCAAAGCTTGGCCAAGCTCATGTTGCATAAAATGCAACTCTAGTTAGATTTGGAAAAGAAAATATACACTCTCTGACACCCATTCTCGGAAGAAAAGCTCATCATATCAAAGGGGTATCCCTCCATTTTATACCATCTATTAGCATCATATTCTATTGTGCTACATACTACCATTGAATTCATGTATCATTCCATTCCAAGATTTGACCACAAATATGCCATCTAAATCAGGTATATTTGTTATCTATTCATCATATATCTTTCTTTCTATTAAGACACATATTTCAAATCCATATTGTTCTATTTCTATAATTCTTTCCTTTGCAATCAAAATTTAATAATCTTATTCAATGAATAAATCAAGATGAATCAAAAGGTATACTGCATGTTTGTGCACATGCATAAATGAAGCATTTATGCATGTACACATATATGCCTAAAAATGAACATAGTTGGAATATGTGTATACATTCTAAATAGAAAAAGAAAATATTCCTTACATACAGGAATCCATATTTAGAAAAGAAAAAACATCAACTTGTTCAGATGCTCCATTTAATTTTTCAATGACATATAATCTCAATTAAAATACAAATAAAAAACGTATTCCATAGACTTGTTTAACATGATTGATCTAAAATATCCATAGTAATCAATACCAGAGAAGTAACATTTCATATAGAACAAAAGAACCTTTCGATCAATTTTAATTCAGATTCTAAGTTTGTCTATTTATAGTCAACATGTCCATTTTTTGTTCAGTTTGGAATTACCATTGTAATATTTTCATAAAAGAACATTAGTATATTGAAAATAAATATGAATGCTTTGTTCCATCAGAGATAAGATTTCACATAAGGGTGTCGATGGACATGTTATCATGAAGTTTATAACATACTATTATTTTATTTTAAAGATTCTTCATTTTATCTAATAGCAATTGTGCCTCGGTTCAACCTACAAAATTATGAAATCACCCTTCAAATACACTTATAACACTGGAATAATCGACAGTGAAAGATAAATATACGTATACACACATACACACACACACACATATATATATACACATGCATCAAAGCATTCACATAATGAATAATAGGGTTTATAATCCCATGGAAAAATATAGTTGAATACTATTTTCATAGAATAACCCTAACAATTTTAACATGCATCGAATGATAGCACATTTTTTCTGAGAGAGTTTCCCACCGAACGATAACATCATTTGTCCATGGTTTCCATAGAACGATAACATTGTTTTTCACATTCTATATTCTAAAGAGTATGATGATATACACACATCAAAGTAACATCGACAATCTTAGTTTGGCCTTGCATTAACAGGGCTTGATATCGCCACAACTTACCACCCAAAATGGTGGGTATGACATATGTGAACGATGCATGTCATTCACCATTTGGAAAATATCAAAGCGGTATGAATCGCTCGGCTATATTAAGCTCAACGCCCATAGGGCACTTGATACAATATACGCCGAACACCATAGGGTGTCATGCAAACAATGCATCATTACACAAAGATTTGATAAAATAAATACATTAACACTAGTCGGGCCAAACGACCTCGACCTTCAAAAAGAAAAGCATACAAGTGAAAACCCATCATGGGTTCTAATCGATACCCATGCATGCAAAGCATAACAAAATACAAGTTCACTATGGTGGCTTTGGCCCCAATAGAGCTAACACAAGTCGACATAAGTCGACTGACAGAGGAAATCACATGAATACTAGATCACAAAATGCATAACACAGCCTCAAAATAATGCATATGAAAATATATTCATTTAATTTCAAGGAAACATCAGTGAGGGGTTCAAATTAGCTCTCATTTATGTGATCCTAGTGATTTTTTTCCTGATGGTTTTAGCAACAAATTTTCAACCCCTTTGCTTTTTTCCTCCTCTATTTATTCTCTCCTGATCTTCCCTTGTTTTTCTTGCTAAATTATTTGCTTTATTCCCCTTCTGACCATGAATATCTCTTTGCTAATTTCAAAGATAGTGGTCTTAGATTTCTTTGTCTCCATATTCTTTACCTGGCCACCCACTTCCCCTCCATTTTTTGAGCATTGACTGTAGCTTTTTGATATGAGATGGGTCGGCCCCTATCCATTTCATTATGGGAGTTACAAATTTTTAACCATGAGTTCATTGTTTTTCAAATAAAATTAATTAAACCCGAGGGAATACATTTATATGTATATATATTTATATATTCATATGTAAATATATGATTTTACCCATATATGTATATATACATATATTCATACATATACATGTCTTCTATTTCTATAAAGGGATTTGAAAATATACATCTTTATTTTTTTATCCCATTTCCTCATTCAAAAACCTATTTTCAAATTCATCAAAAAGAACAAATAATACAATCATTTTTCATATGATAATTGTATATGATAGAATGTGTTTTTAATTTCATTAAATATCAATTTTGAAACAGACAGGGTATGACAAGTATGCACTAAATTTGTTTCTTTCACTAATTATAATTCTCACACCAAATATAATGATATTTATCAACTTTCAAACAAATGCAAATGTCATGGTCTATTGTGGTGTGTGAGATTCTAGATTCCATTCTTGCTTACCATGGTCATCTGGCTCAGCGTTCCTACCTCAATCAAGTTCTTGTCCTTCAACCTGCTCTTGCACACACATTCTTACACTTGCCCACTTATCAATAACCTTTAACTAATAATCTTATAGAATAATTTTCTTAAATCACAAAATTTGCAAGATATTCATTTTCAATTCGTCATTGCATTTTATCAGATCCATAAATAAAAATGATAAGTTCCATTTTTCAATCATTTCAATTTTCTCAACATTATTAAATGCAAGCAATGAAATTGAGATATCACATCCTTCCCCACTAGAAAGAGACATCATCTCAATGTTTGATCAAACAAAATTGTTTCACATATGTTCATTAAATCAAAATGTTTTCAAGCCAAAACATCATAACATACCAATCCAAAATATTAGGAAATAGTATAAAGATAATCATTAATAGTCTATGTAAGAAAGAAAATGAGGGAAGGAGTGTTTTATTTCCTCCACATCCTCCCATGTAGCATTTTCCTCATAATACTGATCCCATTGGACCTTATATTGAACAATGTCTCTGTTTTGCAACTTGACGTTGTGTCTATCCAGAATTCTAATGGGCTCCACTAGCACCACTCCTGGATCCTCCACCTGTAAAGAATGCCAATCAAGTATATGAGATGCATCTAGGTGGTATGGTTTAAGTGAAGAAACATGAAACATATTATGGAGTCAAGCTAGAGCAGGGGGTAGAGCAAGTCTGTATGCAATCGGGTTGATTACTTCCAACACATCAAACACACCCATGTATCTTGGATCCAACTTGGATGATTTCCCAAAGGTAATAGAGCTCTTATGCAGCTTGACTCTTAAAAATACCTTGTCCCCGACTACAAATTATCTAAACATTCTATTCCTGGTAGCATAACTCTCTTGTCTATCTGCCACCTACTTCAGTCTACTCTTGATAAGCCTCATCTGATCTTCCATCTCTTTTATCATTTTAGGACCCACTATGATCCTATCTTCCAATATATCCCAACTAATGGGAGTACGACACTTTCTCCCATACAAAGCCTCAAAATGTGCCATACCTAAGGATGCATGATGGGAGTTGTTATAAGAAAATTCTACCAATGGTAGATACTCTTACCAATTGTACTGTTGATACATATAGTACATCCGAAAAAGATATTCTACTACCTGATTCACTCTCTTAGTTTGGCTTTCAGTCTAAGGATGATAGGCTAAACTGAAGTTTAAGTTAGTCCCCAATTCTATATTCAAATTTGTCAAGAACCTTGATTTCATCTGTGTATCTCTATCAAATATAATGGTCTCTGGAACTCCATGTAAATGGAAGATATCTTGGACAAATTTCTTGGCCAAGGTCAATGATCCATCCTTAAGGTTTCTTATGATAAAATGTGCCACCTTAGTCAACTTATCAACTACTCCCAGAATGACATCATGCTTGTTCTTTCTTAGAGGTAACCCCTATACAAAGTCCATGTTGATCACTTGCCATTTGTACTCAGGTATATCATGAGGATAAAGGAGCTCTGTTGGATGCACGTGCTCAACCTTGACTTGTTGACACTCCAAGCATCTAGCTACGTATTCTACTATGTCCAAACTGAGTTTTAGCCAAAAGTACAAGGTTTTCAATCTGCAATCATCTTTGTAACTTTGGGATGTCTAGAATATGGTGCATTGTGGACTTCTTCTAGGACCAACTTTCTAAGCTCTCTAAAATTTGGAATATACATTCACCTTTGGTATCTCAAGATACCGTCTAATTCAAAATCGTACCCATCGAATCGATGGTTCGACGAATTCTCTTCTAGAGCCTTTTTCACCCTCTCATAATACTCATCACCGTGTAAGTATTTTATTACCTGTTGCCTCAAATTGGATCTCGTAGAGGTCATGGCCACTAGATGTCTTCTTCTACTAAGAGCATCTACCACTCAATTTTCCTTTCCTTTTATATATGTAATTTTGAATTCATACTCGCTAAGGAATTCTAGCCATCTCCTTTGCCTTGCATTGAGGTTTGGTTGTGAAAATATACCTCAATCCTAAATGATCCATTTTGAGCTCAAATGGATTTCCCAAAAGATAATTCCTCCACATCTGTAAGGCATGTATTATAGCTGTTAACTCCAAATCATGTGACACATAATTTACTTCATGTTGTTTCAGCTTCCTAGACTCATACACCACCACTTGCCCTTCTTGCATTAACACTACTCCTACTATGTCTCTTGAAGCATCCGTGATCTAATGAGAATTGACCATTGGGATTTGGAATAATTAGCACTGGTGCTGCTATGAGTTTCTCCTTTAGGAGTTGGAAAGCTTGTTCACATTTTTTAGTACGCTCAAATCTCTTACCTTTGTTTTGAAGAGACATTATTGGGGCTGCAATTTTAGACAACCATTGCACAATTTTTTTGTAATATCTGACAAGGCCTATAAAACTTCACACCTCAATCACATTCTGAGGCGTCGCCCATTCTACAATTGCTTTTATCTTCTCAAGATCCATAGATATATGATCTCTTAGTTGAGATAATGTGGCCTAGGTAGTGCACCCTATCCTAATAAAATGAGCACTTGGATAGCTTTCCAAAAAGCTTATTTTCCATTAGACATTGTAAGACTATCCTCAAGTGTCGATTGTGTTCCTCAATAGACTTGGAATAAACCAATATATCATGAATAAATATTAGGAAAAAATCATCCAAATAGTCCCAGAACACACTATTCATAAGATTCATGAAAGCTACAGGTGCGTTGGTCAACCCAAAGGGTACAATGGTGAACTCATAATGTCCATACCGAGTTTGGAAAGCTATTTTTTGAATATCATATTCCTTTATTCTTAATTGATGATAACCAGACCTGAGATCAATTTTTGAGAATACTATTGCTCCCTTCATCTGATCAAATAATTCATCGATCCTCGGAAGAGGGTAGCGATTCTTTATGGTCACCTTGTTCAACATCTGATAATCAATACATAGATGCAAGGTTCCATCCTTCTTTTTCACAAAGATAACTGGTGCTACCCATAGTGACACATTGGGCCTAATAAGCCCCTTAGGTAACAACTCCTGTAATTGGGATTTTGATTTGTAAAGCTCTATGGTAATCATCCTATATGGAGCATTAGACTGAGGCTTGACTCTTGGCACTAGGTTAATGGAGAAATCAAATTCTCGGTTTGGAGGCATCTCAGTGAGATCTTCCAGAAACACATCTTGGAATTCCCTAAGAATTGGATAGTCATCAAGGTATGGTTTCAATGCAAGAAGGGTAAGTGGTGGTGTATGAGTCTAGGAAGCTGAAACAACATGAAGTAAATCATGTGACACATAATTTACTTCATGTTGTTTCAGCTTCCTAGACTCATACACCACCACTTTCCCTTCTTGCATTAACACTACTCCTACTATGTCTCTTGAAGCATCTGTGATCTAATGAGAATTGACCATTGGGATTTGGAATAATTAGCACTGGTGCTGCTATGAGTTTCTCCTTTAGGAGTTGGAAAGCTTGTTCACATTTTTTAGTACGCTCAAATCTCTTACCTTTGTTTTGAAGAGACATTATTGGGGCTGCAATTTTAGACAACCCTTGCACAATTTTTTTGTAATATCTGACAAGGCCTATAAAACTTCACACCTCAATCACATTCTGAGGCGTCGCCCATTCTACAATTGCTTTTATCTTCTCAAGATCCATAGATATATGATCTCTTAGTTGAGATAATGTGGCCTAGGTAGTGCACCCTATCCTAATAAAATGAGCACTTGGATAGCTTTCCAAAAAGCTTATTTTCCATTAGACATTGTAAGACTATCCTCAAGTGTCGATTGTGTTCCTCAATAGACTTGGAATAAACCAATATATCATGAATAAATATTAGGAAAAAATCATCCAAATAATCCCAGAACACACTGTTCATAAGATTCATGAAAGCTACAGGTGCGTTGGTCAACCCAAAGGGTACAATGGTGAACTCATAATGTCCATACCGAGTTTGGAAAGCTATTTTTTGAATATCATATTCCTTTATTCTTAATTGATGATAACCAGACCTGAGATCAATTTTTGAGAATACTATTGCTCCCTTCATCTGATCAAATAATTCATTGATCCTCGGAAGAGGGTAGCGATTCTTTATGGTCACCTTGTTCAACATCTGATAATCAATACATAGATGCAAGGTTCCATCCTTCTTTTTCACAAAGATAACTGGTGCTACCCATAGTGACACATTGGGCCTAATAAGCCCCTTAGGTAACAACTCCTGTAAATGGGCTTTTGATTTGTAAAGCTCTATGGTAATCATCCTATATGGAGCATTAGACTGAGGCTTGACTCTTGGCACTAGGTTAATGGAGAAATCAAATTCTCGGTTTGGAGGCATCTCAGTGAGATCTTCCAGAAACACATCTTGGAATTCCCTAAGAATTGGATAGTCATCAAGGTATGGTTTCTCTTTGTCAGGTTCACTAACATGCACAACATACATGACACAACCCTTCCTCTAAGATCTTTTGAGCTACATAGTTGATATTTTCCTAAGCTCCAGGGGTCTTTGTATACCATGTATCTCATCTGAGTACCCACAATCATCCAAACAACTCACCATATTATCATCACAATTTACAATAGCCTTGTGCTCATTCAATCAGTTCATTGCCAAGATTACATCATAGGACGCTAATGGTGCAATGCAAAGGTTAACTTGGGTCAAGAAGTTGGGAAGTTCCAACTCATTGCAAAAGAAACATGAATCTACTTCTTGCTCTACTCAATTCCCACACTAAACAAACCATGAACTTTCTAGATATCTAGGTCAAATGGGTAGCTTAGAATTCATTATAGGATCTATGAAATACTTAGTAGCTCTAGTATCTATCAATATAGAAATGGTTCGGCCATAGAGCTTACCCATCAATCATATTGGGGAAGCCTGGTACTCTGCTTGCTTGTTATCCACCACTACATGGATCTTGTGTTGCAGGGTCTGCTGTTGGTTTCCTTCCTTCCATGACTTCAACTTTTGAGGGTAGTTAGATGCATAATTCTCTCCTCCACAAGTGTAATACCTATCACATGGTCATTTTTGATTTCTAGACCTATCTTCTTTTGAGTGCCCTTAGGTACTATTATAGGTGTCATTTCCCTTGTTGGCCATTTTATTCCTTCTACCTTGGTTGCTTTCTTCCTTTTCTGGAGGGTCGCCTTCCCTTTTCAAATTTATAATTTTATGGGACTATCTCCCTTATTTCCATCACCCTTTCGAAACCTTTTGTTTTTGAACCGAGGCTTGGAGTTTGAACCTTTGCAAAAATTTGACAACTATTGCAACTTTTGTTCTTGCTTAATGGCCTTCTCAAAATAATCTGCCATCATGAGAGGATTGTGAAGATCCACTTCAACTCCAATGTGGGGTCTTAATCCTAATATAAACTTTCAAATCCAAAAATGCTCATTGGATTGATACTGCAACACATACTTGAGCAATTTGGTAAACTTCTCCTAGTACTGAACTATTGTTAGGACACCCTAGGATAGATTTTGAAATTTATTCATCTTCTTGTCAAAGAAAAGTTGTGGTAGCCACCTCTTCCTAAAATATTGGAGGAAAAACTCCCAAGTGATCTCCTCTTGTGAAAGTATCCCTTTTGCCTTCTCATTGTCCCAGCAAGTAGCTGCCTCTCTAGACAATTGATATGTAGCCCAAGCAACCTTGGTCTAGTCCAAAAGGTTGTGAAGTCCAAAATATTTTCCATCTCTATGATCTAGGCCCCAGCCCCATCTCTGATGGCCTTTCCATCGAAATTCAATGGTGCTACGTTCTTAAGATCTTTTCCCAGGTCTTCCTCAATTTGACCTTGATTGTGATTCCCTTATCCTTGGTCGAGTTACCTCATTCCTGAGATTTTGATCTTCCCACACTCCTTGTCCCTCTTGTTCCAAATGGTCCATTCAGGATTCTTATTAGTTCAAGAGTTCCAAGATTTGTTCTAGCCTCTTGCTTGTCCCAAATTGTCTTGTCTGCTACCGCTTGAATCTTGTCTGGTGGTCACCATAGTGACTCACACTTGACCTATGTCACAACCACGTTTAGCATTTCATAGAACAAGGGTTTTTTTATGTTTAAACTATTGCATATATACAGTACAATGCACACAACATGTAATCTAAAAGAGATATACACGTTCATTCACATCAAGACAAGCCTTCAAGCTTCATGCTCTTGAACAACAAAAGACTTTCTTTATTTATATTAAATTTGGATTTACATTGATCCTTATTTACTAAAGTTTGTTTCCACTCTAAGTATTTCCCTCATATTGGAAAGAGGACATTCCTTTGTATCCTCGTCTGAATATACATCTTCCCTCTTGACTGAGGCATGACGTGCACGTAGGAACTCCTTCTCCTCAGTTAATAGTAGCCCATTAGGTCCACATCCTATTGGCCAATCTCTAAATGTAGAGGGTTTCTTAGTCTTAGGAGTTTGTTTGGTATCCTTTATCTTTTTTCCTCTCTCCAACTTGAGACATGTGAGGGTGTGTGCTAGAGTTTCATCATCAAGAATCCCGGTTTTGTCTTTGGATTTTTGATTCTCCTCAATAATGATTTGCTTTTTCATAGCCCTATTGGTTTTTCCCTTCTTTCTTCTCGACTTGGACCTTCCCATTTCCTACAACCAATTCAGATTTGGTTATTCTCTAGGTTTCTCAAATATAGTTAAGGGTCTACTATTCCCTAGTTCAACCATTGTGGGTTGATAGGCCTAGAGTTGAACCTTGAGCTCTGATACCAAATGTAACTTGCTCAACTAGATTTTCTTCAACAAATTAAAATTGACATTATTAATATTAAATTTATGACATAAATTCCATAGCTATTTCCATTTAGAAATTTTATTTCCATAAATAAACAAATAAATTTGAAATATATATTCATTTCCAAATGTCAATAGTCAATCTACAAGTTTGACTTGGCATTCAATGCCACAAAGTTAGTTCTCAAATACATCAATTTCATCCTATTGCATCAATTTATTCATTTACATCAATGATACAAATACATAATAGAATTCTAATATGATTCATTTATGACAACCGCCTCTAGTGGTGGACGAGAACATGGTTGAGGTGATTTACCACCCAACCACGAAGCAATGCTTCCTCGTAATTCTTCAATCAGTCAAAGAATACCTGACCCTGCACAAAACACTTAGCAAGAGATATAGTTTGCAAGGTTAATATGTGTGTGCCTAACTACATGCATTTCTATTTGTACTATTAGAATTTACAAGTTCCATGTTAGGTAAATAAATACAGCAGAGAGGATAAATATTAGCAGTCTGTTCTATAGATAAAAATGACTACAAATCTTGGCCAAGCTCATGTTGCATAAAATGCAACTTTGGTTAGATTTGGAAAAGAAAATCTACACTCTCTAGCAGCAATTCTCAAAATAAAATATTATCATATCAAAGGGGTATCCCTCCCTTTTAGACCATCTATTAGCATTATATTCTAGTGTGCTACAGTCTACCATTGAATTCATGTATCATTCTATTTCAATATTTGACCACAAATATTCCATCTAAATCAGGTATATCCGTTCATCTATTTATCATACGTCTTTATTTCTATTAAGACACGTATTGCAAATCCATATTGTTCTTTTCTACAATTCTTTCCTTTGCAATCAAAATTTAATAATCTTATTCAATGAATAAATCAAGATGAATCAAAAGGTACAACACATGTATGTGCATGTGCATAAGTCAAGAATTTATGCATGTACACATATATGCCTTAAAATTAACATAGTTGGAATATGAGTATACATTTTGAATAGAAAAAGAAAATTTTCCTTACATATAGGAATCCATATTTAGAAAAGAAAAACATCAACTTGTTCAGATGGTCCATTTAATTTTTCAATGACATCTAGTCTCGATTAAAATATAAATAAAACACTTATTCCACAAACACTTGATTAACATGATTGATCTAGAATATCCATAGTAATCAATACAAGAGAAGTAACATTTCATACAAAATAAAAGAACCATTCGATCAATTTCAATTCAGATTCTAAGTTTTTCAATTTCTGGTCAACATGTCCATTTGTTGTTTAGTTTGGAATTACCATTGTAATATTTTCACAAAAGAACATTAGTATAATGAAAAATAAATATGAATGCTCTGTTCCATTAGAGATAAGATTTCACATAAGGGTGTTGATAGACATGTTATCATGAAGTTGATAACATGCTATCAATTTCTTTTAAATATTCTCCATTTTATTCGATAGCACTTGTGCCTCAGTTCGGCCTACAAAATTATGAAAGCACCCTTTAAATACAATTATAAATAACAAGGTATAGTCATTCTTTGACTCTAATTGTAACACTGAAATAATTGACAGTGAAAGATAAATATACATACATATATACAAACATACACACACGCATCAAAGCATTCGTATGATGAATAATACACTTTATAATCTCGTAGCCAGAGATGGTTGAATACTATTTTCATAGAATAACATTGACATTTTTAATATGCATCGAACAATAGAATATTCGTTATGAGAGAGTTTCCCACTGAATGATAACATTGTTCTTCATATTCTATCTTTTAAAGAGTATGATGAAATACACACATCAAAGGAACAATGACAACCTTAGTTCAACCTTGCATTAATAGGGCTCTAGGTCGTCACAAATTACCACCCAAAATGGTGGGTGTGACATATGTGAACGATGCATGTCGTTCACCATTTGGAAAATATCAAAGCGATATGGACCGCTCGACTATATTAAGCTTGGCACCCACAGGGTGACACTGATACTATATACGTCAAACACCATAGGGTCTCATGCAAAAAATGCATCATTACACAAAGATTTGATAAAATAAATACATTAACACTAGTTGGGCCAAATGGCCTCAACCTTTAGAAAGAAGAGCATACGGGTGAAAACTCGTCACTGGTTCTAACTAATACCCTTGCATGCAAAGCATAGCAAAATACAAGCTCATTGTGGTGGCTTCAGACCCAACAGAGCTAACATGGGTCACAATAAGTTGAATAACAAAGGCAATCGCATGAATACTAGATCAAGAAATGCATAACACAACCTCAAAATAATGCATATGAAAAAATATTCATTCAATTTCAAGGAAACATCAGTGAGGGGTTTGAATTACCTCTCTTTTATGTGATCTTGGTGTTTTTTTCCCTGATTGTTTTAGCAGCAAATTTTAAACCCCTTCTCTTTTTTCCTCCTCTGTTGATTCTATCTTGATCTTCCCTTGTTTTTCTTGCTAAATTCTCTGCTTAATTCCCCCTTTTGACCATGAATATCTCCTTGCTATTTTCAGAGATAGCGGTCTTAAAACTTTTTGTCTCCATATTCCTTACCTGGCCACCCACTTCCCCTCCATTTTTTGAGTGTTGACTATAGCTTTTTGATATGAGAGGAGTCAGCCCCTATCCCATTCATTATGGGAGTTACAAATTTTTAACCATGAGTTCATTCTGTTTCAAATAAAATTAATTAAACCTGATGGAATACATTTATATATGTATATATATTTATATACTCATATATAAATATATGATTTTACCCATATATGTATATTCATACATATACATGTCTTCTATTTCTATAAGGGATTGCAAACATACATGTTTTTTTTAATCCCGTTTCCTCATTCAAAAACCTATTTTTCAAATTCATCAAAAAGAACAAATAATACAATCATTTTTCATATGCTAATTGTACATGATAGAATGCATTTTCAATTTCATTAAATATCAATTTTGAAACAGACAGGGTAAGACAAGAATGTATAAAATTTGTTTCTTTCACTAATTATAATTCTCACACTGAATATAATGATATTTATCAAATTTCAAACAAATACAAATGTCATGGTCTACTATGGTGTATGAAATTCCATATTCCATTCTTGCTTACTATGGTCATTCGGCTAAGCGTTCCTACCTCAATCAAGTTCTTGTCCTTCAACCTACTCATGCACACACATTCTTACACTTTCCCACTTATTAGTAACCTTTAACCGATAATCTTATGGAATAATTTTCTTAAATCACAAAAAATGCAAGATATTCATTTTCAATTCATCATTGCATTTTATTAAATCCATAAACAAAAATGATAAATTCCATTTTTCAAACATTTCAATTTTCTCAATATTATTAAATGCAAGCAATGAAATCGAGATATGATAATCATTCGCACACTTTACAATTATAAATTATGTGTTCCATAAACAAGAAATTTATGAAACTTGTAGCATGTCGGCCTACATATCATTAGTGATATACAAAAATGATAAAACATTATTTATATTTCTCCCAAATTATTTGGCATGACTCATACAATAGCAACAATAACTTTGTAGACTTTGATCAAGCTTGAATTAGTGGCACACACCACTAGTATACCTTAGTTGACCTCAATAAAAACATAACTTCAGAAAAAGACTCTGAAACATCTATGTGGTAGTAGAAACAAGAAATATCATCATGTGCTTGATACCTTAGACACTATGAGACATGTGAAGTTCCCACACAAACTCATACAACTAGACTTCATATTCTTTTGCTGGTGCAAGTATTCAAGCACTTGCTTTGACGAAGATTAATCATCTAAAACGAACTGTAACACTCTATCACTTGAAAATTGAATTTGCGGAGCACCAAACCACTTGAAACTTCATTACAACACTCTTTAGACATCATTGAGTATGTCTTCAAAACTACTTGGCCAAAAACTCACATCTGGAGGAATGTAGAGCATTCCAAAAAGTCTTCATAACCACTTTACACTATCGTAACATACTCTAGCACACTGTCACTTGTAACTTTCATTGCGGAAGGATTATTGACATAAAAACTTGGATATAACACCTTCATATATCCATGATCTTAACTTTAGAACCATAAGACTAAATATTTCTCTACTGAAGGATGCATACTAAAATGTTGTGTCTCTACCTTAGAGTATATACTATGAATGCCTTAGACAAAACTTTTGCAACTTATCACTGAGTGTGTGCGGTACACCAAATTGACAAGATATCATTGTAGGCATACTAAAAACACATCAAGACATGTGTACCCACCTCCACATTCATACTTAGTCAACAAACTAATTACTAATCATCCATACACTACAATGCTAACCTACACCATTTGATATCTCTACATATTAACAATAGCTGGAGCATATACAATCTTAAGCATACTTTTGACATCAATGGCAAACAAAATTATCAAGCTACAAAAGTTTTGTCCTAATATTTTGGAGTTTTTTTTTTGTTGTATTCACTAAATCCATCTAGGAAATAAAACCATTTCTTCCCTACTAGTGAATCTAACACTTGATCAATAAAAGGAAGAGGAAAATGTTCATTCCTTCTTGCTACGTTTAGTTCTCTATAATCTACATGTACTCCCCATTTACCACCTTTTTGGTTGCCTAACTAGTTTATATCCCTCATTAATGTAAATCATGTGCATAGAGAGACTAGGATATATGCTCTTGATATCATGATATTCCTAGATGAATGCTTTTATGTGAGATTGTAGTATTTTAAGTAATGTAGGTTGTTGGGAGACTGTCAAGTGGTTATTAACATTGAGTGTTCTGTCTAGTGTTATTTCCATGGTTAAGGCAGAAGTCATGACAAAAGAAACATCCAATCCTGTGTCATGCCCTTGAAATTGTAACACCAAGATACAAAAACATGGGAATACAAATAAATGAATAAGTAACAAAATACATATCAAAATATAAAAATAAATATTGGGAATTTAATATTATTATAATTATAATCATCACAAGATAATATTTTAATCATAATTAGCAAATATAATATTGTAAATATTAAAACATAAACACTAATACTATTACCATAATATATAAATACTAATATATATTTAAATAATAATAACAAATATATTTTTAAGAAACATATAATATAAAATAGTAATATGGATGTTATGATCATATTATTAAAATAATGACATAAGTTGAAATAGACAATAGTCAACAAGTTATTAAAAATTAATCTCAAAAAAGGCATCGATGCTTCCCTACTAATCTAGAAATGAATTGATGCTTCCTTACACTTAATCAACAATCTTTAACATATACTAAAGTGCAATCAGCAGAAAGGTGTGATTCTTCCCAAAAAAGCAGTGGGTAGGGATAAGGGCATATTTAAGAGGAGATATCTCCAAAGGAGGAGATCATCATTGGTGACTAGAAGGGAAGACAAGTCTGCAAACCGATAAGGGATAAAAGAGGTAAGTATTTTCCATAAAATTAAATCAGAAGTGATAAATGCTTATGTATTTAGAAAATGAAATCTATTAAATACATTATGAACTTAGATGTTGATGATTGGAAAACAAATTAGTAATTTAAATAATAATTGATGATCGATAAATGTATTTAAATATATTATGATTGATAAATATATTCAAATATATAATGATTGATAAATATATTATAAATGGTTAATAAGTACAATTTATACATAATGATATTTTTCTAATTGATATTATTTATTAATGTCATTTTGGAGTGTGCATGCCACCATTATAGCATTGCTAATATGTTTTTGATTATAGGTAAAACAGGTTTTGAAGGGACCCCGAAACCCTTTACAAAATGAAATGCTACTTCAATAAATAATTATAAACAAAGCCAGAAGCCAAAAAGAAGCCAAAAATCAACAAAACAATAGCTTGAAAGAGGCACATAAAACAACACGCGACTACATATTCTTTAAGATGTCAGCCGCTTCCAAATCACTATCAATGATCTTTTGATGCACATTCATAACTTCAACAACCTCTTCAGCAGGAATTCCAACATTAGCATTCGTCTTAGTTTTATTATGGGTTCTAGTAGAGGGACCTATATGACATGCTACTTTTTGCTAGACTCTAAGAAGATCACCAACTCCAACCATAACATCTTTCAAAATAGAATTGTCCCCCAACCACTTCCTAGCTTTCTTGTTCAAAAGACACAAACCTTCAGCTTTATTACACATAGCATGCTTGCTCACCTCAAGAACCTTCTCCAAATTTTGATAAACATGATCCATTTTCTCTTTGAGAGCATCAATTCTTGGCTTAAAATATTTTTTTATATTCACCATCTCATCAACAATCATTTTCAGAGTCTCAAGAAGCTAACTTACCTGGGTCTAGACCTTGTTAACTTGATTCTAAACATTAGGAACCCTTGAGGTAGAAGGCTCTTCAAAATTGTTAACCATCACTCTAACCATGACATTGGTAAAATTAATTTCATGGAAGACCCACTTAAATAGCTTGAACAGGGTTAAGGAACCCTCTTTTTCCATGCCAAGAAAATCAAGCAAATCTTCACTCTTGAAATTGAAACCATGCCTGTCAATCGCCCACGCCTCCTGAGAGTCTCTACTAATATTGTCTTTATCAAGGGCCTCCTTCCCTTTATGACCAGGAATAGATACATTGTGAACAATCACCTCAGGGCCGAGACCACCAAAACCACCTTTAACCATATCCTACTCCATCATCTGAACCTCAACAACCTGTGAATTCCTAGCAATGGGTGATAGATCACTATCGTCATGATCTTGTCCCTCGAACCAATGTCCTCCTTATTCGCTTTACCCAGAATGACACCCTTTAGGTTCTTACCTCTCGTCGCCTTCACAACTAATTATATATTAATGTGATATATTTAGCCTAGTTTCTTAAAGGAAGATTAAAACTAGTATTTATTTATGAAGTACTCTCTAGGTGGAAATAATTTACTATTATTCTATTTCTATTTAAGATGCATTATAAGATAATATTGCTAATCGTTATGCCTTGCATAGCCACCCCACTTTTTTTTTGGTCAAAATGGGCCCCCCTTGTGTTTCTTTGTCCTTGGTGTTCTTGTTTGGGTCTTAGGAGTTGTTCTTTTTCCTCCTAAGTATCTGTTTCTTTTGTTTTTGCAGGTTCAAAATGTGGATTGAAACTGGACTTAACTTTTGCAAAGTTCCTAGTCTAGTTTTTGTTCCGATCCCGGCCTTGTCTCTTGTCTTGTCATTTTCTTTGTTGTCTTGTTTGTCTTGTGCTCTTGGGTTTTTTTTCTCCCTTGGGTTTCTTTTGTTTTCTTCCCCTTTGCGTTTCTTTCCCTTTTGCAGAAGCAAAACCAGAACAAAAACTGGGCCCAGAACTTTGCAAAATTTCTGAGTCTGGATTTCATTCTGATCCCACTCCTGTTTCTTTGTCTTTTGTTTTGTCTCATTTTGTGTTATGTTTCAGGATGAGCTTTGCCCCCATCCCACTTTCCTTTGTTCATTTATCTCTCCCTGTTGGTTTTCTTTCCCTTTTGTCAGGAGCGGAACCAAAGTTGGATCCAAACCTAGAACTTTGCCAAGTTCCAGATTCGGATTGGCTCCAATTTTTTCCCCGTTCCTTTGTTGTTCTTTCCCTGCTGCAAGACCGAAGTAAGATCTGTAATGAAATTTGGAACTTTGACAAAGTTCTTGGTTCTATCTCAACTTCGCTTCCGCTCCCGTTTTGCCTCTGACATACATATTGGTTGTGTACTCACTTATGCTTTGGTTCTTCCCTCGACCAACTACATTAATGACATCAATTGCATCCCCCTCACACGCGCAAGATGGTTTTTAAAAGATTAATTAAGGATATTTCGCTCATTACAATTACCCGAAGAATTTTACAAGATAAAGCCAAAGGAACTCGAGGAGGAGCATGATTTGATTGCAGGCGTGCGTGTGTGAGCGGATCCCTATCAATTTTTAACCTTTTCTGGGTGCGTTTTGAGGTAGGTGGGCTTCTCCCATTCTGTTTTTTGTTTTCTCATTCATTTTCTTTGCCCCATTGTTCTTCACGCATTCATGGGACCTATCCCGCAGATCTTTGCTTATTTCCTTTCTTATTGTTGGTGTTTTGTTTGTCTTTCTTGGTTTTCTTTGCGTTTTCCTTTCATTTTCCATTTGTCTTTTTGTGTCCTCCGTTGTTTTTTTTTTGTTTTTCTTTTGTCGCTTTCACCATTATTGTGGTGTCTTCATTCCATCGTGCCCTAGTTTTGATTAGGGATTTCTTTTTTAGGGGTTTTGGTGCTTAGAACTGTTTTGGATCTTTTCTTTGACCCCTCTGATCTTGTTTCTTGTCGATCTTATGGGTTTTTTCATAGAGTTTTTGATGCCCTAGTTTTGATGTAAGTCAATGGGCCATATCAATTAGGGTTTTTGTTTCACGCCATTTTCATGACTTTCCCTAGCTCACTCAATCCGGTCCCATTTTTCTAGGGCAAAGTCGAGCTTGATTTCTGCCTCCCCGCATCCTTTTAAACTTGGGTCTAAACTAGTGTCAGTGTGCGGGGAGAATCGACTTAACTCTATGATACATGGTGGAACCAGAGCTGGAGATGAACTCATCCTTTGAACTTTTGCATGAGAGTTTGGTTCGATGCATTTTGATTATGATTTTGATTCTGCCAGCTTGGCGGGATCGGGTCATCGAACGTTATGGGGTATTGAAACTTTGAAAGTTTCATTTTTTGATCTGGTCCCAATCTCGGTTGTGATTATGTTATTTGTTTCACCTCTCTGGTTCCTAATTTTCTCTCGGTCCCGCTCCCATCAGGTTTAAAATTTCACTAAGTATGGAGGGTTAACTAGGGAATAATAGAGAAGTGTGAAAGGATAACACTTGTAATGATGATTTTCATACCTTTTGTTGGTCTAAACCAAGCTTTTCTTGTAGGAATAAACAATTTCAGGAGAATCAGAGGAAGTTTCACAAAAACAAGGGCAAGTTGCAGAAATCTCAAAGGGAGAAAAAACAAAGAAGATTAAGGTGGAGCAATTTCCCTACACTTTGAGATACAAACACCAAGATGCTACTCTCACAGCTAGTAAACTAGATTTAGAATGGGTAGACATAATAGACACTAATTTAGGCCCATTCAACTGTGAAGCACTGGCTGTGGATACTTTCTCTTAGGATGTAATTGGAAGGACTCAAAGAATATCCCAATCTGGGTTGGCACATGTTACACTCTTCCCCCTATTAGTTCAATGCCCAGAACTTATACTCACAGTAGTAGGAGCATACAATCCTTCATCTAGAAAATGTATGGAACTCTAAGGGAATGTGACCATTGATCTACCCCCACATATGATGAGGTTTTTGTTTAATGCATTGACCCCCAAGAACCCCAAGCAATTAACTGAAGCAAAGGCATTGCAGTTGTTTAATAGGGACAAGGAAGCTAATAGGTCCCACATGAATAAAAAGTGGTTGATAACTAAGAAGAAGTCCCTAACTAAGGTTCCTGAACATCCCAAGAAGGGAGACTTCAAGAAGAAAATAGATGACCTAATTATGATGCTTTCCATGGTGTTTGGAAAGAAAAACTATGCATACTTTAACGAATGGATGTTTCCATTCATTCAAACCATTTTGGATGGTAGGGAACAATTTGATCGGGGTTTGATTTTATCATATAACTTCCATAACCAAATGCTCAAGGTGGGGCAAACCAAAAACTTCTTCATGACCTCTTATGTTGTTTATACAGCTACAAGAATGGGAATATTTCCTGGATTGAATGTAGTGGGCACATTAGGAGAGGCTCCTAGACAAAATAAGGCATGGGAGCATTATGATCAACTGACCTTGCAAAATTCTAAGCTACACTATAGAAGGGTCAATGATGCATTCCTCTATGTCATCATCAATCAGTTGACATGAGATGTTAGATACTGGATGAGCAGAGAGGCTATGGATTTCATTTCCAAATGGGGAAATTGGTACATCCAATACCCCAAGTTCTCTTGTTTAAGGTTGGCAGGCTTTGATGGACATCCTCATTGACAACCAAGATGTTGCAATGATAGGATTGTGCTTATGGAATTCATATATTAGGCTATGGGAGTTACTATAAAAAATTTCAACAAACACAAGCCTTGATGCCACAAATTTCCCATGAACTTGGGAGAATACTACTATGCTCACAATTTTTCTGCAAAGGCAATATGTGAAGAGTTAAGATATCTAAACTTCAGATTGCATACAACAAAGAAACATTTTGATCCTAAGCATGAGATGAATGGCATAGATCCTACCATTTTTTATAAGCATTTTAACTTAACTTAGAAGATTTTTGGATTGATTTGCAAGATGACTATGATGTTAGGAAAAGAAATTATGAAAGGCTTACCATCCCATAGATGATTGAATATGGGGTAAAGCAAGATATTCCTAATACACTCTCAGATGATGGTGTAGTTTTGGACCCCGGGTATGAAGCTGAAAATATAGGTACCAAAATCTTGGACCCAATAAATTGGGATGAGGAAGAATTCATTAACATTAAACAACTTCCCAGGACAGTGATGGATAGAAGCATTCAATGGGTGGTCATGAGGATAAAGGAGCCAAAAGCTCAATCCTCAAAGAAGAGGAAAGTGGCAAGTACCCAAGGATATAGAAGAACAAAGAGGAGGATAACTCCTAAGGAACAATTGGAGTACTTTCCTCCTAGCTTTGGAGGAGATGTTGATCTAGGAATGCCTACTCAAGAAACCCATGAATCACAAGGTGAAGAAGTTACCATAGCCGGAGAAGGATTCTCATCTCAACCTTCTCTCCCAGAGGAATCCACTAGGGAAGTACCTGCAGGTAGCCTCCATGAGCAGGCTGCGAAAGATAAGTAAAAAGAGATTGAGATTCATGATGTAGACACCGATTCAGAGGCCACACAATCAAACCATGAGCCTCTTGTAACTGCATCCATTGAGGATATTCAAGATGTTGGAACTTAGCATGTTTTAACTGTAGAAGACCAATGGAAAATATTTGAGGATGCTAAGAAGGAGGTTGATTCCAAAGAAGAAACTGAAGCACTTGCAAAGTAACAAGAGGCTGAAGCTATAGCAAAGACTAAAGAGCTTGCAAGGTAGCATAAGGAAAAGGAAGACCTCCCACAACAAAAAAAAGAAAGTGAATGGAAAGCTAATGCAGAGAGGGAGAATTTGGCCCTCTTACAAAATATTCATGAGCTCGAAGAGGAAAAGGCTTGACAAAGGATAGAAGAAAGACCTTGAGGCCAAGGCCAAGGCTGCAGAGGAGGCCCAAATAAAGAAAGATGAAGAAGAGCTCTTTCTAAAGAAGTTGGAGGCAGAAGAACAAGCGAAACAGGAGCAAGAAGCAACCAAAATGTGGGAGAGGTTTAAGTAGTTGGAAAAACAAAGAGATGACATTATAACAGAGGAGATTGGAAGAAGAAAGAGAGAAAGTTGAAGCTGATAGGCTTGCCAAAGAGATGGCAAAAAAGGAGCAACATCAAGAGGTTGATTCTCAACCAAAGGTAACACTCTGGAAACCCCTCTCTTCTGCCACTTGTTCACAACAAGTGGTTACTCGTCTTACTACCCCAACATGGTTAAAGCTTAGCCTGGAGAAGAAATAGATAGTCCAACCCCAACCTCTAAACTGGGATGATATGATGAAAGAAATTGAGGAGGGGCCCAAGAAAAAGGCTTGAGTCCTTCATTCCACCAAACTGACAGATGTTGGAGAGATTATAGTTGAATGTGCCATTCCTATGGTGGACAAGGACAAACAAGAGATGCAGTTGAGTGATTATCAACTGGGCACTGTGAACTTGGGAAGGCCTACAAGGAACCAACAAATGGACTTGATTGATATTGTAGCATCTTCCACTATGTCCTGGATGATAAAAGATAAATAAAGGAAATATGAGTTCAAATCTCAATTGGATCAATTCCATAGGTTCTTAAAGGTCCTATCCTCTCTCATTTTTATACAATTTGATTCTCGAGACACCAATTTTGTTAAGAAAGAAGTCGATGATCTTGTTGAGATGAGGAGCAAGGTAAAGATGTGGGATAGGTGGATTGATAGGTTGAACCAAGAGGTCGAGGAACTGCTTGTTGAAAGCCACAAGGTTCATAAAGAAGCATTGGAATCAACCAATGATATGACTACATACGCTGAGATCCTTTGGAAGCAAGAAGAAGAATACAGAGAGCATGTGAGGAAATTGAAAGAAATTAATAAGCTGCCTCAACAAACACTCTTGGAACAATCTATCCTTGAAGAAGGTAATGAGGATTTTATTAATAAAACTATTAATATTATCAAATTTTGGACTTCATTCATTTTTTCACATAAGAATGAGGTACAACAGGTTGGGAAGGATTTGATAGACCAAATTGTGGATTTAGAAGCAATCATAGCTATGATGGTGAATTAAGATGTCCATATCAAGGATAGTTTCCCTCTTGATGAGCTAAGGAAAAAATGGGATAATAGGTTCCAAGAGACAGTGCAAAAAAGAGATGATGGTGATGACTTATTAATTGATAGGTTTATGGACATCAAAGAGGTAGTAAAGATTGCTTAGAAGGAGCTGGCTAAGTTGGATGATATGCATAAGTTCACCCCTGCTGAGTTAAAAAGAATAAAATTTGAAGACAATTGGGTGGATGGGCTGGATGTGGACATGCTTAGACAAGTATTAGATAGTTATGATGAGTATTTACTTTAACAAAAGATAGAGGAGTTACGTGTCTATGAAATATCCTTTTTTTTTAATGAAGCATCAGATGGTACAGCCAACTGGGCAGATCTCTCCTACCTTTTAGGAACATGACACCAATTCAACTAAGGATTCCCCAATAGTTTAACCTCTTTTTGCATCTATATTTTGGGACAAAGTCATCAAAAATTGAACTAGAGATCAGAATGGACAGTTACCTCATGCCACTCTAGTTGCTCGTGGATTTGTGGATCTCAAATTTTGATTGGAGGAATTAGTGTTAAACTTGTCTATATGTCATTTTATCTCTCCATGTTTTAAAGGTCAGCTAATTGAATTAATATTAGCTACCTAAGGAGAATTTTAGGATAATTTTCATAGTTATTATAAGCTTTTACAGTTTTATGCAAAGATACTTAGACATCTTTTACAATTTCAATACAATTTATGCTATTTTCCAAAATTAGTTTTAATGGTGATTTCAATGAACAATGGTCATTCATATGCTAGTGAATGTTGTGCATAAATGTATCTTATTTGATGAAATTCAATAGAAGATTCTGAATTTGAGAATGTTTCCATTAAATTATCTATGAATGAGATTTCTTTGTGTTTATTGATCTATGAATTTTAATGATGAGTTGATGATGTGTTCTTGTTGATTTTGAAGTTTAGTGATGAATGATTTTATGTCTTGAATTTGCACTATGAATGAATGCAATGGTATAGAGTACTCTGTGGATTGTATCATTTTATGGTTTAGTTGTTTGAAAGGATTGATCATTATGAAGTTTGTATGTCTAAATTGAAGGAAATCTACATTTATGTTTTGTCGTCCTGAGCTATGTTCTATCTTTTGATGTTTATTTACACTCCCAAATGTTAGATTAATTTGTACTATGCAATTTGTATCCTTTTACCAACATTCCCCTTGAACATTACAGTTGCATAGGCCACTAAACAACATCAGCATAGTTGAGAACCAACTACAAAGACCTTGGAAGATAGGTAGCTTTAGGTTATTTATCTTTTTTTAGGAGAAATAAAGTAGAAATACTCTGTTTTAACGTTGTTGTGTTATAATGACCATCAATAGAATTGGTGCTAGAAGGAGGGCCTAGAAGAACAAACTAGCTCGAGTCAAGTCCTTTTCACTAGAAAGGTTTGAAAGAGTTCTTAGATCTACCACAAATCCAGAACTGTTAGTTGAACTCCAGACCCCTGTTAGGCCCAAATCCAGTAGGGATTTGATCCCACCACCGTTAACCCCACCACTTACTCCACCTGGGTTTCCACCAATACCACAGGTGGCACAACCAAATCCACCACCACCACCACCTATGGAATTATTTTCCAACAATCCTTCTCCACTAGGAGTCATTCCTGGTGGCATACACGAAATGCCTAAGAACCCAGAGAAATTATGCCCCACGTATGCTCATGGTGAGTCATGAAGTGCTGAAGAGCACATATAGGCATTCAAAGATGCCTATACCCACACTGAAATTTCCCACCATGATGTTGCATGTAGGTTGTTTCCTTATTCGTTGGAAGACATGGATTATAATTGGTATATGAATCTACCTACCAGATAAATCTTGAGTTGTACGAACTTAGAAGATGCCTTCATTAACTAGTTTCGGGTTTATGTTGATCCCACAATCTTATACCATCAATTTTCCACTATCAGGAAAGATCCACACGAACCATTACCCCTGTTTAATACCAAATTTCAGAGGATGTACAGGAGGTTACAAGACCCATACTTGGTTGCTGAAAATATTGCTATCCAAGCCTACCTGAAGGTCATAGATCCCATGATTGGCATGTTAGTTCACAAGTAGGAGGGCTAGGAGGAGTTTTTCCTCCTCTAGGATACTCCCAAGTGCTTAATCCTACCCCGCTATTTAATATAGTCCCGAGAATGTCTCATTCTACATATAGACCCTTGGCTAAGTTACAATCTCCATCTCAGAAATTACTCTTTAGTGGCCCAATTCCTGACCCCTCGCAGCAAGTTCAAAATTCCCATAATCAAGTTGGAGGATCTAACCCTGTGAACACATACATCAGCTGCAACCATTGCAGAAAGTGAACTAACAGCTCATTTGACAACGAGCTGAAACTATGAAAAAAAGTTATCTTAGGTGACCAATGAGATTGCACAACTCAAATACAACCCCCCTCAAAATCAAAATCAAAACCAAAATCAAAATTACCAAACCCAGGGAGGGTATTCCAATCAGGGTAGTTATTCCAATAAGAACGCCAATAAGAACCAAAGGAACTTTCAAAATCATAATTATCGCAGTCAAAATTACCAAAACCAAAATAGGGGATACAACCAAAGATCCAATATCAACAGACAATGGAATACTGGACCAAATAATGGGGGAGTTTCCCATAACTATCAAGCCGGTGATGATAAACCACACACGAAAAATGTTGCAGACCTTAATTTCATGACAAATTGGTGTAGGTTGCATGACACTGCAACACATTCTGAGGTTAACTGTCCCAAAATGGAGAAAATGGTTAAGATTGCACAAGCTGATGCTCCACTGCAAGGTGATCCCAACAAGAATGGTGGATCCATAGATATAGCCATGGCTTATGAACTCTTTGATGATGGATCTCCTTTCCCCATAAAAGAGGAAAATGAGCTAGAAGAAGATGTATATGATGCTCAAGCCTTCCAATCCAAAGGGGGTCATTTTCTAAGGAACCAGAATAAAGACCCGTTGACTACATTTGCTCCTCTAACACTATAGTTCCACCCAATCAGAATGTAGACAACAATCCGCCTCCACCAAAAGGCCCACCTAAATTTCAAAATAAAGGTAATTCATCTTTTGTTCCTAAGTATCAAATGAAAAATGACATGGAATTTGATTTTATTTCAAAGATAAAAAAACCAAAAGACTTTGTTGTCATTCTTTGATATCTTAAAGTGGTTCCCTGCCCAACATGACATCGTGTTGAGAGCTTTGGAAGAAGCAGATTGGTCAAAAAGAAATAATAAGGAAAATCCAACCAATGAAATGAATGCGACTGTATACAAAGGTAAGACAGGGACCCCACCATTCCTTCTAAGCCTAAGAATCTTCAGAAAGAACTTGCATAACTGCCTCTTGGATTCCAAAGCATCAGGTAATGTCATGCCCTTTTCCATTTGTAAAAATTTAGGTTTAAATCCGGTTCAGACTCACAAGAAGGTAATTCAGTTAGACAAAAGTGAGGTTAATGTGGTAGGGGAACTAAAAAATATTCATGTGCAAGTTGGATCAGACCCACGAATCCAGACTTATATAGATATCCAGGTGGCTGATATCCTTGAGACATATGGCATGCTTTTAAGCTAAGATTTGATGAAAAGCATCGGGGGTTACCTATCTTTAGACTTTTCACACATGTGGCTTCCATGGAAAGGGGTAGCAACATAGATTAAGATTGAAAGTGAGCCTCGTCTCAAACATATGATCACTGAGTATGACTGTCCTAATGAGGTAGCCTATTTTGAAACCAAGATAGGAGTATATAAGAGAGAAGAAATCATGACCTTTTCAATGTTTAATCCTAATAATTTATAACCTTTAGAGCATAGTGACCCCATGAACACTGTTAACCAGTAAGTTCTAATTAGAAAGTTGCAACAAGATAGGTTGTTTTTAGGAGAAGAGGTTGATCTATGGAGTTTGCTACTCCCCAACTGGTGCATGATTAATTACCAAAGTCATTCTGAATTGATGTGTCAACCTTGTGTGGACATTTTGAACCATGCCTGTCAGTTCGAGGAAACCTGTGAATGCCACCCTGAAACACCCCTTAATCAATTTTCCTTTGAGGCTAGAGATTCCACTATCTTGACAAGGACCAATAGTACACATGAAGAAGCCCTTCCCCCAATCGAATAGAATTAGGCTTCATGTTCTGCCTTGGGAAATGAGATTATAGAATCTCAAGAACTGTCAGATACATCAACCCCTACCGATCTTCCAATTCCAAGGGGGTTGTTGAAACCAATAACCAATTGTAAATCTACTAGTCAAGATCAAATTTAGGAAGAAGTGCCCGCACAAGACCTAAATCTGAGTGAAATCTCTGACAATCGTCATTCACATCACTCCCCATGTCTAGAAGTTTTAAACCAGTCTGAGCCACCACCTATTTCTTGTGAAAATTTACCCCCAACTCATCCTAGGAAATAAATATCCACTCTAGATCAATTATGGGTCCTCAAATTTGATGGTTCTAAGTCTAAATCAGGGAGTGAAGCGACAGTTGAACTAACAAATCTGAAAGGGAAAACATACTTTGCTTCTTACAGGTTGCAATTCGGTTGTACCAATAATGTGGCAAAGTGTGAAGCGTTGGCCAGAGGACTATTGTTTGCACATCAGAAAAAGGTTACAGCTCTGACAGTCACGGGAGATTCTAAGGTCATTATCAAGCAGGTTCATACTTAATACACATGCCATAACAAGAGGTTGGTTGCGTACTAGAACAAAATATACAATCTGATAGAATACTTTGATGCCTTTGGGATTAAATTGATTCCCAGAGAGGACAACTAGATTGCAGATGCACTTGTTGTTGCTGCTAGTACCTTGGAACCCATGCAAGATTCGAAGTTGAAGAGATTTTTTAGTGGAGTTAGTCTTGATCCCGACCATTCCAAATAACATCCAAAATTTTCAAGTTTTTGATGATGACCAGCATATACTTGCCTTCTTGGCAAGTTTGGATGTCTTTGAAGGATATATTATTGATGAATCATACAAAGATCAGGAAGAGTGGGATCCAGAAACATGTGATGCAAAAGGGATAATGAACTTGAAAATGAACAACATTCCTAAGGGAATGGTAGCATTAAAGAGGATGTTTGACTCTGATCCTCGAGCCCGTGAAAAACTGCCTACTGACACTAATGGAGGGAAGTACGAGTCAATCAACTTGGTAGATTTGGGCCCTGAGAAGAATGTATTTATTGGAGAAACCTTCCCAAAACACATTCAAGAGAAAATCCTGACAGCATTAAAAGTGGATATAGCAGCAATTGCTTGGGGGTACGAAGATTTGAAAACCTTTGATATGTTGGTAATAACACATACTATCCCCTTGAAACATGAAGCAAAGCCTTTTTGCCAAAAGCAGTGCCCATTTAATGCCCTGATCAAGCCCTTAATTCAGAAGGAAGTACAAAAGTTGTTGTCTGTGTTGTACCCAAACCAAATTTTTTGCTTCATCAAGGCATTTTGCATTAATAGTCATAATTTTGCTAAAATAATGTAAAATATAGTTTTGGGCAATATCAAGCATGGATTTTTTGTTAATAGTTTGTCAGTTAAAGTCAGTTATATTGATCAGAACCTGAAGCAGAGACTCAGAATGGAATGTTTCACGATGGAGGGACATCTCACGACAACATTTCATATTGCATACGGTCATTCCAGTAATCGAGACAGAGTTTTCAGTGATTAATATATGAAGATTTCTCAGGAAAAAGCATAAAAGCGCAACTATAGCCCAAGGGCGCCCAGCTTGTTGAAGGTCAAGATGTTGCTAAAAATGTTCAAGCATCCAGTCAATCTCTTCAGAATTGGTCTGGCTATCTGATAAGATATCCGGCGAAGCTTTCCGGGACCCACAGCTCCGACAAACAGCGTTAGAAGTTGAAATCCCTAAAGTTCCAGATGTGAGAAATTTGTCACTTTCAGGCAAAAGCGCACCTCTAGCCTGAGGGTGCCCATCTTAAAGAAGGGGTAAATCTTGGCATTTTCGATAATGGATATAGTCAATCCGTTCACAATTAGTCTGCTTATCCGGCGAGATATCAAACGCAGTCATCCGAGTTTCAGAACTCCGGTAGCAGTCGTCTGAAGATCAGCTTATAATGGAGTTTTCACGTTTCTGAGCTTCTCCGTTGTTTCCCAGTGCAAGTACAACCCAGGGGCGCTGGTTTAGAGGATCCAATGCCAAAATTTGTAGACAAAGTCTTCCTAACATCAGTAGTACTCTAGCCTAGCTCCGCAATGCATCATCCAGTTTGTCGATCCGACATTCCAGGTGATTGTGGCGGAGGTTCTTCCAAGCACATAATTTCACGGGCGGACCAACAAACAATTTGCAGTGCATTTCCACAGTCTAGAGGCGCTTAGCCTTTAGGCCTGTCAGATGAGCCCGTTCGCGTTCGAAGTCTTCACGGCTATTGAGCGTAATCATTTTATCTATCAGTCGAGCCTAGCCGTCAGCCTTCGGGATTTGGCAAACGCTCGTACATGCGAGGTCTTTGGCGAGATGCTGAAGAATGAAGATATCCAGAAAATGGCTAAGTCTGGAGTGGTAATTTTAAATAAAATACGCACTGGAGTGTTTGAGGTCTTAGAAGCAGTTTTCTTGCTTCGTCACCTCTAAAGACTTCTCTTGTGGGCCCTTCTGGCTGTCCGTTAAAACAGATAGTGCCTGAATCGGGTCATCCCAGCTCCAGATATCAGCAGCCATTTGAAGTGTCAGATGGCAGTTTAGGAAAATGGCTAAGTCTGGAACCTGTAAAGCAATTTAATCAGGGGCGCCTAATTTTTCAAGGGGTTAAACGATGGATTTTGTAGTAGTGTCTCCCAGCAGACATTTCTTCCTTGTTCAGTAGGCTTTTGGATGAATTCTTTAGATCAGTCTCAGCATCACCCGGTCATCCGAAAATCAGTGTCGAAGTTGGCCAGTCGTAACAGTGCTATCAGCTATAAAATAGGGAGTTAATAAAAAGTGAAATAACTTGAGCAAATGGACGCCTATGAGGTCAAGAGATGACTTTTCGGAATCGGTGAAGTCTAACGATGAATCTCAAAGCTTCATTCGGGTTGTCAACTGAAGTTCAAAATATTGAATTTTTATTTTGTAATTTTAGCATTTAAAATGGCGATTTTCTATTTTTGGCACCTTTGCTAATTGCATGATAATAAATATTTTATTATTTATTTTAATTTGAACTTCCAGTCAGTGGCAGTGGAACTGAAAGGCAACCAATCAGAGGTCTTCTATTTTTTTTAGGGTTTTGAATTCTTGCAGTTACCAATTGGTGCGAATTTCTTCTTATTTAAGTATGGCGCCATCTTCATTATTATTCACAGAGCTTTCAAAGGAAATTCGATTTCATTAAGAGCAAATTCAATCTTAAGTGAAATTTGTGTTTTTCAAAGCAAATTCATATCTTCAAAGGGAAATCGAAGTTTATCAATTTTCAAAGCAACTTCAAAGCAATTTGTATTTCTTCAAGAAGAGAAGGCGCGCACCTTTAAGAAATTCGCAATTCATAAATTCAAAGCAATTCACAAGTTCTTCAGTTGCAAATTCCTTAATATTCAAAGGCGAATTTAATATTCAAAGGTGAATCCTCAAATTCAATATAAATTCGTATTTTCTTCAAAGGAAATTCGAATTTCTTCATAAAGGTGCAAATTTCAAGAGGGGAAATTTGTGGTTTTTCAAAACAAGGCGAATTCTTCCAGTTCAAAGGCAAAATTCACATCAATTTCTAGAAGCGATTTTACCTAACATATCTTTTTGCAGATCAAAATTCACAATTATCAACAATTTGAAGAAATCTTGGGCGATTTTCACAGAAAGAGATCATCATAAAAACGTCTTTTTCATCCTTCAATCTCAGATTTCTCTCAAAATACATTGTGCATGTTCCTGAAATTGGTGAATTCTACAAGTCTCAGTATCTGGATCATTCTCATATAATTTCCTCGAGTTGAAATTGTGTGTTTGATTTTTCACGAATTTTTAACTTTAGAGCGTTCGTTCTTGAGTTACTAATTTTCTCAAGTGAAAAATCTTTGTACAATCGAGTAGAAGTTGAATTTTCGCAAATATGACGTTCTGGGTTGTCCTAGAATCCTTTTCTGAACAAAACCCATATCTCAGATTTTTTGCTGAAAATAATTCTTCGAAAGGCTATTTTTAACTCTCGCAGGCTATTTTTAGCTTCCAGAAATCTTGTCAGAATATAGTCAAGTTCATAGTCAACAGGCTAATTTTTAATAATGCAGTTCACTCAGCTCGAATACAGGACCAAAACCGTCCTTACTCATGATTTTCTTAGGTTGGTTGAGACAGACCTTCACAAAGTATTGCCAGAAGCAGTGCTAGATCCAGTTAAGATCAGAAGTTCAATAATTCAAAATATTGAGCAGTCTGGCTTATTAGAGGCCGCTTCCATACCTATCTCCGTTCACTGTATTGAATTTGTGATGGCTTGCATTAAGCATTACAATTGTACTACTCGTGAGATAGTGTCAGTTGACAGACGGGTCATTTGCAGTCTCAAACCTTTGGATATCGAAAAGAGTTTTGGCATTCCTCAACACCAAAACAGCCTAGTTGTTTCTATGGAGCAGTGTGCGCAGGAATTTGATGCTGATATGGACAAGTGTCAGAAGAAGATGGCAGAAAGATGGTTAAAACAAGCAAAGAACAGATTGCCAAACAATGTGGGTCGCGGTGAATACAAGGATGAGTATGCGATTCTAATCACACTCCTGAATTGTGTCTCAGGTCAAGCACATGCAAATGTTTTCCAGCCTTGGATGTATTACATTATTGGTCGCATCATTTCTGGCAGGAGCATTATGACTGGGCATCCTTCATCAACGATATTCTCCACAGGCAAATCACCGGTTTCATGGTTGCTCATGAGTTTCATATGTGTTCGTATCTCGTGTACTTGATCGCTTATCAGGGTCAGTTCCGAGGGCTAAACACCATGGGCACTCTCAGTGTTCAGAAAGTCTACCAGTATTATGATCAGCTTGAGTTCACTAGAGCTGAACGTCATTTCAAGCGTGTTCACGAGGCTTTCTTGAACCTATACAGTGAGGAATTTGGACCGGGAATTGCACGTTCGTATCTCGACAGTTGCTAGGGCAGCGATGGATGGATGGGTGGATTGGTTTATTCAGTTCCCAACATACACCTACATCCGAGTATATGGCTTTACAGGAAATCCAGCTATGCTTCCAAGTTATCCTTCGGATAAGACAATCTTTCAGGAATTCCTAAGACAGATGCATGATGTTCATCGTCTTCTACACCGCAGGCACAAACCATCTCTCAACTTTCCTTTTCAGTTTGGAATGTATTGGTGCAAGTCAGAAATTGATAGTAAAATTGCAGGGCAAGAGCTTGAGAAATATCATCTTAAGTATCTTGTTGAAGCACGTGCCTATGATCTTTCAGGTCATTATACAGCTCGCCTTGCTGGAGGTACATATCACGAGCCTTCTATGGAGGATTACTGGGAAAATTGCGCAGATGACTTCGAGGTTCGCAGACGCAGTTACGGCCGCTTCTCTCTCTCACAGATTTATGTTTTCTTATCAGAAGATGTGGGAGGTTTATCAAATGACGAGGGAGAAGTTCTTCCTCAGTTTTTTAGAGAGCATGTCGATACACAACCGTTGCCAGCAGTAGATTGGTACGCCAAGGAATATGCAATGGTCAAGGAGAGGTCAAGTAGAGTTATCCAGAACAGTATACTTTACCTCGACAACAAGAAGACAAGGAGGGTATGTGTTCCTAGAGCAGAGCCACCAGTAGTGGTGAATCCTTTGTTACCTTCCTCGTCAAAACCTAAACAAAAGAAAAGGAGTAATCCTCCTAAGAAAGGTCAAGCGCCAAACAATTCAAAGGGCAAGGCGCTTGCCACTGTTACACATACGAAGCCTGACAGACAACCTATCACAGAGTCAGTTCAGAGGTTAGTTCAGAGCCCGCCAGTACCTGAGGTTCAGCCTCAAGTTCCTACATCAGTTCCAGAGCAGTCACCTATCCCAATTCACATTGAATTGGATTTAGACTCTCCACCTCGCAATGGGTCTTCTACACACTCACTCTCATCAGTACCTCCTGTCGCTAGTGCAGACCCTTCTAGTAGCATTAGCCGAGACCAATCTTGGATCGAAGCTCAGCTAGGAAGGAAGAGGAGGCAGCCATCTTATGTTCTTAATCATTATGATTTTGACAACATTTACCAAGATGCTCCAGACAAGAGGGTCAAGAACATGGTTCACGTAGAGAGAAACACTGATATGGAGATTGTCATTGAAACTACCGTACCTCCACAGGGTAAGGACTTGGCTGAGTTAGAATCTCAGGATTTTGAAGTTATCACAGTCAACCTTGGTCGCAGCACATGCTAGACTTAGGTTGATCTTCTACAAGTTGCTACAGACAGTGCCAGGGATAGAATACTAAAGGACGAAGAGGATAAGGTAGCCCTCAAGGCTGAAATCAGACAACTTCGTCAGTATATTTCTAGCCTTGTGCATAGACCAGATGCCATTAACACACTCCCACCGATGCTTGAGCCTCCAGCAGATCAAAATCAACTCAATCACTTGGTTGCATATGGCAAGCGTTTGGATGAGTGGGAGGAGGAGTTTGTTGCTAGAGGCCATGCTATGCTCACAGAGTTATATCAGTTACGGTACAATGCACGAGAGCTCCGTCTTCGTCTTGAGGATGAGGAATGAGATATGGCTATTAACAAATCCTGGGATGAGATTATGATTGCTCACCTGAGTGTGGCGTATGATACAGTCACAGATGCAGAGGACAGAGAAGCTATCTACTCTTAGAAGACACAATTGGTTTTTCAGGGCAAAGATAGAAGACACTTTGGCATCAGAATTGACTGAGAGTAGAGAGTACGTCACTAGTGCACTCCGGTTTGTGAGGACTCTAGTATCTCGCTTACCGTGCCGTTATCAGATCGAGGGTGGTGCCTACATAGAGCTTACCGATGTTCAGTCAGAGCTCCAGGCACTCATTCATATCATTTTCAGTGGGGAGACCGTTGGCTGTAAGATTACTCAGCTTACAGTCATGTCAGCATTATTTGATGAGGCAATGAGGAGCAGAGGGGAACTTCAGTCTCAGATTACAGCTGGTGAGGACATGCTGCATCGACATAGCATTCTCCGACAGAGTCTCATAGCTCCAGATAGTGATACGTCAACAATCTTGTTGAGGGATTGATTGCTCGAGATCACACATAGTAAACTTCAGTTCCCACCTCTCAGGATAGACATTACACACACGAGTTGAACTTGGTGTTACCCTTTCAAGTTAACTCGATGTTGTCATCACATGCATATCTATTCTGAGATCAGCTTTACACTTGGAGTTTTATTTTAGGGTTTTACGTTAACTGATGGTAGTCTTCCAGTTAACTCGCTTTCAATAAGGACGTGCATGCTTGCACAATTGTCCATTTTTAGATTAGATGTTTCGGTTAACTGATGGTAGCTTTCCAGTTAACTGTATAGTTTATTTCATTAGGGTTTGGCAGCAAATCTTGCATGCATTGCAAGAACTGTAGATGACTCAAGGTGATTTTAGGGTTCCCACCTTGATGTATATAAATAAGAGCTTTTGCTCATTTGTAAATAACTTTTGCTTGAGAGAGAAATATATGCTGCGCCTACCTTGCCCTCAATATTGCTCTTTTGGTATTTGTTCATGTGTCTTCGCTATTACGATTAATTGTTATGCCACATAGGGTTTCAAGAGATTGTAATGGTGGATTCTTTCCATAGTTTAGATAAATCTGTTTTGAACATCTTTACCATTGTAATCAATTGTTATGCCACATAGGGTTTCAAGAGATTATGATGATAAATCTGTTTTGTGAATCTTTACCATTGTGATTAATCGTTATGCCACATAGGGTTTCGAGAAATTACGGTGATAAGTCTGTTTTGTGAATCTTTATTATTACAATCAAGGGTTATGCCACATAGGGTTTCGTGAGATTGTGATAATAAATCTATTTTGTGAAGTCTTTACTGTTTTGATCAAGTGTTATGCCACATAGGGTTTCATAAGATTGTCATGGTAAATTCTTAAATATGTTTTGTGCCCAATAAACTTATTCAGGTTGAGATAATAGTCGCGCCACCTTGCCTTCAAGTAGAGAATCTGAATTCGTTTATCGTCAGATAGTCAAACCTTGCTCCGTTTCCTCATGCTCTGTTTTCCTGAGGAGATTGGATAGATTAAGTTTAGTTGTAGTTAGTGGATCTGCAAAACCAGAAAATACTCAGCTGCAACGTATAAGTTCTTTCAAGAAAGCCTTGTGCCTCTACAGCTGAAACAAAAAGACAGGACATAGTTTAGCTTATTTCCCTTTGCAAGTATTTTTGTCAAAGCACAACGAGGGAGCTTCCCCTCCTAATTTGAAGAGCACTCATTGCGTAGTGTACATAGGTTGTTCATAACAACTTTTACTCCAGAGGTGTTAGTTGTTACGCCAACAGTTCTTTCTGGCGCCCACCGTGGGGCACGAGGCCTTGAAATAACTTCATGTCACGGTTATGACTATCTGGCGTCCTACTGCTCCAGTATTACAACCAGCACTAAGTCCGCCTTTCATTCAGCCGAATTTAGTATTCATCGAAGCAGAATAGTCAGATATTATCAGTAGCTTACGCACGTTCATTTTTGAAAATCATACATCTACCACTCAGTGGAGAAACGCGGCTACAACTCTGGATAAAGAAGAAGAAAAAGCGGATCTTGCAGCAGGTAGACCAGTTTTGCCACCTCCCGCGTGGAATTAAGCATCCTGGCATACCGAGTTTACATTAGAAGAAGGAGAGGAAATCCTCCTATACAGCTAGATCCTGTTTTTGAAGAAGCTCCTGATCAGTTTACTGAATCAGAAATTTTTGAAGAAGAATCTCCCACTCCAATCGCAGAGATGGGTGATCGTATTATTAACAACAACAATGGTTATGATAACAACGGTCGTAATGGAAGAAACGCAAGACGTCCAGCCCCCTTGCCTTGGGGCGACAATATTGGACCGTTGGCTTTACCAGGACATCATGAATTGCCCAAGGGATCACGCAAGTTTTTTCTGAGATTTCATGGCGATGGTTCTAAACATCCAGATGAACATTTATCAACATTCACGGCAGCTTGTTCTGTTTTGCATGTTGCGCATGAGGACATCGCCGTTCGTCTTTTCGTGGAGACTCTTGAAAACAACGCAGCAGATTGGTTCAATAATCTTGAGCCAGGAATTATTACCAGTTGGGCCGTCTTGAGCGAGAAGTTTTTGGCAAGATTCAAGCCTGCCGAGGACAATCATAGACTTTTTGCACAACTCTCAAATTCAAAGATGGAAAAGCATGAACCGATGAGAGAATTCATGGCAAGGTTTAATCACCTTGTTACACGTCTTTCTCACACTCTGAATCCATCTGATGAGATTTTGATGAGTTCTTTCATCAACGCATTGCCATCAGAAATTGCCTTTTTCTTGAAGATAAGCGAAGAAGATGATCTACAACACCTTCAGGAGGAAGCAATCAAGCTTGAAGATACCATGATTACAACCGGCAAGATGAAAGATGATTCGATCAGGCCGCTCGTGCAAGCGTCGGCTGATCCATTGCTACAAAAGGTAGCAAATGAGGTGACGATACTAAAGCGGAAATCACCATCGCAAGGGCAACCAGCCTTGCCCACACCACCTTTTCAATCACAACCAGCATATCAGCCGAGAAGGAATAACTTTCAGCCGTACAATAATTTCAAGTCAAAGTTTTCGCAAGGACAACCAAGACAAAATAATGAAGCTGAAAAGGCTACGGTCTTTTGCACGTTCCATGATTCAGCAGAGCACACCGGGACTACTTGTCCGGAAAATCAAAGAATGAATCAGCTCATGGAATTTTCCGATTCCGCTCCTAGTTCAGACTTCATACCTTCCAGTTCAAACGTTGTCTCTTCACAGATAGACGAGTTTGATGGTGACTCCGCAACGGGATATTTTGATCGAGAACCCGTTAATGAAGAAGAAGAAGAATCCCGTCGTTTTTCTCTTGCAGTGAATCACGAGAATATCACCTCACCTGTGTTCACACGTGCTCAGCATTTCAAAGCACAGAAGGAGGAAGAGGAAAAGCGGAATTTGAATACAAAAGCAAAGGAAGTAGCTTCTACTTCCAATCAAAAATCTTCACAAGAAAATATCTTGCCAACAGCTTTAGATACGTCTTCAGCAAGCTTTGACATCGTCTCTTCCATGATGAAGACGAAGGTACAGATATCTCAGCTGGAGTATTTACAAGATCATCGAGAGCAGTTGGATAGGATCTTGAACGTTCTTAAAAAGAAGAATGTCGTTCAGCCGACATTGCTATAATCCTCAGTTCTTGTAGAAGAGAAGCCGAGGCCGTTTTATATATCTTTATATATAGGAGGTTTTAAGCTGAGCAATTGCATAATTGACAGTGGAGCTTCGGACAACGTTATGCCCTTACAAATTATGAACGCGTTGGGACTTTCGTGCACCCGACTCAGGAAAAGTGTTACTCACTTGAGTCCAAACCAGTGCCGTTAGTCGGTCAACTCAAAGATGCGCAAGTAAGGCTAGCGTCGTGTCCAGAGAAGAAGATCATGATGACTATTCTAGTAGCTAATATTCCTACCAGTTACGGGATGTTACTTAGTAGAAGTTTTTGCAAGGATCTTAGAGGAGAAATACAGATGGATTGGTCGTTCACGACAATCCCATTGAAGAAAGGTACTTTCAAATTAGAGCCAGAAACCAAATCAAAGTTTACAGTGGTGAAGTCCCAGGACCCACATGCTCAAGTGTTGTATCAATACACAGGGTCCAGGCACATACGCTATGGTGTCCGAAGTGACAGATGATTGTCAGAATTTTGTACTTTCCACCAAATTATCAAATGAAGAATCAGAGATGTGGACGATGCAGTTTGATGGCAGTTGTTCGACTTCAGGTTCCAGAGCGGGAGTAGTGATTATCTCTCCCGAAGGTCGTTTATATCCTTTTGCATATAGGTTGCAATTTGATTGCACTAATAATACTGCAGAATATGAGGCGCTCTTGTTGGGTCTCAAAAACACAAAGGATATGGGGATCAAGCTGCTTCAAGTTGAAGGAGATGCAGAGCTGATCGTAAAGCAGGTCAGAGAGCAGTTTCATGTTAGAAAGAATCATCTCCAGAACTACAAGCAGAGAGTATGGAATGCAATCGACTGGTTCGATGCATTTAATATCAAATACATTTCAAGAATGAACAATAGCAAAGCTGATGCGCTTGCAGTTTCAGCCGCTCTTTTTATGCCTAACTCTGACTTTCATCAGAATTCATTTGCTATTGAGCTTATTTATAGACCAGTTGTTCCTGATAAGTCGGACAACTGGCAAGTCTTCAGTGATGATGAAGATATTAAATAATTTCTCGTCATGGGAGACAACTACAAATAATTGTTCTTTGAAGGGAGTTCAACTCCACACAAAGAGTCAATTACCGAAGAATCCAAGGTTATAGAATTTGGAATCATACAGTTGAAAGGAAATCAGATTCCTAAAGGTTTTGTATCCTTAGAGGATATTTTTGACAGGCATGATCATTACATCCAAGATCAGAAGAGGTCGGGGGTGAATACTTCATCAGAATATAGTCAAGTCAACATACGTACTGAAGACAAGCCTCGGCTTGTGAATTTGGGAAAGTGTTGCACTCCTGAAGAAACTGAGAGGTTTATCGCCTTATTCAAGCAGTACAAGGATGTTTTTGCCTGGTCATATGAAGATTTAAAGGTCTTCACACCCATTGAATTGTCTCACACAATTCTGCTGAAGTCTGAAGTGAAACCTTTCAGGCAAAAACAAAGACATTATAATCCGCGAATTCAAGATACTATCTACGCGGAAATTTAGAAGATGGTGGACTCCAGAATAATTTTTCCTATTCATCACTCCACCTGGGTGTCAAATATTGTTCCTGTGCACAAGAAGAATGGAGAAATCATAATTTGCGTTGATTTCAGGAACTTGAATCAATCGTCTTTAAAGGACAATTATCCCTTACCTATCATGGAGCATACATTGCAGACAGTTACCGAATCAGAAATGCTATCACTTCTTGATGGTTTTTTTGGCTATAATCAGATTGCAGTGGCTGAGGAGGATCAGATCAAGACAGCTTTCACCACGTCCGTGGGGAACGTTTGCTTATGAGAGGATGCCTTTCGGCCTTATCAACGCCGGTGCTACTTTTCAGAGAGCCATGGATTTAGCGTTTGGGGTTCTTAGGAATAAGATCATAGTCGTCTATCTTGATGACTTAACTATTTTTTCAGATAAACGGAGTGATCACTTTTCACATCTTGTGAAAGTGTTCAAGAGATGTAGGTATCATAAAATATCTTTGAATCCGAAGAAGACAATCTTTGCGGTGACGAAGGGCAAGTTACTTAGTCATATCGTTTCCAAAGAAGGTACCAGAATAGATCCGAATAGGGTGGATTCAATCAGAAACCTGTCTCTCCCTACAAGCAAAACGCAAGTGCACTCCTTTTTCGGTAAGGTTAACTTTATCCGAAGGTTCGTACCTGATTTTGCAGAGCTAACAAAGGATATTTCAACAATGATGAAGAAGACGTCTACATTTGTGTGGACGGACAAAGGCAAAGAGGCCTTTATTAAGATTAAAGAAGCTATTGCTAATGCACCAGTGTTAGTTCAGCCTAACTTTCAAAGGGATTTCATTCTTTATTGTTATGCGTCAGAACATTCATTGTCTGCCATTCTGACACAGAAGCTCAGCGAGGAGGGTGAATCTCCTATTGCTTTTATGAGTGCTAATTTCAAAGATGATGAGATGCGTTATTCCCAGATTGAGAAAAACACTTATGCTGTTGTCAGAGCTGTTAAGAATTTCAGATTTTATCTTTTGAATTCACATACAACGGTGTATGTCATCGATCCAGCAATCAAAAGTGTGCTTACTCAGCAGGAGATGGGCACAAAGAGGGGAAATTGGATTGCAAGAGTTCAAGAATATGATCTGGAGATTAAGCCAACCAAGCTTGTTCGCGGACAAGGGCTTTGCAGATTATTGGCGGAGGATGGAGATTGCAAGTTCAAGAGCAATGGTGGAATTGGTTCAAACCAAGAAGTTGAAGAAGACCTTCCTTTGGTCTTATTAGTTAATTCTACAGAAGAATGGTATACACCTCTATGGTATTATTCAACGTATGGAGAATGTCCACGTCATATGGACAAACAGCAGAAAAGAACACTGAAATTGAAAGCACAAAATTTCGTGGTAGTTAACAACGTTCTGTACAAGCGTGGCCTTGACAAAACTTTCCTATTATGTGTCGGAAAGGATCAGCAGCGAAGGTTGTTAGAAGCTTTTCATAATCAGGCATGCGGAGGGCACTTTTCATCAAGGGTCACTGCATTCAAGATTCTACGAGCATAGTTTTATTGGCCAACTATGTTTCGTGATGCATATGATTGGGTGTACAAATGTCAGTTATGTCAGCAGTTTGCTGGTAAAGTGAAATTGGCATCCTTTCCACTCAGGCCAGTTGTTATTGATGCTCCATTTCAGGAGATTTTAAGTTTTTGTTTTGATCACGGCATCATGTTGTCTCATTTGTCAGATTATTACCCTCAGGGTAATGGACAGGCCGAATCTTCCAATAAGAACATTGTCACAATTATACGCAAGTTGGTTGAGTCAAATCAACGAGCTTGGCATACTAAGTTGTACGACGCTCTTTGGGCTGATCGTATAACTCCAAAAAGAGCTATTGGCACCTCACCTTTTATACTTTTGTATGGTACAGAAGCTATTCTGCCTATTACCTTGGAGCTATCTGCTTTACAGTTGGCATCTGCAATGGAAGATGAAGAGTTCAATGATCCTATTCAGAAGAGGATATTGCTCCTGATGAAACTTCAAGAGGAGAGGACAGAGGTTGTTGATAAGATCACTCAACACCAAGAAAGAGTGAAGAAAATTTTTGATAAGAAAGCTCGTCACAGAGACTTTCAAATCGGAGATCAAGTACTTTTGTGGGACAAAAGGCATGAGCCAAAAGGAATGCATGGAAAATTTGATTCCTTATGGTTAGGGCCCTTCCAGATTCATGAATCCGCAGGAGAGAACACATATATTCTTTTACATCAGGATGGAAGGCTCTTCCCGCTTCCTTATAGCGGGCAATATCTTAAGCACTTCAACCCTCCGGGGGAGGAGTAATATTGTAAATACTTTGTAAGTAATTTTTATGCTTTATCGTTGTGTCGTATTGTATTTCCCCGTTTTGTGATGTTTTTGTCGTGTTTTAGGTGATTTAGGTAGTCTTGTTTTAGGTAATTTCTAGGTTAGGTTTTAGGAAACTCCAAATGTTTTAGGTGATTAGGGGAAAAGTCCTGACTCCAATGCCCAATTGTAAATCACTGGTCTACTTAACACTGAGATTCTTAGGTTCTCCTATGCCGTAGGTATCCGACATGGTCACCAGACGGAGCCTAATGTTGTACCCAAACCAAATTTTTTGCTTCATCAAGGCATTTTGCATTAATAGTCATAATTTTGCTAAAATGATGTAAAATATAGTTTTGGGCAATATCAAGCATGGAGTTTTTGTTAATAGTTTGTCAGTTAAAGTCAGTTATATTGATCAGAACCTGAAGCAGATACTCAGAATGGAACGTTTCACGATGGAGGGACATCTCACGACAACATTTCATGTTGCATACGGTCATTCCAGTAATCGAGACAGAGTTTTCAGTGATTAATATATGAAGATTTCTCAGGAAAAAGCATAAAAGCGCAACTATAGCCCAAGGGCGCCCAGCTTGTTGAAGGTCAAGATGTTGCTAAAAACGTTCAAGCATCCAGTCAATCTATTCAGAATTGGTCTGGCTATCCAATAAGATATCCGGCGAAGCTTTCCGGGACCCACAACTCTGGCAAACAGCGTCAGAAGTTGAAATCCCTAAAGTTCCAGATGTGAGAAATTTGTCACTTTCAGGCAAAAGCACACCTCTAGCCTGAGGGCGCCCATCTTTAAAAAGGGGTAAATCTTGGAATTTTCGATAATGGATACAGTCAATCCGTTCACAATTAGTCTGCTTATCCAGCGAGATATCAAACGCAGTCATTCGAGTTTCAGAACTCCGGCAGCAGTCGTCTGAAGATCAGCTTATAATGGAGTTTTCACGTTTCTGAGCTTCTCCGTTGTTTCCCAGTGCAAGTACAACCCAGGGGCGTTGGTTTAGAGGACCCTTCCAATGCCAAAATTTGCAGACAGAGTCTTCCTAACATCAGTAGTACTCTAGCCTAGCTCCGCAATGCATCATCCAGTTTGTCGATCCAACGTTCAAGGTGATTGTGGCGGAGGTTCTTCCAAGCACGTAATTTCACGAGCGGACCAACAAACAATTTGCAGTGCATTTCCATAGTCTAGAGGCGCTTAGCCTTTAGGCCTGTCAGATGAGCCTGTTCGCATTCGAAGTCTTCACGGCTATTGAGCGTAATCATTTTATCTATCCAACGAGCCTAGTCGTCAGCCTTCGGGATTTGGAAAACGCTCGTACGTGCGAGGTCTTTGACAAGATGTTGAAGAATGAAGATATCCAGAAAATGGCTAAGTCTAGAGCGGTAATTTTAAATAAAATACGCACTGGAGTGTTTGAGGTCTTAGAAGCAATTTTCTTGCTTCGTCACCTCTAAAGACTTCTCTTGTGGGCCCTTCTGGCTGTCCGTTAAAACAGATAGTGCCTGAATCGGGTCATCCCAGCTCCAGATATCAGAGGTCAAAGTAGGGTACTTGGATGAAAGTTCAATATTCGTCAAAATGACACCAGTGCAACTAAGAGCCAGGGGCGCTTTTACTTTTGAGGCCCTTAACATAGCTTTCTGGTGTCATGCATATAGTCGTTGGATGTAGAATGTCTCCAGGCACGCAGTGAGCTTCGTTGCTTGTCAGCAGGGTTCACCATTCGCCATCAGCAGCCGTTTGAAGTGTCAGATGGCAGTTTAGGAAAATGGCTAAGTTTGGAACCCGTAAAGCAATTTAATCAGGGGCGCCTAATTTTTCAAGGGGTTAAACGATGGATTTTGCAGTAGTGTCTCCCAGCAGACATTTCTTCCTTGTTCAGTAGGCTTTCGGATGAATTATTTAGATCAGTCTCAGCATCACCCAGTCATCCGAAAATCAGTGTCGAAGTTGGCCAGTCGTAGCAGTGCTGTCAGCTATAAAATAGGGAGTTAATAAAAAGTGAAATAACTTGAGCAAATGGACGCCTATGAGCTCAAGAAATGACTTTTCGGAATCGGTGAAGTCTAACGATGAATCTCAAAGCTTCATCCGGGTTGTCAATTGAAGTTCAAAATATTGAATTTTTATTTTGTAATTTTAGCATTTAAAATGGCGATTTTCTATTTTTGGCGCCTTTGCTAATTGCATGATAATAAATATTTTATTATTTATTTTAATTTGAAATCCCAGTCAGTGGCAGTGGAACTGAAAGGCAACCAATCAGAGGTCTTCTATTTTTGTCAGGGTTTTGAATTCTTGCAGTTACCAATTGGTGCAAATTTCTTCTTATTTAAGTATGGTGCCATCTTCATTATTATTCACAGAGCTTTCAAAGGAAATTCGATTTCATTAAGAGCAAATTCAATCTTAAGTGAAATTCGTGTTTTTCAAAGCAAATTCATATCTTCAAAGGGAAATCGAAGTTTATCAATTTTCAAAGCAACTTCAAAGCAATTTGTATTTCTTCAAGAAGAGAAGGCGTGCACCTTTAAGAAATTCTCAATTCATAAATTCAAAGCAATTCGCAAGTTCTTCAGTTGCAAATTCCTTAATATTCAAAGGCGAATCCTCAAATTCAATATAAATTCGTATTTTCTTCAAATGAAAATTGAATTTCTTCATAAAGGAGCAAATTTCAAGAGGGGAAATTCGTGGTTTTTCAAAACAAGGCGAATTCTTCTAGTTCAAAGGAAAAATTCACATCAATTTCCAGAAGCGATTTTACCTAACATATCTTTTTGCAAATCAAAATTCACAATTATCAGCAATTTGAAGAAATCTTGGGCGATTTTCATAGAAAGAGATCATCATAAAAATGTCTTTTTCATCCTTCAATCTCAGATTTCTCTCAAAATACATTGTGCATGTTCCTGAAATTGGCGAATTCTACAAGTCTCAGTATCTGGATCATTCTCATATAATTTCCTCGAGTTGAAATTGTGCGTTTGATTTTTCACGAATTTTTAACTTTAGAACGTTCGTTCTTGAGTTACTAATTTTCTGAAGTTAAAAATCTTTGTACAATCGAGTAGAAGTTGAATTTTCGCAAATATGACATTCTGGGTTGTCCTAGAATCCTTTTCTGAACAAAACCCATATCTCGGATTTTTCACTGAAAATAATTCTTCGAAAGGCTATTTTTAACTCTCGCAGGCTATTTTTAGCTTCCAAAAATCTTGTCAGAATATAGTCAAGTTCACAGTCAACAGGCTGATTTTTCGTAATGCAGTTCACTCAGCTCGAATACAGGACCAAAACCATCCTTACTCATGATTTTCTCAGGTTGGTTGAGACAGACCTTCACAAAGTATTGCCAGAAGCAGTGCTAGATCCAGTTAAGATCAGAAGTTCAATCACTCAAAATATTGAGCAGTTTGGCTTATTAGAGGCTGCTTCCATACCTATCTCCGTTCACTGTATTGAATTCGTGATGGCTTGCATTAAGCATTACAATTCTACTACTCGTGAGATAGTGTCAGTTGATAGACGGGTCATTTTCAATCTCAAACCTTTGGATATCAAAAAGAGTTTTGGCATTCCTCAACACCAGAACAACCTAGTTGTTTCTATGGAGCAGTGTGTGCAGGCATTTGATGCTGATATGGACAAGTGTTAGAAGAAGATGGCAGAAAGATGGTTAAAACAAGCAAAGAACAGATTGCCAAACAATGTGGGTCGCGGTGAATACAAGGATGAGTATGCGATTCTAATCACACTCCTGAATTGTGTCTCAGGTCAAGCACATGCAAATGTTTTCCAGCCTTGGATGTATTACATTATTGATCACATCATTTCTGGGCAAGAGCATTATGACTGGGCATCCTTCATCAGCGATATTCTCCACAGGAAAATCACCGGTTTCATGGTTGCTCATGAGTTTCATATGTGTTCGTATCTCGTGTACTTGATCGCTTATCAGGGTCAGTTCCGAGGGCTAAACACCGTGGGCACTCTCAGTGTTCAGAAAGTCTACCAGTATTATGATCAGCTTGAGTTCACTAGAGCTGAACGTCATTTCAAGTGTGTTCACGAGGCTTTCTTGACCTATACAGTGAGGAATTTGGACCAGGAATTGCACGTTCGTATCTTGGCAGTTGCTAGGGCAGCGATGGATGGATGGGTGGATTGGTTTATTCAGTTCCCAACATACACCTACATCTGAGTATACAGCTTTACAGGAAATCTAGCTATGCTTCCACGTTATCCTTCGGATAAGACAATCTTTCAGGAATTCCTAAGACAGATGCATGATGTTCATCGTCTTCTACGCCGCAGGCACAGACCATCTCTCAACTTTTCTTTTTAGTTTGGAATGTATTGGTGCAAGTCGGCAATTGATAGTAAAATTGCAGGGCAAGAGCTTGAGAAATATCATCTTAAGTATCTTGTTGAAGCACGTGCCTATGATCTTTCAGGTCATTATACAGCTCGCCTTGCTGGAGGTACATATCACGAGCCTTCTATGGAGGATTACTGGGAAAATTGCCCAGATGACTTCGAGGTTCACAAACGCAGTTACGGCCGCTTCTCTCTCTCACAGATTTCTGTTTTCTTATCAGAAGATGTGGGAGGTTTATCAGATGACGAGGGAGAAGTTCTTCCTTAGTTTTTTAGAGAGCAGGTCGATACACAACCGTTGCCAGCAGTAGATTGGTACGCCAAGGAATATGCAACGGTCATGGAGAGGTCAAGTAGAGTTATCCAGAACAGTATACTTTACCTCGATAGCAAGAAGACAAGGAGGGTAAGTGTTCCCAGAGCAGAGCCGCCAGTAGTGGTGAATCCTTTGTTACCTTCCTCGTCAAAACCTAAATAAAAGAAAAGGAGTAATCCTCCTAAGAAAGGTCAAGCGCCAAACAATTCAAAGGGCAAGGCGCTTGCCACTGTTACACATACGGAGCCTGACAGACAACCTATCACAGAGTCAGTTCAGAGGTTAGTTCAGAGCCCGCCAGTACCTGAGGTTCAGCCTCAAGTTCCTACATCAGTTCCAGAGTAGTCACCTATCCCAATTCACATTGAATTGGATTTAGACTCTCCACCTCACAGCAGTACCTCCTTCTTCTACACACTCACTCTCATCAGTACCTCCTGTCGCTAGTGCAGACCCTTCTAGTAGCATTAGCCGAGACCAATCTTGGATCGAAGCTCAGTTAGGAAGGAAGAGGAGGCAGCCATCTTATTTTCTTAATCATTATGATTTTGACGACATTTACCAAGATGCGCCAGACAAGAGGGTCAAGAACATGGTTCACGTAGAGAGAAACACTGATATGGAGATTGTCATTGAAACTGCCGTACCTCCACAGGGTAAGGACTTGGCTGAGTTAGAATCTCAGGATTTTGAAGTTATCAAAGTCAACCTTGGTTGCAGCACATGCTAGACTCAGGTTGATCTTCTACAAGTTGCTACAGACAGTGCCAGGGATAGAATACTAAAGGACAGAGAGGATAAGGCAGCCCTCAAGGCTGAAATCAGACAGCTTCGTCAGTATATTTCTAGCCTTGTGCATAGACCAGATGCCATTAACACACTCCCATTGATGCTTGAGCCTCCAGCAGATCAAAATCAACTCAATCACTTGGTTACATATGGCAAGCATTTGGATGAGTGGGAGGAGGAGTTTGTTGCTAGAGGTCGTGCTATGCTCACAGAGTTATATCAGTTACGGTACAATGCACGAGAGCTCCGTCTTCGTCTTCAGGATGAGGAACGAGATATGGCTATTAACAAACCCTGGGATGAGATTATGATTGCTCACCTGAGTGTGGCGTATGATACAGTCACAGATGCAGAGGACAGAGAAGCTATCTACTCTTAGAAGACACAATTGGTTTTTCAGGGCAAAGATAGAAGACACTTTGGCATCAGAATTGACTGAGAGTAGAGAGCACGTCACTAGTGCACTCCGGTTTGTGAGGACTCTAGTATCTCGCTTACCGTGTCATTATCAGATCGAGGGTGGTGCCTACATAGAGCTTACCGATGTTCAGTCAGAGCTCCAGGCACTCATTCATATCATTTTCAGTGGGGAGACCGTTGGCTGTAAGATTACTCAGCTTACAGTCATGTCAGCATTATTTGATGAGGCAATGAGGAGCAGAGGGGAACTTCAGTCTCAGATTACAGCTGGTGAGGACATGCTACATCAACATAGCATTCTCCGATAGAGTCTCATAGCTCCAGATAGTGATACAGTCAACAATCTCGTTGAGGGATTGATTGCTCGAGATCACACATAGTAAACTTCAGTTCCCACCTCTCAGGATAGACATTACACACACGAGTTGAACTTGGTGTTACCCTTTCAAGTTAACTCGATGTTGTCATGCATATCTATTCTGAGATCAACTTTACACACTTGGAATTTTTATTTTAGGGTTTTACATTAACTGATGGTAGTCTTCCAGTTAACTCGCTTTCAATAAGGGTGCATGCTTGCACAATTGTCCATTTTTAGATTAGATGTTTCTTAACTGATGGTAGCTTTCCAGTTAACTGTATAGTTTATTAGGGTTTGGCAGCAAATCTTGCATGCATTGCAAGAACTGTAGATGACTCAAGGTGATTTTAGGGTTCCCTACACCTTGATGTATATAAATAAGAGCTTTTGCTCATTTGTAAATAACTTTTGCTTGAGAGAGAAATATATGTTGCGCCTACCTTGCCCTCAATATTGCTCTTTTTGTATTTGTTCATGTGTCTTCGCTATTACGATTAATTGTTATGCCACATAGGGTTTCAAGAGATTGTAATGGTGGATTCTTTCCATAGTTTAGATAAATATGTTTTGAACATCTTTACCATTGTAATCAATTGTTATGCCACATAGGGTTTCAAGAGATTGTGATGATAAATCTATTTTGTGAATCTTTACCATTGTGATCAATCGTTATGCTACATAGGGTTTCGAGAAATTACGGTGATAAGTCTGTTTTGTGAATCTTTATTATTACAATCAAGGGTTATGCCACATAGGGTTTCGTGAGATTGTGATAATAAATTTGTTTTGTGAAGTCTTTACTATTTTGATCAAGTGTTATGCCACATAGGGTTTCATAAGATTGTCATGGTAAATTCTTAAATCTGTTTTGTGCCCAATAAACTTATTCAGGTTGAGATAATAGTCGTGCCACCTTGCCTTCAAGTAGAGAATCTGAATTCGTTTATCGTCAGATAGTCAAACCTTGCTCCGTTTCCTCATGCTCTGTTTTCCTGAGGAGATTGGATAGATTAAGTTTAGTTGTAGTTAGTGGATCTGCAAAACCAAAACATACTCAGTGTAACGTATAAGTTCTTTCAAGAAAGCCTTGTGCCTCTACAGCTGAAACAAAAAGATAGGACATAGTTTAGCTTATTTCCCTTTGTAAGTATTTTTGTCAAAGCACAACGAGGGAGCTTCCCCTCCTAATTTGAAGAGCACTCATTGCGTAGTGTACATAGGTTGTTCATAACAACTTTTACTCCAGAGGTGTTAGTTGTTACGCCAACAGTCTGCAAGGATAATCTTTCCAGTGAGACATTCGACTTGGGTCCCCAACTTGGTTCCTATTCATAAAAAGAGTGGAGAGATCAAGTTATGCGTTGACTTTAGAAACCTTAACAAAGCATAAAAAAAAGACAATTATCCTCTTCCTTCTTTGGATGAGGTGCTGCAAATAGTAAATGGTTTGCAAATGATGTCATTCTTGGATGGATATTCAGGATACAATCAAGTAATGGTCAACTACGAGGATAGCATGAAGACCACCTTCACTACCAAGTGGGGGAAATTTTCTTATTGGAGGATTCCATTTGGTCTTATCAACGTTGGAGCTACCTTTCAGTGAGTGATGGATGTGGCATTCAAAGATTTGGTAGGTAAATGTATTATTATATATATGGATGATTTGACTGTGTTTTCAAAGAATAGAGAAAACCATGTTGCAGATCTATCGAAGGTCCTTCAAAAGTGCATAAGTTATGGAGTCTCCCTGAACCTGAAAAAGTGTGTGTTCGGAGTTTCAGAAGGAAAATTACTAGGCCACATAATATCAGAGAAGGGGATTTCAATTGACCCAAACAAAGTGGAATCCATTCTTAAACTAAACATGCCTAGTAGCAAAAAGGAAATGAGGTCCTTTTTCAGGAAGATAAACTTTGTACGAAAATTCATAACTGGGTTTGCGAAGATCGTCAAACCCCTCAATGAAATGATGAAGAAGGATGCTAAGATTGAGTGGAGCAATGAGGCCAAATATGCATTCTCTTAGATTAAATAGTCTACTTTAGAGGCACTAGTTCTAACTAGCCTTGACTATCTGAAGCCTTTTTATATATATTCTTTTGCATCTGACCATTCTTGTGTTGTTGTTTTGACACAGTGAAAAGGTGGAGGGGATGAAAGGCCAATTGATTTTATGAGTTCTTTGTTCAAGAATGTTGAAGTTAGATATCCACTTCTGGAGAAACAAGATTTTTCATTGGTGTGGGCTATCAAGAAGTTCTGACACTATATTCTCCCCAATCAAATCACTGTCATAGTGCCTGACCCTGTTGTAAAGTGCCTTCTTATGCAGAGTGAACTGGGGGAGAGACAAGGAAATTGGATGACAATCTTACAAGAATTTGACCTTGAAATCCATCTGATGAAGTTAATCTAAGGACAAGGCCTATCCAAGGCAATGGCAGACATTGATGCTAAGATTACCTATCAACAGTATATGATACAATCATTTACAAGCAATCCTTGGTATGTTGATTTGATCTTTTTGTTTCTAAATAACAAATGTCCAAATGGCATGAACTCCACTCAGAGAAGAGCACTCAGGCTAAAGATCTCCCACTATATGCTCAAAGGGGGAGCTTTATACTAAAGAAACCTTGAGGATTTCTATCTACGCTACCTTGATCAATAGCAAGTGAAACATGCCATAACGGAATTTCATGGCAGACATGGTACTGGACATGGTTCTGTTGATTCCATGGCACACCAAATTCTAAGATCAAGTTACTACTAGCCCCATGTATTTCGGGATGCTCACCAACATGTGAGGACATGTCAGAATTCTGCATCTAGGGAATGCAATCCAACAATGCCCCTACAACCGGTATATGAGGTAAGACCATTCGCCCAATGGGCATTAGATTTTGTCAGGGTAATTAACCCCAATTCTTGTGCAAGTCACAAATTTATTTTGACGGACAACCAATTACTATACAAGTTGGACTGAAGCTCAGCCTTGTAAGAACAACACCACCAAGTTTGTCATCAAATTCCTTAATGAATTCATCATTACCAGGTTTGGAGTACCGTTCACCCTAGTATGTGATAATGGCCCTGCTTTCTCTTGTACATAATTCATTCAATGGGCATATGAGCATAAAATTGTGTTAAAATATTCTACTAATTACTACCCACAAGGGAATGGAGTAGCTGAGTCTACGAAAAAAAATCTATTGGAAGTAGTTAAGAAGTTGTTAGAAAGTAATCCTAGGGACTGGCATACTCAACTCAGATTTTCCTTATGGATAGATAGAACTCGAATCAAGGTCGCCTTAGAAAACTCGCCATTCAAGTTAGTTTATGGCCAAGAACCGGTCTTTCCTATCCATCTACAAATACCTTTTCTTAGGTTTATGCAAGAATTCTACTCAAATGATGATAGGATAAAAGTTAGGCTAACCATTTTATTGAATCTGGAAGAACAAAGAGATGTTGCTTTACAACAGTTTTCTAAACATCAAGTTGTTGTCAAACGTTGGTTTGACAAAAAAGAAAAAATCAAAGCTTTTAGAATATCTGACCTTGTATTACTGTGGGATAAAGCCAGGGAAAAGAAAGGGGACCATGAAAAGTTTGACCAACTTTGGTTGGGTCTTTATCAAATTGTCGAGATCCTTGGCGAGAATGCCTTTTGGTTGAGCACTTTGATGGGAGAGTTTGCTCCATTGCCTATCAATGGATAGTTTCTCAAACACTATTTTGGCCCATGAGGGTCTGATGTTTTGTTTGGATGTATACATGTAATTAGTTGGTTTGTTTGTTTGTTTGTTTTGTTTTTCTCTTGTGGTTTGTGTTTTTGTTCTTGTGTTTTGGGGTGACTTTTGTTCTGCTCTATTTCAAAATACGGAGTGGTTATTGACTATATGCTGAAGGTACTAGGAGAGAAGTTGGTTTAGGTGTTTTTAGGTATGTCTATGGAAATTTTTTTGTTTCAAGAACTGTGTCTTGTGTTATTTTTAAGTAGCATCCTGAAAGGTTAAGAATAAATACCCAAGATATCATTGCACAATAGTCATAGGGATTCAACTCACGTAGCCTAAATATTTAATATAGTTATTTCAGGATGAGAAGAACCTTTACTGGAATAGATACACCATACATGCACACACTCAAATTCGATGTGGTTATTGCTAATTTACATTTGAGATTCCAGCTCAACCTTGTTTGCCATAATTGATCATACTAAAGTTTAAAATGTGCATGAACCAGAGGTTCTAGGCGACTGAATTCTTCAGTATCTTGAAAATGGGTAAACCATTCTCCCAACTGAAGCACCAATTGTTATGCCTTGCATAACCACCCCATTTTTTTTGGTCAAAATGGGTCCCCCTTGTGTTTGGTTGTCCTTAGTGTTGTTGTTTGGGTCTTAGGAGTTGTTTTTTTTCCTCCTAAGTATTTTTTTCTTTTGTTTTTGTGGGTTCAGAATGCAGGCCGAAACTGGACTTAGAACTTTTGGAAAGTTCTTGGTCCGGTTTTTGTTCCAGTCTTGGTCCCATCTCTTGTCTTGTCATTTTCTTTGTTGTCTTGTTTGTCTTGTGCTCTTGGGTTTGTTTTATCCCTCGGGTTTCTTTTGTTTTCTTCCCCTTTGTGTTTCTTTCCCTTTTGTGAAAGCGGAACTAGAATGGAAACTGGACCCAAAACTTTGCAAAATTTTTGAGTCTGGATTTCGTTTCGATCCCGCTCCCATTTCTTTGTCTTTTATTTTATCTCATTTTGTGTTATGTTTCAAGATGGGATTTTCCCCTATCCTGCTTTCCTTTGTTCTTTTGTTTTTCTCTGTTGGTGTTCTTTCCCTTTTGTCAGGAGTGGAACCAGAGTCGGATCCGAACTTGGAACTATGCCAAGTTCCAGATCTGGATTCGCTCTGATTCCATCCATGTTCCTTTGTTGTCCTTTCCCTATCGTGGGACTAGAGTCAGATCCATAATGAAATGTGGAACTTTGACAAAGTTCCTGGTTCTATCTCGACTCCACTTTTGCTCCTATTTTACCTCTGACGTACATATTGGTTGTGTACTTTCTTTCGCTCTTGTTTCGCCCCCAACCAACTGCATTAATGGCATTAATTGCAGCCTCCTCACATGCGTGAGATGGTTTTTAAAACCTTAATTAAGGTTATTTGGCTCATTACAATTACCTAAAGCATTTTAACAAGCCAAAGCCAAAGGAACTCGAGGAGGAGCACAATTTGATTGCGGGCGCGCGTGCGTGAGAAAATCCCTATCAATTTTTAACCTTTTCTGGGCGCGTTTTTAGGTAGGTGGGCTTCTCCCATACTGTTTTGTGTTTTCTTGTTTGTTTTCTTTTCCCTGTTGTTCTTCACGCATTCGTGGAACCTCTCCCCTGGATCTTTGCTTGTTTCCTTTCTTGTTGTTGGTGTTTTGTTTGTATTTCTTGGTTTTCTTTGCGTTTTCCTTTCATTTTTCGTTTGTCTTTTTTTGTCCTCCATTATTTTTTTGTTTTTTTTGTTTGTCTTCTATTGCTTTCACCATTTTTGGTGGTGTCTTCATTCCATCATTCCCTACTTTCGATTAGGTCTTTCTTTTTGAGGGGTTCTAGTGCTTGGAGCTATTTTGGATCTTTTCTTGGACCTCTCCAATCTTGTTCCTTGTCAATCTTATGGGTTTTATCGTGGGGTTTTCGATGCCCTGTTCTTATGTAAGTTGACGGGCCATACGAATTAGGGTTTTTGTTTCGCTCCCTTTCTGTGACTTGACCTAGCTCGCTCGATCCGGTCTCATTTGTCTAGGAAAATTTGAGCTTGATTTCTTCCTCCCCATGTCCATTTAAACTTGGGTCCAAACTAGTGTCAGCGTGCGGGGAGAATCTGCTTAACTCTATGATACATGGTGGAATCAGAGCCAGAGATGAACTCGTCCATTGAACTTTCGCATGAGAGTTCAGTTCTGAAAATGAGTCTGCCTCTGATGGGTTCCGATTTTGATTTCAATTTTGCCAACTTGGCGGGATTGGGTCATCAAATTTTATGCGGTATTAGAACTTTGAAAGTTTCAGTTTCTGATCCGGTCCCGGTCCCAATAGATTTAAAATTTCACTAAGTATGGAGGGTTACCTAGGGAAGAATAGAGAAGTGTGAAAGGATAACACTTGTAATGATGATTTCCATACCTTATGTTGGTCTAATCCAAGCTTGTCTTGTAGGAATAAACAATGTCAGAAGCATCAGAGGAAGTTTCACAAAAAGAAGGGCAAGTTGCAAAAAGCTCAAAGGGACCAAAACCAAAGAAGATCAAGGTGGAGCAATTGCCTACACTTTGAGATACAAACACCAAGATGCTACTCTCATAGCTAGTAAGCTAGATTCAGAATGGGCAGACATAACATACACTAATCTAGGCCCATTACACTGTGAAGAGCTGGTTGTGGATACTTTCTCCGAGGATGTAATTGGAAGGACTAAAAGAATAGCCCAATCCGAGCTGGCACATGTTACACTCATCCCCCTATTAGTTAATGCCCATAACTTATACTCACAACAGTAGGGGCATACAATCCTTCATCCAGACAATGTATGGATCTCCAGGGGAATGTGATCATTGATCTATCCCCGTAGATGATGAGGTTTTTGTTGAATGCACTGACCCCCAAGAACCCCAAGTAATTGACTGAAGCAGAGGCGTTGTAGTTGTTTAATAGGGAGAATGAAGCTAATAGGTCCCACATGAATAAGAAGTGGTTGAGAACTGAGAACAAGCCCCTAACCAAGGTTCTTGAATAGCCCAAGAGGGGAGACTTCAAGAAGTAAATAGATGACCTAATTATGATGCTTTCAAGGGTGTTTGGAAAGAAAGACTTTGCATACATTAAGGAATGGATTTTTCCATTCATTCAAACTATTTTGGATGGTAGGCAACAATTTGATTGGGGTATGATTTTATCAAATAACTTGCACAACTAGATGCTCAAGGTGGGGAAAATAAAAAATTTCTTCATGACCTCTTATGTTGTATATGTAGCTGCAAGAATGGGCATATTTCTTGGATTGAATGTAGTGGGCACATTAGGAGAGGCTCCTGGAAAAAAAAAAGCATGGGAGAATTATGATCAACTGACCTTCCAAATTTTTGAGCTACACTTTACAAGGGTTAATGATGCATTCCTCTATTTCATCATCAACCGGTTGACAAGAGATGTTGGATATTGGATGAGAAGAGAGGCTATAGCTTTCATTTCCGAATGGGGACATTGGTACATCCAATACCCTAAGTTATCTTATTTTAGGTTGGTAGGCTTTGATTGACATCCTCATCAACAACCAAGATTTTGTAGTGATAGGATTATGCTTATGGAGTTCATATATCAGGCTATGGGATATAATACAAAATTTTCCAACAAACACAAGCCTGGATGCCACAAATTCCCCATGAAGTTGGGAGAATACTATTGTGCTCACAATTTGGCTGCAAAGGTAGTATGTGAAGAGTTAAGACATCTAAACTTGGGATTGTATACAGCAAGGAAACATTTTGACCCTAAGCATAAGATGAATTGCATAGCTCCTACCATTTTTTATAAGCATTTTAACTTGTTATAAGATTTTTGGATTGATTTGAAAGATGACTATGATGTTAGGAAAATAAATTATGAAAGGCTTACCATCCCGCAGATGATTGAATATGGGGTAAAGGAAGATATTCCTGATACACTATCAAATGATGGTGTAGTTTTGGACCCTGGGTATGAAGCTGAAAATATAGGTACCAAAATATTGGACCCAATAAATTGGGATGAGGAAGAATTAATTGACATTAAACAACTTGCCAAGACAGTGGTGGATAGAAGCATTCAATGGGTGGTGATCAGGATAAAGGAGCCAGAAGCTCAATCCTCAAAGAAGAGGAAAGCAGTAGGTACCCAAGGATATAGAAGAACAAAGAGGAGGATAACTCCTAAGGAACAATTGGAGTACTTTCCTCCTAGCTCTAGAGGAGATGTTGATCTAGGAATGCCTACTCAAGAAACCCATGAATCACAAGGTGAAGAAGTTAACACAACCAGAGAAGCAGTCTCATCTCAACCTTCTCTTCTGGAGGAATCCACTAGGGAAGTACCTGTAGGCAGCCTCCATCAATAGGCTGAGAAAGATAAGCAAAATGAGATTGAGATTCATGATGTAGACACTAATTCAGAGGCCACACAATCAGACCATGAGCCTCTTGTAACTGCATCTACTGAGGATATTCAAGATGTTGGAACTGAGCATGTTTTAACTACAGAAGACCAATGGAAACTATTTGAGGATGCTAAGAAGGAGGTTGATTCCAAAGCACAAGTTGAAGCACTTGCAAAGCAATAAGAGGCTAAAGCTATAATAAATACTGAAGAGCTTTCAAGGTAGCATAAGGAAAAGGAAGACCTCCCACAACAACAAAAAAGAAAGTGAATGGAAAGCTAATGCAGAGAGGGAGAATTTGTCCCTCTTACAAAATATTCATGAGCTTGAAGAGGAAAAGGCCTGACAAAGGAGAGAGAAGGAAGACCTTAAGGCCAAGGCCAAGGCTGCAGAGGAGGCCCAAATAAAGAAAGATGAAGAAGAGCTCTTTCTAAAGAAGTTGGAGGCAAAAGAACAAGCGAAACAGGAGCAAGAAGCAGCCGAAATGTGGGAGAGGGTTAAGCAATTGAAAAAACAAAGAGATGACATGTTAGAACAAAGGAGATTGGAAGAAGAAAGAGAGAAAGTTGAAGTTGATAGGCTTGCCAAAGAGATGGCAGAAAAGGAGTAGCATCAAGAGGTTGATTCTCAACCAAAGGTAACACTCTGGAAACCCCTCTCTTCTACCACTTCTTCAAAATAAGTGGTTACTCCTCCTGTTGCCCCAACATGGTTAAAGCTTAACCTGGAGAAGAAACAAATAGTCCAGCCCCAACTTCTAAACTGGGATGATATGATGAAAGAAATTGAGGAGAGGCCCAAGAAAAAGGCTCAAGTCCTTCATTCCACCAAACTGACAGATGTTGGAGAGATTGTAGTTGAATGTTCCATTCCTATGGTGTACAAGCACAAACAAGATATGTAGTTAAGTGATTATCAACTGGGCACTGTGAACTTGGGAAGGCCTACAAGGAACCAACAAATGGACTTGATTGATATTGTAGCATCTTCCACTAAGTCCGAGATGATAAAAGATAAAAAAATTAAATATGAGCTCAAATCTCAATTAGATCAATTGCATAGGTTCTTAAAAGACCTATTCTCTCTTGTTTCTATACAATCAGCTGCTCCCGAGACACCAATTTTGTTAAGTAAGAAAGAAGTTGGTGATTTTGTTGAGATGAAGAGCAAGGTAAAGATGTTGCATAGGTGGATTGATAGGGTGAACCAAGAGGTGGAGGAACTACTTGTTGAAAGTCACAAGGTTCATAAAGAAGCATTGGAATCAGCTAATGATATGACTACATATGTTGAGATCCTTTGGAAGCAAGAAGAAGAATATAGAGAGAATGTGAGGAAATTGAAAGAAATTAATAAGTTGCATCAACAAACACTCCTAGAACAATCTATCCTTGAAGAAGGTAATGAGGATTTTATTAATAAAACTATTAATATTATCAAATTTTGGACTTCATTCATTTTTGCACATAAGAATGAGGTACAACAGGCTGGGAAGGATTTGATAGACCAAATTGTGCAGTTAGAAGCAATCATAGCTATGATAGTAAATGAAGATGTCCCTATCAAGGATGGTTTCCCTCTTGATGAGCTAAGGAACAAATGGGATAATAGGTTCCAAGAGACAGTGCAAAAAGGAGATGATGGTGATGACTTATTTATTGAAAGGTTCATGGACATCAAAGAGGTAGTAAAGATTTCTCAAAAGGACCTAGCTAAGTTGGATGATATGCAGAAGTTCACCTTTACTAAGTTAAAAAGAATAAAATTTGAAGACAATTAGGTGGATGAGATAGATGTGGACATTCTTAGACAAGTATTAGATAGTTATGATGAGTATTTACTTGAACAAAAGATAGAGGAGTGACGTGTCTATGAAATATCCTTCTTTTTTTAATGAAGCATCAGATGGTACGACCAACTGGGCAGTTCTCTCCTTTTTAGGAACTTGACACTAGTTCAACTAAGGATTCCCTAGCAGTTCAACCTCTTTTTGCATTCAAATTTTGATACAGAGTCATCAACAATTGAACTGGAGATCAGAATGGATAGTTACCTCATTGAGCTCCAATTGCTCCTGGATTTGTGGATCTCAATTTTTGATTGAAGGAATTAGTGTTAAACTTGTCTATATGTATTTTTTTCTCTCCATGTTGTAAAGGTCGGATAATTGAAGAAAGATTAGCTTCCTAAGGATAATTTTCATAGTTATTATAAGCTTTTACAGTTTTATACAAAGATACTTAGACATCTTTTATAGTTTCAATACAATTTATGTTATTTTTCCAGAATTAGTTTTAATGGTGATGGCAATGAACAATGGTCATTCGTATGCTAGTGAATGATGTGCATAAATGTCTCTTATTTGATGAAATTCAATAGAAGATTCTAAATTTGAGACTGTTTCCATTGAATTATCTATGAATGATATTTCTTTGTGTTTATTGATCTATGAATTTTAATGATGAGTTGATGATGTGTTCTTGTTGATTTTGAAGTTTAGTGATGAATGATTGTATGTTTTGAATTTACACTATGAATGAATGCAATGGTATAAAGTACTATGTGGATTGTATCATTTTATGGTTTAGTTGTTTGAAAGGAGTGCTCATTATGAAGTTTGTATGTATAAATTGAAGGAAATCTACATTTATGTTTTGTTGTCCTAAGCTTTTTTTTATCTTTTGATGTTTATTTGCACCCCTAGACGTTAGATTAATTTGTACTATGCAGTTTGTATCCTTTTACCACCAAGCCCCTTGAACATTACAATTGCATAGGCCACTGAACAACATCAGCATAGTTGAGAACCAACTACAAAGACCTTTTAAGATAGGTAGCTTTAGGTTATTTATCTTTTTCAAGAGAAATAGAGTAGAAATACTACGTTTTAATGTTGTTGTGTTACATTGACCATCAACACTAATATGCCATTTTGAATAGGACAAATAATTATGTTAATGTGATATATTCTATCATAATTATTGTGTGTGCAATCATATCTATCTTGTTATTTATCTTTATAAAACAACCATGGAAGAAGTTGGGAAGAGACTGCTAGTAGGTTGAGCAGATACTAGACATCCTCCTAGGTATGCCACTCCTTGATGGAATGTATAAGTGCACCTCTTGGATCCTAGGGGGTGATATCCGCTCTTGGGCTTAGGAGAAGATGTTTACGGGCCTCTTACAGTAAGGTCTCTCCCAACCTCTACATGGATTGATTGATGGAATTGATTCAAACATAAGAGTGATGGATAAGATAGAAAGGATAGGTAATGTAGATACAAGTTGTCCACCAAGTAGACCACTCCATTCTGAATGTCTAATTGCGCCAAATGAGGGCCAAGAGGGATGGTATTGTAGACACTGAAAAATTTCTTGGTCTGTGAGCGCCATTTTTCCTTTGTCTTGGTCTTCTTCCTTACATAATTAAATAATTTTAATTATTTAATTATTTCCTTTGATCACATTCCTCTATTAATTAAATAATGTTTATTATTTAATTAATGCATTATCTTGATCTCCATTCTACTCTGATCAATTAAATAAATTTAATTACATCGCTAACACTCTTTCCTTCAATGATTAAATAAATTATCATTCATTTAATTATTTTCTTTTCATTATTCATCTATAGTTAAATAATTATTATTAATTATTTATCTATTCATTAATCTTCCATTCTTCTATAGTTAAATAATTATTGAAATTATTTAATTATCTTTTTCCATTTCTCTACTATTAAATAATTAATCTAAATTAATTATTTAATCCTCCTTTTCTATTTCCTCTTATTTAATTAAATTGGTTGCACAATTTTTTTAATTAAATGCCCATTTTCCTCTTCTTCCATAAATAAATAATTTATTCCCCAACTTGGTCAAAGATTCTCCTCTCATGAATTAAATAACTTTATTATTTAATTCCTTCATTTTCCTCCACTCTCTCAATTTTTAAGCTCAACCATTGATTGTCTTTGGTCTCTTCTCAATCTTGATCATTCATTTCGTAGTCGTCCCTAGCCCACTACTTTTTGGTGCATGAATCCTCAACTGTCAATATGAGAATCTTTCTAGAACTTCAATTTCATCCGTCCATTCGAATGGCTTTCTATAAAAGAAGTTTTTCTCCTCCATTTTTCATTTAGCAACCACATATCTCCAATATTCATGCTTATCGTTTGTAGGTACTTTCATATAACGAACTGAGGGTAACTTGCAAAGGTTGTTTTGAGGAGAGACGAGGAAGGTTATTCAACTTCAACACGGGGAGTTTTCTATTACATTTATTTCATTTTATTCCTCTTCTTTGATTGTTCTTTCTTGTTTAGATTTGGATTTTTAGCTTAGATTTAGTGCAATGGTTGTCACTTATCTTTGCTATTCTGATCACTGATTGAGGTGATTATTTGACTGAAGTGGTTGTCCACTGATCAACCGACCCATCATTGATCAATTACCTAGATTTTTCAACAATGGTCAACCAATTTTTTCAAATGATCAAACCTACCCATTAGTCACTTCAGTCAACTAATCGATCAATCTTGTCAACTGGTCATCCCTCTCGGTCATTCCAATTTGGTCAAACAATCTTAGATATTTAATCAATCGGTCACCTGGTCAATCAATCTAGTCATCTTGGTCAATTAATCTTGCCTTACATAGGATGTGTCTTTCCTGAAACCAGGCATAATCAAATTAATTAATCAACCTTGTTAATCTATCAATCAAATTTAGTCAAATAATCACCTCAACTAGTCAATCTCGTCAATCCTATCAGTAAACATTATCTCTCTAGAAAACACTATGTTGGTCTGAATTTGTCTTTTCTTTTGGCTTGTCTTTGATCATGTTACTAGCCACCTTGAGGATGTCCTGTCAAGGATTTATAGGAGTGATGATGGATCATGATCTCTTTTATTTGCTTTTTGTCTATGGTTTGTCTTGGAAAAAATACTGGGGCAATCAAGTCCTTAGTATGAGTCAGGGAATTCATTGTATTTTGGTGGTCTTTTGCTTGCTTGTCTCTCACAAATGGTAACCTTGCACACCTTGGTCTATGTCATACCATGGTGTTTGTGCTCCATTTGTGATAGTTTTGACGCCTGATGAAGATAAACATAAAAACATGAATATTCATCCTTTGTGATTTCCCACCTAACTTCACACTTTCTTTTCCATCTCCACGCTAACATCCATCTCTTCCACGCTAACATTTCATCTATATGCATCTTGACAATGTCTTGTGACACATAAAGATACCTTGCATACATGATCACATTAGTAACCACCATAGAAAGCATTATCATTATAGACACCATCATAATAAGCCACATATATTACATGAGAAAATACAAAAACAAAGAGTGCATCCATATAACATCACTGTTTTATTACATCATGCTTTCATATCATAACATATTAGGCATGTCATTACATTTTACATTACATCATAATCATAGTCCACTTCTATTTATCACATTTCATATACACTACATCGACATTTTATAAACATTACATAATCATAATCATATTATACACCATATTTTACATTCACATTAAACAATTCTAATCATTGTATGCATAATCCATAGCCATCATATTGTATAACATTAATCACATTCACATAATCATATCACATCACATCCTAACATTAGATCATTTGTACTCCATTAATATATCACATCATTGCATAATCATATAAGATGCATAAACAACATTATAAATGCATAATCATACATCATATGACACCATCACATGATCATATAGAATGCATAAATAAACATTATAAAAGCATAAAGCATAATCACATTAGACTGCATATCATAAATCTCCGCCAAAACTCATATCATATATCGCTCAAAATGTGTCATAGTACAATGTCAAGATGTATCATATACAATAAACTAGAGCTCGCAGACTCAATGATCAAAATACAGTGTCATAATATATAATGTCAAAAGGTGCCCTAACCTGAGCTGCCCTGCTCCCCTAAACCTGATGGTTTCATGTCCTCTCACCGTGGCGAACCTAAGGACCTGTGCTCTGATGTCGGTGGCCTGTCATATGGGGTAGACCCTCTCGAGCCCGATGCCTTGCCACTCTATGACCTGTTGTGAGAATGTCAATTGTGGGATCTACTCTATGACCCACCCTATGATCAACTCTGAACCTCTGTGAAGCTCGACTCTCTCATCTCCGATGGCACTACTCTCTCATATAAGTCCTGATAATACTATAACCCCATGCTCAATCTAGCCAACTCTCATGCCACATCCATGACTAATCCACTATAAGTAGCCACAAATTCCAACATCCACTAATTTGTCTCTTGTTGGCTAATCACTGCTAGGTCCCTCTCGGCCCTCAATCCATCCCACTCTAATCTTAGGGCATTTACCTCTACCTCTAGTGCTTGTACCCAAGCCTGTAAGGTGGTTGTTCACTGATCAATCGACCCATCATCAGCTCTAACCCCTACCTCTTCCAACCCCTCCTCTACATCCACTCCCACCATAATCCTCTCTTAGAGGACCCTCTTGGCCTCTCCCATATTTGGCTAGTCTCATCTCTCCTTTGCATGCTCCTGCTCTACCTCAACCTCCACCATCTCAACATCCTGCTGCTCCACCTCCCAAGCCAGTGCCTTTGCATGCTACTCTCCCCTACCACCCTCTCCTCTAGATGCTCCTCCTCATCCTCCTCACGGATCAGTGACAAAGGCATCACCACCCGTTGTCTCTTATCTCTCCTCCTCCTACCTCAGTCTCCTCCTTGGCCTCCCCTACCATCCCCTTCGTCATCTCCCCATCCACCATCCCCCTATCCTCCACCCTTTCGTCCTCTATCACCCCTCTAGCCTCATGGGCCCCTGCCTCTGTGCTCTATAGGAATTGGCTGATCTGGATCAATTTATGGGGTTTTCTTGTGGGTCAACCACCATGCATCATACTTTACAATCATCCCAGGATCTGTTGCACCCCCTCTCCAGGCCCATTGCACTAGTTGTAGTGCATCAATCTCCTACTCAACTCTAGTAATTGGTATCACCTATCCCCACAGATGCACCTCCCGTGTGGAACGTGCAAACTCTACTGTCCCTACAGGTACACCTTGTATCTCTCCAAACTATCATCTAACCCACTCTGGTAGGTACATCTCGATGATGTGTTGTGACTGTACTGTCTGACCAATCAAGTATCTAGGTTGTTGTCACCATGGCAAATGCTCGTCCTCATCTATCCACTGCTGGTAATCCCTGTAAGGTCTCCATACAAAGCTCGCCAATACATCTATGTTGTGTCTCCAATATCTTGTATCGCCTACATGTGTCTGCATTACTGCACCACCATACAGATATGCATACGACATCCCAACTCCCAATTTCCATCCTACTGCTGGTCAAAACACTACTATGCGCTTCCATGCCTATACCATCAGTAGTGTCACTCCACAACTCATGCTTTTTCCACCCCAATAGGCAATGTCATACAACTAGAAATAAATCATGCCCACAGGCATAGACTATCTCCTCCTACATCATCCTCTCCCCACCCTACTGGGAAACCATGGCCGCTATGATTTGGAATCAAGACATCGAAAACCAATGTACACAAAACACAGTCAAATCTATCATATCTCTTTGCTAGGGTCTCCCATATGATCTCATAACCCTGTACACTGAGCTCTGACACATCCTCATAATTATAATGGTTGTAGATCACCTGTAGTCCTTCAACGAGATCATATCTCACCCGCTCCTCGTGTATTAACAACTGAAGTATCTTGTACACATCCTCCAAGGTCACAGTAGCCTCTCTGATCGACAGATGAAATGTGCAATTCTCAGAGTGCCATCGCTCCATGATTACTATCAGTATACCTCATTTTTCCCTGACAATGGGCATATATGCAACATAGAACAATCCTAGATCTAGCAGTGCACACCTCTTGGCATCCGATAGCTGATCTCGAAGCCGAAATGTCGTCAATTGTGACTCTCGAGTATAGATAGGGGGAAGTACAACTTGAGGTCACCACAAAAGTCATCACAATTTAAAATATTCATTTGACTTATTGGACCTAACTTGGACAGATAATTTTATCCTAAAATGGGGCAAATTTTTTAACAGTCAATTGTGTCATTCTGCCTATCAAATATGTCATCGAAGTCATTCATGTCACTATTCTTGCACATGTGTCACAAAATTGCAATTGCATCACATGCCTCAGCTAATGCATCACTAGGGTCAATTGCAATCAACCCCTTAATAGTTGCATCGTTCCCATTTCATATGTGTCATTTCCCCTTGTGATTGAGGTGCTTTCTATTGATTGTGCCATTCCTAGTCACGTTTGTGACATAGCAAACAAATGTGGTGCACATTTTCAGATGCATCACATCGCAACCGATCCCCCTATGCCCTCACAATTGCATCACGATGAGGTGATTGCAGCAAACCACAGTCACCTACATCGCTTATGCATGCAATTGCATGAAACAACCTTCAATGCAATTTCCTGCTAAAATTTTCCTAGCCAGGTAAATGCATGAAAATAAAAAAAATCACAAAGCGGGTTTGGAGTACTTACTGGGGCCTCTGTTGCCTCAGGTTAGAAGAAGGTGTGGTTGTGATAGGCTTAGTGTGCAGAGTGTGGAACTGATGACATCTTCTCAGCTTCTCTCTCTTAGAGCTCCTAAACTTTCTAAATTTGGAATGCAAAAATGAGCAAATTTCTTAATCAAGAGCATATTTATAGGAAAAAATTAGTGTTTGCACTAGGGATGTGTATTGGATGCACTATTTGGCCACTTTGAGCCTAAATTTGACCCCCTAAATGACCTCTAAAATCAATTATATCACCACCATTGAACTCTTGGCTGTCAAATTGACTTATCAAAACAATTTTCCAAATTTTTTGAATTTTTTTGAAAATTTCCAAAATTTTCCTGAGGGGGCATACGTCCACCCTGCTTTCACCAGGGCATGTTTTGACTGAATTTCTTTGACACAACGTGATGGACTACATTATGTCAAAGAGGGAAAAAATGTAGACACTGAAAATTTTCTTGGTCTACAAGCGTCATTTTTCCTTAGTCTTGGTCTTCTTCCTTGCATAATTAAATAATTTTAATTATTTAATTATTTCCTTTGATCACATTCCTCTATTAATTAAATAATGTTAATTATTTAATTAATTCATTATCTTGATCTTCATTCTACTCTGATCAATTAAATAAATTTAATTGTGTCGCTAACACTCTTTCCTTCAATGATTAAATAAATTATCGTTTATTTAATTATTTGCTTTTCATTATTTGTCTATAGTTAAATATTAATTATTAATTATTTATCTATTCATTAATCTTCTATTCTTCTATATTTAAATAATTATTGAAATTATTTAATTATCTTTTGCCATTTCTCCACTATTAAATAATTAATCTAAATTAATTATTTAATCCTCCTTTTCTATTTCCTCTTATTTAATTAAATTGGTCACACAATCATTTTAATTAAATGCCCATTTTCCTCTTCTTCCACAAATAAATAATTTATTCCCCCACTTGGTCAAAGATTCTCCTCTCATGAATTAAATAATTTTATTATTTAATTCCTCCATTTTCCTCCAGTCTCTCATTTTCGAATCTCAACCATTGATTGTCTCTAGTCTCTTCTCGATCTTGACTGTTCATTTTGTAGTCATCCTCAGCCTAATACTTTGTGGTGCATGAATCCTCAATCATTGATATGAGAATCTTTCTAGAACTTCAATCTCATCCATCCATTCGAATGGATTTCTATAAAAGGTTTTCTCCTCCATTTTCAATTTAACAACCACATATCTCCAATATTCATGCTTATCATTTGTAGGTACTTACATACAATGAAATGAGGGAAACTTGCAAAGGTTTTTTTGAGGAGAGACAAGGAAGGTTATTCAACTTCAACATGGGGAGTTTTCTATTTCATTGCTTTCATTTTATTCCTCTTGTTTAATTGTTCTTTCTTGTTTAGATTTGGATTTTTAGCTTAGATTTAGTGCAGTGGTTGTCATTTATCTTTGTTATTCTGATTTATGATCTTACATGTATATTCACTCTTGGGCTTGGTGTGATAGCTTCAAGCGAACCTATTATGTTTTTCATCTACTCCCCCTTATGATCCAACTCTTAATGTGAATTATAGATATTATGTGGTTTAAAGATATTTGCATGATATGAATAGATAAACACTTATTATATGTCTAATTATGTGAATTATATTTCATCATTATCTAATATGATAAGATGACCTGAACCAAGATTCATCAAGTTTGAAGCATTTAATTAATAAGTTGTAACCATAACTACATTAGCTTATATTCATAGAGTGGAGATTAGGGTTTTCTCAAAGGGGGACATTACAAATGGTATCAGAGCATATTTCCTGTCATCCTGTGTATGCTTCATGCTTCCTATGCACATGTATTCAAGTGTATACTTTGTGACTTATGTGTATTTGAGTGTATTAAAGTGTGTACCTTGTGACCTATGTGTATTTGAGTGTATTCAAGTTTATACCTTGTGGCTTATGTGTATATGAGTGTATTCAAGTGTATACCTTGTGACTTATGTGTATTCAAGTGTATACCTTGTGACCAATGTGTATTCGAGTGTATTCAAGTGTATACCTTGTGGCTTATGTGTATTCAAGTGTATACCTTGTGACCTATGTGTATTCGAGTGTATTCAAGTGTATACCTTGTGGCTTATGTGTATTTGAATGTATTCAAGTGTATACCTTGTGGCTTATGTGTATTTGAGTGTATTCAAGTGTATACCTTGTGGCTTATGTGTATTTGAGTGCATTCAAGTGTATACCTTGTAACTTGTGTGTATTCATGCAACTTACCTATTTAAGTGTATATTTTATGACTTACATGTATTCATATGTATTCCTTGTGGCTCCATGTACTCATGTGTATACTTCATGTATTATTCACATATATGCCTCATGCTTTTGGTGTATACTCTATGTATTACATGTATTCATGCCTTATACTTTATGTATCACATGTATCTATGTGTTACTTCATGTATCTTCAACAAGATGCATTCTTATAATTACTTCATGCTTGAAAACTATGAAAATGTTAAAAAAATTGTATGTCAAGTTGTTTAAGTTGGTTGGTTGTTTGCTTGATCTACTTGGTTATGTGCTTAATCTACCTGCTTATCTACTTGAGCTAGTTTCCTACTTGCTTGAGTTGGTTCCTTGCATGCTTGAGCTAACTGCTTGTTTACTTAAGTTGATTGCTTACATGCTTAAGCTGTGTACGTGTCTACTAGATTTGGTTGCCTACTTACTTGAGCTTGTCTACTTGAGCTAGTTTACTGTATGGTTAAGCTACTTTCCTATGTGGCTGAGGTGCTTGTGTGTCTACTTCACCTACTTTTTTGCTTGCTTCAGCTGCTTGCTTGTCTCCTTGTTAGCTTTGAATTGTTTGATTTATTTTAGTAAATAAGACTTTAGACTTAGTGAACAAATACTTCATTTAATTCTAGCTTGTTGTACTTCATTTACATTATTTCATTTTGAAATTGAGTATTTTCATTCTAGGCATGTATCCTACAAATTGGTGTATTCACTTCTATACTTAACATCTAGAGGAGATCATTCCTCACCATTCAATCGCGAGACAAATTGGTATGGTTTAGTAAATTAGATACTTTCTAAAATACTTAGTACCTAACGTGGAAGAGAGATGATAGCCTCCAATTGGATAATAAGGTAAAACTATAAATTTAAAGTTAAACTATTTTCAACCACATAAATTCATACTTAAGTATGGGAGCGAAAGGTACTTGGCTGAAACACTCTAAGCTACTCATTAAAACAAATTTTCTTCAAGCATGTTTACCAAAATGAAACATAATCTACCTAAGGGAGTTATCAATCAAACATCTAAGTCCTTTACATAGATGCTAAAATGATTTGTCATAAAGGAATGGGATCTTAATACTCACAACATCCCCACAATCCATCATTGATAATGGGGAGTTTGTATCATTTCCTAGGATCCTTATAATGACAGAATGGGAGAAAACTTGTCTTGAGTAAAAAATCTTATCAATTTCTCAAAAATATTGGTTTTTTTGTTGAGAGATATAGGAAAATAAAAGGACATAAGACAATAAATTGTCCTCACACCTTAGAGGACGATACTAATATTATCAGTAGTAAATCGAGGAAAAGAGTACTAACAATTACTCTCCAAGGATACAATATCAACATAACCAATATCCTCATCACTTGGTCACGACTGAAGCTAATATCCTCACTGAAGGAACTGAGATATTAAGTTGCTTGAGGACAAGCAAATTTGAGAGGGGAGGATTGTCATGCCCTCGAAATTGTAACACCAAGATACAAAAACATGGGAATAAAAATAAATGAATAAGTAACAAAAGATATATCAAAATATAAAAAAGAAATATTGGAAATTTAATATTATTATAATTATAATCATCACAAGATAATATTATAGTCATAATTATCAAATATAATAATGTAAATATTAAAACATAAATACTAATACTATTATCATGATATATAAATAATAAAATATATATAAATAACAATAACAACTATATTTTTAAGAAACATATAATATAAAATAATAATATGGGTGTTATGATCATATTAATTAAATGATGACATAAGTTGAAATACACAATAGTCAACAAGTCATTAAAAATTAATCTAAAAAAAAGGCATCAATGCTTCCCTACTAATCTAAAAAGGCGTTGATGCTTCCTTACACTTAATCAACAATCCTTAACATATACTAAAGTGTGATCAATAGAAAGGTGTGATTCTTCCCAAAAAGGCAGCGGTCAGATTAAGGGTCACATCCCAAGGATAAGGGCATGTTTAAGAGGAGATATATCCAAAGGAGGAGATCATCATCGATGATTGGAAGGGAAGATAGGTCTATAGACCGGTCAGGGATAAAAGAGGTAAGTGTTTTCCATAAAATTAAAGAAGTGATAAACACTTGTGTATTTAGAAAATGAAATCTATTAAATACATTATGAACACATATGTGGACGATTGGAAAATAAATTAGGAATTTAAATAATAGTTGATGATTGATAAATGTATTTAAATATATTACAATTGATAAATATATTTAAATATATTATAGATTGTTGATAACTACAATTTATACATAATGATATTTGTCTAATTGATGTTATTTATTAATGTCATTTTAGAGTATGCATGCCACCATTATAGCATTGCTAATAAGTTATTTTAAATAGGACAACTAATTATGTTAATGTGATATATTCTATTGTAAATTATGTGTGCAATCATATCTATCTTGTTATTTATCTTTATAAAACAACCATGGAAGAAGTTGAGAAGATACTGCAAGTAGGTTGAGAAGATACTAGACATCCTCCTAGGTACACCACTCCTTGATGGAATGTCTAAGTGCACCTCTTGGAGCCAAGGGGGTGATATCTGCTCTTGGGCTTAGAAGAAGATGTTTACGGGCCTCCTATGGTAAGCTCTCTCCCCACCTCTACATGGATTGATTGATGGAATTGATTCAAACATAAGAGGGATGGATAAGATAGCAAGGATATGGAATGCAGATACAAGTTGTCCAACAAGTATACCACCCCATGCAGAATGTCTAAGTGTGCCAAATGAGGGCTAAGGGGGATGGTATATCCAATCTTGGGCTTGGTGTGATAGCTTCGGGTGGACCTATCATGCTTTTCATCCACTCCCCCTTATGATCCAACTCTTAATGTGAATTATAGATATTATGTGGTTTAAAGATATTTGCACGATATAAATAGATAAACACTTATTATATGTTTGATTATGCAAATTATATTCCACCATTATCTAATATGATAAGAGGACCTAAACCAAAATTCATTTAGTTTGAAGCATTTAATTAATAATTTGTAACCCTAACTACATTAGCTTATATTCATAGAGCGGAGATTAAGGTTTTCTCAAAAGGGGACATTACATCCTAACATATTAAGATTGAAACTATGTGGGAGTAGTGTATGGAATAGCTGGGAAGTGGATTAAGAGGCATTTTTAGGTATGATATTGTGTAAGGGGTAGTGTAACCATGCCATACAATATTGTTTATGTGGGTCTCTACCATAAGTGTTTTGCATGATATGAGAAATAATTTCATCTTCATCTTGAATTTCAATCACTGGGCTATGCTTTATAGTCATAAGTGTTTGAGAGGAGTATTGGTCATCTTATTTTAGGGTTGGAAAAACAATTTATTCTAGTTCTAAATGTGGTTGTGTAGCTAGGTAGAGGACCATTTTTTTGGTCACATTCTTATTGTAAATTATCATGTTATTAGACCTACTTCCAATAAATGCATTTGTAGTGGCTAACCATAGCCTACCTAAGATTAAAGGATATCATCCAAGGTTGGATCTGGGTTACAAAACCATAAAGACTTCGAGATATTCTCGTGAATATAGTGTGATAACCAAATCTTAATAATTCCTTTTAGCTTTACAGTTGACCTATTTGCTAATTGCATAATTGTAAGTGTGGGTCTAAGATCCACTAGTTTAATTTGTTGCATTGTTTCTCTTGTCATTACATTGATGGTTGCCCCTAAGTCAATTAGAGTGTTCTTTATAAGTGTGTCATTATTTTTTACATCTACAATAGGACTCCCAAGGTCTGCATACTTTGGGACAACTATGTATCCTAGCATAATGTCAACCATTTGTCTTAAAATATGCATAGTTTGAGGGACTTTTCTTTTTCTACCTAGCTTTCAGAGGCATAATTCCTTGAATTTTTTTGTGTAAATGGGAACTTATTTAATGGATTGTTTCAAGGGTATCTTTACATAGACATTCTTAAGTTAGCTCAAGAAATCAAATTTAGGTTCAAAATGAAATTTTTGGGTTGTCAATCTTTTTAGAAATGGTGATTCCTCATTTGTGATGTCTTGATGTGACTTGCCTTATTCGGGTTGCTTTATTGGACTTTTGGTGGTTTCTATTGTTGGTTCCTCATTTGTAAGTTTTGTGATATGATGGGATGATGGTACATTAAGCATTCTTCATGAATGTAGGTGGAAATCACTGACCTCAACCCCATAGTTGGGGTATTGGATAGGTTTGTTAGTGTAATCTTACTAAACGAGCTTATTGTTAGGGTTTGGTGTAGGTTGAGCAGGTAATTGAGGTGCTCTTTGTTGTGTCATGGTAGATATGGTTGGGTTTAGTATTATAGTTGGTTGTTGTTACAAATATTGATGTGGCTATGAGTAGCTAACATTTTGGTTTTGACACTACTAGTTCCCGTGCCATTGTGGTGGTCATTGGTTTTGACTAGAATGTCACTGTGGATTATAGTTTGGGCCTTGGTATGGTTTTTGACTAGAATGTATAATTAGATGATTGTTCCATTTACCATGGTTGATTATTCTAGTTAGATAAGTTTATATTAACCCTAAGAAAGGACATATTATAGGACAAGGGATCTTGGGGCATGCCTTGTCCTTATTTCCACAGATTGCACTAAGCAATATAGAACACTTAATCCTTCCTTATCCTCTAGGATATTAAATTTAGGTTTCCCTTGCTTCTCATCAGAAATGATGGAAACATTTTTTGCATTTATAGTTAACCCTTTTTGGCAGTAATGTGAACAATATTCAGTGAGAGCATCCTACACCTCCTCTTGTTTCTTTTTTATGTATAGAGTATCCATTTAGGTATCTGGATGGATTATTATATCCTCCTTCATGTTAGGAAAATTTTTGGTGAGTTCCACCCATGAAACATCTGTGGATGTTTTAGTGTTAGAGAGATCTAGTACCCTCAGCCTTCTTCATAGATGACCTTGAATAATTTCTATACACCTAATAGATTTCATCAAAATACAATTGAGAAATATCCCTTGCTCTTATGAAGTTTAATGTACCCATGCAATCTTCATTTACCCCTCACAAAAATACTAGCATTAGTGAGAGCCTATTCTGGTGTGACTTCTTCAAGAAAAATTGGATCCTTTCTACATAGTCTTCAAGTGGTTCTTCTTCCTTTTGTGACATCCTAAATATGTCATCTCTCTTCATGTCTACTCCTCAACAATAATCCTGGTACTTTTGCAAGAATTTATTTTTCATAGTTTCTGAATTTGGTATTGTATTTATTTATAGCCCCATGAACCACCACAAAGAAACATCTTTTAATTATCTAGGAAGAGTTTTAATCTATGAGCATTCATGGTGTAATCATAAATTTTGCATAAAACATCAAACTCGAAGAGGAACATGTATGGATCTTCTCTAATTAATCCATAGAAATTTGGCAAGGCCGAGGGGGTATATTATTGAGAGCACTTTCTCATTCTTGATTTGTGATTGGGAATTTGAATGTAACAATATTTACTGTATTTTACATCACTTATGCTATCACAATGTCAAGATGCCTTATGGGATTTCTCCCTAGGTCTGGAACAACTACTAGTGTGAGGGGTATTTCTATATCATTGATTCTCTCAATTGGTTCTTCACTTGCACTAGTATCTTCAATTTTTTCTTGGTTTGAGGGGATAAATCTTCCCAAAGTGTCTCTCTACCTCTGCATACAATAATATCTTGATATTTTAATAGCTTCTCCTGCATGTTGTTAGTGAGTAGTTTGGGGTTGATTTATAAATTTTTATTAATCCCAAATTTTGTAATTTAAAACTTCCTAATTTATGAAAGTAATATAAATGAATCAACACATTTTAGGAATTCTAAACTTAGCACTATCCCTGACAATGACACCAAAAATTTAGAGCTTCCCCTATGTTTAATCAATTGATGTAAACAACATATATATAAGTTAATGGACCTACATATCTTAAATTAAGCAATTAATTATCCTAAAGGTGCTTCATTTTAATTTTCAACCAAATACTTATAATCTTGAGATGATGATGACACTATATATGCAATTAAGAATCCTAAACCTTCTTAATCGATTGAGTATAGAAAGAATAAAAAAAGTAGTTCTAATCAAAGCAACTTTAATTGAAACAGATTAAATGAATACTAATTGCTATAAGTAATTGTAATAACTACTACATGTAACTATTCTTACATAGATTGTAATTAATGACTCTCTATGTTGTAATGTGATTCAATATCATTTAATTGTCTACTAGCAACTCAACATAATGTGAATGAAAAAATATCACAAAAATTATAATTAAAAAACTAACTCATAATCTAAGCTAACATGGATTCTACAGTACCTCATGTGGCCCTTCCTTGAGCTACTACAATCCACAATAACATCCTTCAAATCCTAACTCAGATATTCATGAAAATTGATGTATCCTTCTTTATAACAGTTTGAACATAGAAAAACTCAAGAAAAAAGTATTTGATAACAAGATTATATTCAATCTATTTCATATCAAAATCTATCTACTCGATTTCTCACAAGATCATCCATATATACAAGATATGTGAGATTCCTCTTATTCCAAAACAAAAAATAAACTATGAGAAATTGTCAACTCTTCCAAAAATATAGGAAGAGGACCAGGTCTTAGCTTAACATAAAAAATAAAAGTAAGTGGAAGTAGGAGTGTAAGAATCTAATAGGGACTCTACATTAATTAAGAATATTGTTATAACTGAAAGTGTGCCTAACAGGACAAACTTTATTATATAAAAACCGTTATCCACTGTTAGAAAAAGCTTCTTATTTCCTCCATTTTTTATTAATAACAAGAAGTGAAAATATGGAGTGATTCATGAATATTTCATGCTCACATTCTCAAACCGTCACTTGCATTAGCTATGGGAAAAAATGCACGTGTTGCAGTTGACCACCTCCTCTAACTGTGTCTGTAACGCTCGTCGTGCAAACCCCAGAGAAGAAACATTGCAACCAATTTTTTTTTAAAAACAATACAAAGTAAACATGCAACTAACATTAAATCATATAGACTTTGCACATTAACATTATCATGTCTAGATCTCTGGGGCACGTGAGGTCACATCACAAAACAACACTTAATCAAAAAGGTATAAGATGAAATTGAATAACTTAAATCCATACAACAACGATAAAGAATGAAAGTCAATGTAATAAACCATGATCAATGTGTACAATTACAATAGAACACATACACCATACACTTAAGTAAACGCAACATATAAATGGTTGACATTATCAACATAAGAACTAAATGGGGCCTATAACATCTGCCATGGATCACACAAAATTTTACCAAAGATTAACTGATACATTACATCCGTTACAATACATTACATTGTTCAAATATAACAATGATACAAAAGTTTTCCCCAATGTGAACAGAAACCATATAACAAGATAAGATGATACATCAGAAAGATAAGTACAAAGTAACATGGCTAACACCAAGTCGGGTACAATCTAGAGTCTCTGTAAGTGGCACAATTCTGCACCTCTCGATCCTCGACCGGGGACCCAATGGGGTGCTTAGCACGTTCCACCCGACCACGTGGGTCCGAAGACCCACCCCCTCGTGCTAGGGTTGACAAGAAAGAGACCTCAACCAAGAACATCCAAACAGGGAACCACAAGACTCAACATCATACAAATATCATATAATCAATAACTCCAAAGGCAACAACAGAAGATTTCGTAGATCAAAACCAACAACAACCAAGAACTAATCAAAGTAAACACAAGACCATAAGAACACATCATAGATAAATGAAAAGCATTAATCATAATCACCAGCAAAGTAAATCCAAGATAACAAACATAACACACTTCCAGAGGCAACCAAGAAAGCAAAGCATAAGGGCAACTAGTGGAGAGTGTCATCACATAGCCATCATGGGTTATCCTAGCCCTTCCTCCAACCTGAGGCGCCGACCCCCATCTATGGTTATCCTGGCCCTTCCTCCTACTTGAGGTGTGGCCCCATAGGGTGACTCATGCGAAGCCGTCAATCCTCTCATGAGGACGAGGTTACGACTTTGCCGACCACGGCCTTCTCAGCCTTCCATTAGTCTGCGAAAGCCCTAATGAAGACGAGGTAACCACAATTTTTTAATCTTGTTATGTGATTACTATCCATCCCTCCTAAATTTATTTATTATGTTTTCACTTGGTTAACAAACTCATTCGTGGGTTATCCTGTGCACTTCCTCTTAACTGAGGCGTCGGCCCCCACGAAGAGCCACTCTCCCTAGAGACCCAACAAACACAAACCAAAAACCAAGGGTTGTACCCACAAAGAAACATGATATCCAATCTCAACAGAAATACATGCGAGGCATTACCCATCTCGCCAAAATCACAATACAGAATTTTCCAATTACATGGTACAACCCAAGCATAAGTTCAAAATCACCATTATGATCAAAATCTTGGAAAAATCATATCAATAAAGAATCAATATGAAACAAGTATTCCTTTACCTCTGGAAGACTCTCAAAATGTTAACACAAGGGTTCCCTATCAGGAACTGGCAACAGTAACAAGATCTCAAGAAACTATTTTCAATTCACAATTAACAATACAACAAGTGATGACATCACAACGAGATCTTCAACTCAAACAAAAACCATTATAATCAACTCAGAAACCATCAAGGCTCAAGCAGGATCTCAAAAGGGTAATAACCAGAATCAACTAAAGATCAAGATCCACCATAACACTAACATCATGCATAAGATTTCAAACATGGACACAATACCCAAAAAAAAATGCCATAGTTTACAATGCAAACAACCCTTACAACACAACATAAATACTCCTTAGATCAGACCTCATTCCCACTTAGAAAATTAACCCAAATCAATTCCAACATGGGAGAATGTGATAAACCACATAACTCTACACCCAAAATCACCTCACTTGATTCACACATTAATAAATACAAACAACAAGCTAACAATGTGACCATGAATTACATAGTTTTCCACACAAATCACACAATGACCATATAGCACAATAATTTACAACATTTATTTCAACAATTAATTGTGATGTCATTACACAACTTAACTCATCTAACTTTATTATTTAATTTCCAACTATCAATAATGATGTAAAATAATTCACTTTAATAAATTACTCAAATCAACTAAATAACTAAATTTTCCCCTGATATAAATTCTAAATTAGAGTTAAATTTTCTAAGGGAATGACCTAAATGAATTTATCCAACGAAAACTACAATTGGTCCAATATCTCATCTCTATATCAAAAGACATACCTATTCCATACTAAGATAAAATTCAATATTAAAACAAAAATTACACATATAATGTACTAATAATCATACCCCTCAATTCCTAAATCTCTAATTTTGGTGATATTCTCCAATTTTATTATAAATTATATCCTAATACATTTAATTTAATCTAATCTATAGAATATATATCCATTTAACCATTGTTCATTACCTCAAAAGATAACCCAAAGTCAAAAGATACGAAAGACTATTAAGTGTCATCAGTCGAATTAAAAGGAGGTACACATTTTCTTATATATATATTTATATAAATATAGATTCATTGGGAGGCAACAAAGACACTTCGCTCTCTCAGCTCGAAGAACTCGACAAAGGAAATAGGGAGGCTATTTAATTTATTACACCCTTGCACATCCAAAAGTTGTAGCTGTGATAGGTTGCCAATGGTTTCAGGAAGGCTGTTTAATTCTGTAACATGCCTCAACTCTAAATGCTGAAACTGTGATAGATTGTCAGTAGAATCAAGTAGGTTATTTAAACTTTTGAAATTTCCTATTATTTTCAAGCGCGCGGCTAAGACAGGTTGACAATGAAATCAGAGAGATTATTTAAACCTTTAAACTTCCTATTATGCTCAAGTGCGCGGCTGAGACAGGTTGACAATGAAATCAGAGAGATTATTGAACCTTTAAACTATGAAAATATTATATTTTCTTTTTAGTGTTGTAATTGTGATAGATTGTCATCAGAATCAAGGCAAAAATCCTTTAAAAGGGGTCGACAGTCATGCGTACAAGAGGAGGAAGGAAGACCAATGTGTGGACTGTTTGTCAGATTACCTTAGATGAAAATTAAGGAAAGCTCATTAGACTGCTTCCACTAAGAAGCTCCAACGAATATCAGAATGAGACCATTTAAATAAAACTAATGTAGTAAGGTATGGCGTAGGTAGGTAATCACCAAATACAAGACATCTACCTATAGTTGTAGCTGCCATGCACGCAAGTATTGAGATAAGGCCTTAAGAAACTCTAAATCAATTGCAAATGGCAGGTGCAAAGCCAAGTAACACCACCGCTGTCCACATACTCTCTACCCATGCCAAAAAGGGGAACTTTGAGAAACAAGGTAGATACATCCAACAAACACATCGAAGGGAAGGTGTTATCAAAAGTTAAAGTTGTAAATGCGTTGGTAGACATGCATGCAACAAGGGAATTATGGACAAGGTTGTATGCTGCCCTACAGAATGTCAGAGAGATGTATCTCATCGAATGTGACGACTTCAGGATATGGGATATTCATCAAGGAGGTACAAGGAATGGAAATCAATTGTAGATACATTTCACATAGACTATAAGGTAGCAATAATATACACCAATAAAAGCCAAAAGATTAATAGAAGTTAACATCGTTGCCAAACAATTCCAGGGAAGGTAAAACTACCAGGCAGTATCACATCACATATAATCAGAGACAAAGATACAGAATGCAGCCAAAGGTAGCCGATGCTACAAAATACAATCCAAGAAGAATGGGTTTACAACCAAAAACCAGCGACCTCTTTTAAGAAAAACAATTTTCATAGAAACGACTTTATAAATCATCAGAAATTATATTTACTAAATACTAATTGTCAATCCAAAAATAAGTAAGTAAACTTTGGTTTCCTAGCAGCGTATACATTTAGCACAATAATCTTCAAAATAGAATTAAGATTTAAAACCATTGGAACCTGGATATCCTCGCTGGTTGGATCAAGAATCCGGTGCCAAAACAACTTTTGCGTCCGCACAATCACTTCTTTCCAACCTTAATCATTCCTTCCATGATATTTAATATTCCCTAGACTGTATTTTACTTGATAATGATAATTTGCAGAGAAAACTTCCCAATGATTCACCAGAAAATTCCCTCCCTCCTCAACTAGAATCCTCCCTTAAGATAATACCGCCGAGGTCATTATTCTCCCTTCTTTTTTTTTCCAAAAGCAAAGAATAAATCTCTTTTAAAGCAAATGCCCAGCGAGCCAAAAGCACTGAAGGGGGAGAGTTATTTTTATTTCTAAGATTCCCAAACGCCGAAAGTTTCCTCTTCCACAATTAGTTCGAACTATGCATGTTCAAAGAGAAAGATTTTTCTACCTTTTATTTTGCTTTCCACATTAGTTTACACCTTATCTTAATTCAAAAAAATCATTCTACTTTCCATATTTAATTAAGACTGATATAATAGTTATTTATCTTTTTTAAGCTTTTACACTGCAGTTCACAATCTTATCTCCTAAATTCATTTTAAAGAATCACCTTATTTTCCGTAATTATCCTCGTATAATAATAAATTATCAATTATAATTAAATATAATACTTTTAACAATGAAATCAATTATATATATAAATAATAACTTTTTCTCTATATTTCGTAAGCTTAATTTATTTAATCCTTGTTTTGATTTTCTAAATTCTTGTAGGAAAATTTTAATTTAATTAACGAATTAAACAAAACCATTATGTTTATCAAGCAATTCAATCAGACCGCAAACAACAAAGCACAAATAAATACCTATACCAATATCTAGAAAAGCCACAATGGAGGGGCACTACAGTGTCAGATCGATATCCTTCTACTATAGGTTGAAAATCCTTTTATTGTAGGTTGACAGGTCCTTCACTACAAGGGTTAATCTTATTCCAAAGGTATTTTTAATTATTAACAATTATAATTAATCATAAAAATCTACTAAATTCCATAGACATTCAAGATCACACAATCATTTATCAGTATAGTATATCATCTTGAATGCTTTAAATACTTATATGAAAATGTTTGGAAATGTCTATGAAAATTAGTAGAAATAAGATAAAAAAAAGTATGAAACTAAACCAAGAAAACTTGATATTTCTAGGGCTCATCACTTTATAATAGGTTAATCAGTCTACATTAGTGACAAGTAATTTGGGTGTAGAATTGAGTAGTCAATTTTAGCCTATGAATTATTTCCTTACATGCCCATCTTGTGAAGAAATTTATATCTTATATTTAGAGGAACACTAGGGAATAACCCCCCTCAACCCCAAAAATATCAAAGTAGGAGAGAGGAGCTCTCTCTCATTTTTTGGTCTTGTCCAACCCTAGTTCCATGTATTATTTCAAGCTCATGGTCATTGTAAGATCTACCATGTCCCTAGATTTCTTACATCCTTAAAGTATAATTTCAATTAGGTAAGTTCTAAACTAAAAAAGATCTCAAACAAGGTGTTTTATCAACAAGAGTAGAAGTGGGAGACCTATTAACCAAGTAACGAGTAGTTTGAACCTCTTCAACCCAAAAACATTGTTTAAGCTTATAACTACTTAACGTACTTCTAGTTTTACCCACCAAAGTCCTATTCATCCTTTCTACCAATGTACTTTGTTATAATACATATGGAGTAGTTTTTTTTCCAACAATCATTGCATGTATACAATAATAATCAAAATATCTAGAGTAAAAATTACCACCATTACCCATTCATAAAACCTTTACTTTCTCATCTATCTATTTTTCAACAAGTGCTTTAAACTCTTTAAATATAAAAATTAAAGCAAACTTATTCTTCAAAAAATAAATAAATTTATATAGTAGCAATATTTTCCAACTAAAGGTACATCCATAGAACCAAATACATCACTATGAATAGCCTCTAAAATTTGGTTAGATATAGTACTACTAGATTAAAATGAAACTCTATGTTGCTTTCTATACATATAGTGTTCATAAAAATAAAAATTAGCAGAGTAAATAGATAAACCATCAACCATCTTATTTATGAGAGCTTCAAGACCCTTCTCACCTATATGACACATCTTGTGGTGTCATAGTTTACAAGATATAGATTTATCAATTAGATTAATAGAGTTACATAGAGTCGATGCTTCTAGCCTAAGGGTTCCAAACATAGTAACTAGTCAACAATAGATTCCCTATGTTCAACTTACAACCACTATTCTAAAAAGTAAAAAAAATTCTTGAATATTTCATTTTTTATGCAGAAATTAAATTTCTAGCCAAACTAGGTGTCATGACCCTCTTTTCTTCCTCTTGTCATTTTTTAGTGAAAGAGGTTAAAATAGCTTGTATTTTTTACTTGATTTATTTGTGTTTCCTTCTAAATGAATTTATATTGATTTTATCATATTTCTTTACAATGAATATTGAACTCATTTGTATACACTAAATATATGAAATTTGATTCTTATATAATGCTTTGAGATGCTTTTAATAGACATGAGATGTTGAACCATGGTTTTATTATTATCATTTTATTATGATACTAAATTTTAAGTTATAGAATATTTAGGTTGACTAATATTTATTTTATGCACAATTATGAATTTTACAATCATGAATGATTATGAAGAAATAATATGTTGTGATCCATTTCATTACTTAATTTATGTAAATTATTATGATAAATTCTATTAAACTGGAAACATTAGTTGGTAGGTCTAACACGTGGATGTATGATTATCATGACCTCATTTTAAATTCCTAATCATTTCAATAATTGTTTAGAGAAAATTTTCAATAAATATAATAATGCATATTTCTTTCTATTATTAAAATCCAACTACATATTTTATTCCCATTCTTTTTCTTATGTAATAACTACAAGGAAATAAAAAAATCCCACTACGATGTAATAAGCGAGAAGAGGCTAAATACAACCACATATTATGGGAGTTACAACTCAATTAAGTTGTAAATTTTCTATGAATTTGGACATATGGTCATTTATCAAAAGAGGGAAGATCAACTAGAAGTATTAAATATCATAGAAAGAGCAAAGGAAAATTCCAAATGTGAGAAAAGGAAAGAAGAAAGAAAAATTACAAGTGTGATTCATATATTTACGTCACATTTTACAAAACAATGACGGTTATAGTTAATTTGGTTGTGTCCCTCATTTTTTGGAAGTTTTTTTTGTAATTTTTAAACTTATCTTGTGATTATTTCATTCCATAAGATTACATTCTTTTTGGGTGATTTGTCGAACCGTCATGTGCTTATGATTCCTTCTTTTGTATGCATGAGATCATCTTTGTTTGATATATTTTTTCAAACATTTCTATAGTTTGTTTGGGCATCCATACTTTGTATTCATGTCTACCAAAGCTTTTCCAAGCTTATTTTTCTAATAAAAATCTCTTTCATAATGCTTTCCAAATGTCTATACCTCGTTTCAAATTTTTATAGCAATATAGGAAGGGAGGATGTTAACAAGGTTGAGTATTTTTAGTATCAATTACAAATATATTTTTACCACCTTTTCAATAGATCCAATCTATTTAAATATCTTGCAATCATTGCATTTTATGATACCACTTTTCTTTGAGACATGTTGTCAAACAATTTGTGTGTAACAAACTCAACTTTCTAAACAACAAATACTTTATGAATTACCATAGAAGTAAATAATCACATGCTCACAATAGGATAGTAATTTTTTTCTTTCATATATCATTTTTCAAATATGTACAATAAATAAATGGAATCTATAATCATTTAAAATTGAATTGTAAACCTTCATTTCACATTACATAGATAAATTGCATTTTAAATAAACCACTTTACAATGTACAGTAAGTGTTAAGAATTCAAGTCTTCTATTGCCACATAAAATTGCACCCACTAAACAAGAGTTCAACGTTCTAATGACATAATGGAAACAACCTCAAGGTGTGGGACCTTGCAATTGAGGTTGAATCTCCAGAGAAGGTTGACTTCCTCTTCTAACTAAGTGTAGATGTGTTGGTCTAACCCAGCACATGAAAATCCTAATTCTAATATATTCTAATAGATCACAAGAGGAAAAGGGGAAAAAGAGACATGAAAAGTAAAGAAGATGATGCACCAAGATAGAGTTTGTTTCTTCTTTGCTTCAAATTGCACAAAATATCAATAAAATAGCTAAAACAAGCGTTCAGACATGAAGGTAAGAGATTTTTACTCATACATGTAAGAAACAATTATAATAGTAGTAATATTTTATTAATATGAGGCATAAAGCCAGTTTTTACAATGGTAGAATGTATGAATACAGTGTCTACAAAAGAAATCTGTGAGAGGAGCCCAAAAGAAGAACCCCCAAAAATGAATACAAGTGTTGCCTTTATAGTTCAGGCATAACTAAAATGAATACAACTCCAACCCTAACCAAGCTAAGGTTAGTAGTTAAAGAAATATTTGATCCAGGAAATATCTGCTGTGAAAACTATGCCAAGAAAGACCTAAAGAGAACAAAGATACACACCATCCCCTCTGCCATAAATATTTGTTTGGAAGTCATCCAAATCCCTCATGAAATCAGTGATCTGGGTAAGAGAATGTCAAAAATAGTTAAGGAAGCAACAATGAATGAGCATGACACCTATAAAATCTACCTAAAAATGCATGGAATGTAATAAATTTGTTCTCAAACCCTTGAAAAAACATGCCAGGTAGCTGAAAATGTCACTGAACATTCAATTTTGCAAATCTGTTGTGGATAGGACCAAATAGCCATCATAATTAAATGTTGGTCATCAGATCATATTTCCAATGCCAAATTAAAACAAGACTATCGATCTTAGTCCATGTTGATATCCACCCTTACTGCACCATCACAAGCCTGTCTATAACACCTTTGTGGTATGGCATTTCCTTAACTGCTACCCCGCGTCGTCTTCATTTGATCACTGCAATATGGCGGTGTAGTGTTAATGAGCTTCCTTCACCACCAAACTACAAGCTCCTTTTTAGACCTTTGCGGTATTGTGATATGGGAATTTTTTGCAAGCTATAACACATAAGATTTCTCTTATCAGATATAAATAGTGTATATCTAAGGGTGGCATAAAATATGTCAACATTTTGATGATTTATGCAGGATGATTTCTTGCTAATCAAAGAATCTAGAGGCCTTATCAATCCATTGGGAATGGGGTCATGAGGGTAAAACTTCAACAACTGGGCCTCCCAAGGGCAAAACAAAACATGTGCAGGCCTGCACTTGGAGGAAAGCATGAAAACTAAGGGCATACATTCCCTTTAGGAGAATGTAGGATGTGCAAAAGCACTTATGGAAAACAAAACTTTACAATATGTACATGAAAACTCAAAACCTATCAGAAATAAGGTTTGAGGTGAATCCCGTTGACTGAGATTGGAAGAACCTCACCATCCAACCTAAAAATATGGAATGCATTAGCCTCCTTGCAACTGGTGATGACATATGGACCACTCCAAATGGCATCAAACTTGGAATGTCTTCCAACTTTAGCTCTATCTGCATCCCATTTTAGCACTAGATCTCCCTCAAATTGGAATATCCTATGAACTTCCTTTTTGTCAAAATTCCTTTTGACGTGTGCTTGATGTGATTCTATGACTTGTACAAACTTGTTACTTGTCTCCTCCAATTCGAAGAGCTCAACCAACCTTACTATCATAGAATTATTTTCTTCTAACTCCAACTGATGTGCCAACTCAAGGAAAGACAACTCCAATTATAATGGTACTCTTGCTTCCCTTTCATAAACTAGCATGAAAGGAGAATTACTTATTGCTCTTTTAGGAGTAATTCTAATAGGAGAATTACTTATTGCTCTTTTAGGATTAATTCTAACAGCCCAAAGGGCTATCCTCAACTTGCTATGATAGACCCTTTGGTTGTCCTTAATGGTCCTTTTGATAATCTTGATGATATTTTTATTTGAAGACTCAGCCAAGCCATTACCCTAAGGATAATAATTAGATGAGGTATTCAAGTAGATGTCATGCCTCATTGCCCAATCAAGGATCTGGGCACTAGTAAATTCCTTCGCATTATAAAAAATAATGGTGGAGGAGTGCCAAATCTTGTAAAAATTCCATCAAGGAATTCTAAAACTGAAGCATCAGTGGCATCCTTTAAAGCAACTGCCTCTATCCACATTGTAAAGTAATTTGTGCCTATTACCACTTATGACCAGCACTTGATGGTGGATTTATCATGCCAATAAAATCCAAACCCCACTATGTAAATGGTTGATCAACCTGAATGGGGTGAAGAGGGAGGGAAGCCAACCTTTTCTTTCTAGAAAAGAAAGTACACTTTTTACAATTTCTCAACCATTTGTGAGTATCATTGAACAAGGTTGGCCAATAATAATTGGCCCTCATAATATTTGCAGTAGTAGTCCTGCAAAAAAATGGCCACCTGAGGAACCATCATGGAATTATTTTAACAATCTGCTGACTTGATCTACCTCTATGCATCTTAACAGGACTCCATTGAAATCCTTTCTAAAGAGTATGCCATCCACCATAACATAGGGAATGGACTGTAATCTAAAATTTCTTCTTTTGGTCCTATTTAGACCCAAAGGATGTCTACCTTCCTTTAAAAAGGTAGTCATATCATGCACCCAACTTCCTTGTATGTTTTCATTTGATGCTTTTTGTTCTTGTAGCACAAGGGCGTCCTCTGTAAGAGTCTCAAATGTTGAGACAAGTTGTTCACATAGCCCTTACCTCTCACTAGCTTGGTGATCATGATGTCAACCTCATATTCAATCTCCTTAGTGATCCATCCAACCCTTTTTTCATTGATATCTCTGCTTAACAAGAATTCCTTAACACTAACATGGGGCACCATTAGCTGTATCTTGTTATTAGACAACATATGCCTAAATTTCTTCAAATCTCTAACAACAGCAAGAGCTTTCTTTTCAACGTACTTGTACCTAACCTCATAATCTTTAAGCCCTTCACTAAAGAAAGCAATGATCTGCTCCATATTTTATTTGTTTAGCTGAGTTAGAACAACTGATATACTTGCTTTAACCCCAAAGGTATAAAGAATGAAATCCTTGTCATAATTAGGGTTGAAAAGGGTTGGAGCTTGAGCAATTCCATGTTTGATAGCCTCAAAGCTATCTTTACCTTCTTTGGTCCACTTGAAGACCATATTTTTCTTAAGCATAGAAGTAAGAGGCTTCACCAACATGGCAAGGTTTGGAATGAACCTCCTCAAAATTAATTGTGCCTAAGAAGCTTTGTAATCCTTTCTTGTGGTTGGGAAGTGGGACGACCAAGATGGATTTTACTCTTGCAGGATCAATGACCAAGCCATCCTTTGAAACTATATGCCCCAACAGTTTTCCCTAATTAGTAGCAAAAACACATTTATTTGGATTTAGGGAAATACCATAATCCCTGCACTTTTGAAATACTTGCTCAAGGTGATTAAAATGGTCTTTTGCATACTTTAAAAACATTGTGATATCATCCAAGTAGACCAAAACAAACTATCAAAACACACCTTGAAATTCCATATCCATGGCTTTCTGAAAAGTGGCACCTGCATTGGTTAGACCAAAAGGCATTTTACAATAAGCATAGGTACCCCACTTTGTATTAAATGTTGTCTTATACTAATCAAACTCTTGGACCAAAATTTGGTTATAGCCTAAATAACTATCCAAGAAGGAAAACCTTTTTGAATCACTAACTCTTTGCAAAATCTGCTCCATGGAGGGGAGGGGATAATGATCTTTTAAGGAGGCTTTATTTAGATCCCTAAAATCTACACAAAGCCTTATCTCCTCATTTTTCTTTCTAACAGGAACAAGATTTTCCACCCATGAGGAATGCTTGATGGGAAAAATTATTCTAGCCTCAATCAATTTGGTCAACTCTTTTCTCATCAAAGGCTCAATCCTAGGATTTATAGGCCTTTGTTTTTTCCTTACAGGTTTGGAATCGGGATCTAATTCAATAGTATGTTGGGAAAGGCCTGGGTCAAAACCCTTTAGGTCTTCGTAAGTCCAAGAAACTACATCATTCTATCTATCGCAAAGATCTATGACAACATCATGTTCAGTGGTAGAACATACCTTTCCCAAATTTAAAGACTTTCCCTCTAAAATTTTGATTAGCTTGAAGTCACCCTTCTTCATAGCTAAGTTCATCCTTTTCTAATTTAATTGATCATCGGGGTTGAAAACACTTTCGACGGTGATAAGACTATTTGATAGCTTGTTCCTACTCAAATGCACAATCTAATCACCATACAGATTTTGCATATTAGATTGATTTTTGTTAGAAAATTCTACCTCATATTTCAAAAAATTCACTATCTATTGGTCACCGTTAATACTTTCTAGTGATCTTGATTATCTGGAACAATAGGCCTCACAACAAGTCTGATATGTTGCTCCTTTTTACTTGCAATATGTGTTGGTATGTCAAACTGAGGACCAACTGTTGCAAGTCTATCAACATGTTTATTCTGATTTCTTGGAGTTGTTTGGATGTTAAAACCCTCAAAGCCTTCAATCAAATCCAAAACCCTATGCTTGTAGGATTTGAGCAGAGTGTTCTTGGTTGAACTTAGAGTTCTAACTTGATGGACAACCAATTCACTGTCACCAAAAACTTGTAACAATTTGATGTTCCTTCTTTGTGCAAGTTGAATACTTTGGACAAGTGCTTCATACTCAACCACATTATTAGTGCAACTAATTGAAGCCTGAAAGAGAAATAATATTTCTCCTTGCATGGAGATACTAGCATTACACAAGCACCAACACCATTTCTATTTCTAGAACCATAAAAAAACATCTGACATAATCCCCCTAAGTTTTCTTGAGTTTTTATGGAATTGGGGGTAATAGCATTTTCTTCATGAATATAGTAAGTGTTAAGACTAGTCCCCTTTATTTCAACTTCGGTAAGTGGATCAAATTACAAAGCATTGCTCCATCCATCCAACAAAAAATCAGGGACCTCCTCTATTGGATTTGCAAGCTCATGAACATAACACTCTTCCTTATGATCATGCAATGTGTAGTTCATGTTTTTTGGACTAGGAGTGTAGGGATCTAGATGATCTTTTTCTATGGGCTCAGATTTGATGGTTGCTTTAGTGCCATATCTAGTTCTAAATAGCATGTGAGACCAGTCAGCAGATAAGTACCCACCTATCTTAGCAGTGAAATCTCTAGATAAGCAAATGGAAAAGTGAGTAGGGAGGTCTATGATTGAAATGTCTTGCAACACATCACAACTAGGACATGCATGCAAGGAAAAATTTTAATTTTTAATTACCCCCACGGTAGTGACAGAAGTGTCATCCAATTGTAAAAGAGCTCTTGTTGCTTGTGTGATCTTAGGCTACTCCACCACTTGTTTAGGCATATTAATAGGTTGATTGGATTGTGGAACCTCTATTGTTCTACTTGGTGTTCCAGTATTTGCACTTTGTTGAGGTAACTGAGAGATTGATGCTTGACCAACCATGGAAGATGCACCACCCTCCATTGCTCTTTTCTTTGATCTTGTATTTTGGGCTATTGCATCAATATCTACTTGATTTACACCACAAAAATCTTCCTGGTTCCAAATGACAAATGAGGAGTCACCTTGTGTATGATTTTGATTATTACGAGTTGATTGGCTTGTGCCAATATGTTGCTCTGAAGTAGAAATTTCATTTTGAGCTACTAGAGTTTGCACAAACTCTCCATTTTGATAGGCATTTTGATTATGAGCTTGTTCACAAGGATAACACCACTCCTAGGCTAGATTGTTTTGTACTAGAACCAAAGCCTTAGAGTTGTTGGTAGCATGCAGATGAATGTTATTCATGGGCTCACTATGATTCCACTAATTTTTTCCTTGATAATGTGGTTTATTTTGTTGATAACTTTGATTTTGAGGTTGATAAGGCCTATTGTTTTGAGCTTGTTGTCTCTTGATTGACACTAGTTCATTATTCATACTCTGAAGCAAGGTTTGCAAATATTCTAGAAGTGCAGCAGAAGTAGGTTGGCTTGTAGGAACCACTGGAGTAGGAGCCACCGGTATAAGAGCCACCATTGGCTGTTTAGGAAGCTCAAGAAATAAAGGCATTGGTGGCCTAGGATCTATCTTCCCAACCTGAATTAAATATTTTTTTGCCCTTATAGCAACATCATATGTAGTTGTTAAGGTGATACCTCCCATTGATTGAACCATAACAACTACCTCACTGTTAAGATCCCTTAAGAAATATATGATGTGTACTTAGGGGAAGGTTTCACCAAAGTAGGGATTCTATCCAACATTTTCTGAAATCTGTAGTTAAAATCACTCATGAATTCATGAGGCTCTCTCTTAATAGTGGTTAGCTATTCAACCAGGAATAAATGGTCACTTTTATCTTCAAAAGTTTTACATAGTTTCTCCCCTAACTCATCCCAATAGTGAATGGAGTTGGGTGGTAGACCTCTATACCACTGCAGTGTCTTTCCTTTAAGAGAAGTGGCAAGTAATCTAATAGACACATTGTCCCATGTAACATCATGCACTTAGCTTATATTTGCTACATCAATGATGTGTTTTGTTGGCATTATAGATGTTTCACCAGTAAAATAGGGAATACTCTTGATGGAATTGACTAGTACATCATTTTTTTGGGCCAAAATTAAGGGGATACCATTGGTGAAAGACACAAAGGGCTGATTTCTAGGTAAATCCATGTGGAATAATACCCTATTTATATGGGTGGTCAGTGTTTTAGTTTGAAATAATCTACCCACAGGTGGGGTAGATTGGGCTCTAGGAGAAGGACCTGAACCTCTATTCCTTCTTATGGGTGATAAGGATTGTCTGGTTCTTCTTCTAGAAGTAGAAAACAAGAGTTGGGTATATTGAAAATTACCTCTAGAAGATGATCTTGTATGAATCCTTGGCATGAGCTTGTAGGTTTGATCTTGAACCAGGAGTTCTAGGTAGCAGCAGAGTCACCAATTCATATGTTGAGTCCTTCTTGGATAGAAAATTCACCAGGTACTTGTTTGAGAGCTTCTTCAAGGCTAGAATGTTGAGAGCAACACCATTTCCTCAACAAAAAATGAAGTGAAACCTCTTGATTGTCCCACCAGGCATGCTAGAAACTATTGTCACAAAAAATTGCACCCTGTTGAACAAGAGTTCAACATTCTAATGGCACAATGGAAATAACCTCAAGGTGTGGGACCTTGTAATTAAGGTTGAATTTATGGAGAAGGTCAGCTTCCTCTTCTAACTAAGTGCAGATGTGTTGGTCTAACCCAACACATGAAAATCCTAATTTTAATCTATTCTACCAAATCACAAGAGGAAAAGGGGAGAAAGAGACATGAAAAGTAAAGAAGGTGATGCACCAAGATAGAGTTTGTTTCTTCTTTTCTTTAGATTGCATAAAATATCAATAAAATAGCTAAAACAAGCGTTCAAACATGAAGGTAAGAGAGTTTTACTCAAACATGTAAGAAACAATTATGATAGTAGCAATATTTTATTAATATGAGGCATAAAACCAATTTTTACAATAGTAGAATGTATGAATATAGTGTTTGCAAAAGAAATCTGTGAGAGGAGCCCAAAAGAAACCCAAAAATGAATACAAGTGTTTCCTTTATAGTTCAGGCATAATTGAAATGAATGCAACTCCAACCCTAACCCAGCTAAGGTTAGCAATTAAAGAAATATCTGATCCAAGAAATATTTGTTGTGAAAACTATGCCAAGAAGGGCTTGGAGAGAACAAAGATACACGTCATCCCCTCTACCATAAATATTTTCCTAGAATTTTTCCAAATCATTCATGAAATCAACGATCTAGGTAAGGGAATGTCAGAAATAGTTAAGGCAATAGTAATGAATGAGCATGGTGCATATAAAATCTACCTACAAAGACATGGAATGTAATAACTTTTTCCTCAAACCCCTGAAAAACATGCCAGGTAGCTGAAAATGTTGCTGAACATTTAATTTTGCAAATCTGCCTCAAACAAGACCAAATAGCCGTCACAATTAAATGTTGGTCGTCGGATCAAATTGCCAATGCCAAATTAAAACAAGAATGTCGATCTCAATCCATGTTGATCTCCACCCTTACCACACCACTGCAAGGTTGTTTATAACACCTTTGTGGTATGACGGTTCGTTAATCACCACCCCACGTCATCTTCATTTGATCACTACAGTATGGCGATGTAGTGTTAATGAGTTTCCTTCACCGCCAAACCACGGGATCCTTTGCAGACCTCTGTGGTATTGCGATATGGGCATTTTTTGCAAGCTATAACACATAATATTTTTCTAGTCGAATATAAATAATGTATATCTAAAGGTGGCATAAAATATGTCAACATCTTCTATATCTGAAAATCCGCATTTGTCTCACAAGTCTCGACGAAATCATCATAGGGAGAGCATCACCTGAGTGTTTTACCTCCAACCACAGATTGATGGTCCCCTGCACATCTTTCATCTAGAAGTGGCCCTACCCTTCACAAAGAGTATCGAAAAAGGAACCAACAAATAAATGGCATATGAGTCCAAGTGAACTATGTCTTACATAGCCAATCAACCATACGAATTTAGACAACTTCTAACTAAGTATCACTAATTTGACTAGATTATGCAGTCTAGAACAATGTGAACCAACTAATGCAAGCAGAGAATTTTACATTACTTTGGCCAAAGTCTACAACAAAAAAAACACTTCCATAGGAAATGTAGTCATGAGTTCACACACCTCTAAAGACTTGGAAACAACCTTTTTATCTAAGGTTTAACACATGGTTGACTTTTTTGAATATTTGTTTAACTTATCATAAAAAATTATGATCAAAATGTACAGCTCTCTATGATTGATAAACGACTAAGGTCGTGGAAACATTTTCCTGATAGTGAACATCCATATTGCGTACTCGCAATATCTTGGACATTGGCTACTACTACTTTTTCATTAGTTTTACATTCATTTCCAAGAGTGAAATACTCTCATATTTTCATGCACAATACTTTAAAAAAATTACAAGTTATGGTATTTTCAAATAATGACTCTAACTCAAGACACCTTGTCTTTCTCATGAGTTCTTGTCAACTTGAAACATAAGTAAAATAAAAAATTTATTCACCAATAAGAAAATAACTTTTTTTTAAATAATTCTGATTTTTTTATGTTTTCCTCTTAGTTCTTCATACAAGAACACATTTAATAATGTTGGTAAATATACAATATATGTTACCAAATTCTTTTACAATAATAAGAAAATATTAACGGTATTTCAAATATTTCAACAAATCTAAATAAAAATTTGATTTCTTTTAGTCAACATATCATAATACAATTCAAGCTTATCATATAAATTTATAGATATATAATACAACAAAAAAAATGTACATTCTATATATAGACATATATATTTATATATACATATATATATACATATATATATATATATATGTATATACATATACATATATACATATATATGTATATACATATATATATACATACATATATATATACATATACACATATATATATATATATATACATATATATATATATATATATACATATATATATATGTATATACATATATATATATGTATATACATATATATATATATACATATATATGTATATATATATATATATACCTCCATATATGTATATGTATTAGAGTGCAAATTTATTTTCTTAAGAAAAATAGAATAAATTATTCAACTTATCATAGTAGGGTAACATATCTCATCTCTACTATCATATACAGTTCTAAAAGAGAAATTAAATAATTTCATTCACAGGTCTATAAAAATCAAACTACACATTCACTATTTCAACATATATATTTCAATATATTTAAATATTTTTATATCTTTTCAAATTTGAAACTCTTGTTTATACTATCAAAATTTAAAGAGAAAAATAGAGCATAAAAGCATGCTTGAACTATTACTTTACTTCTGCACTTCTGAGTTCTAAATGCTCAGCTACTCCAAGTATCCACAGTTGGCTACAGTTGGAACTTTGTTCTTCTTTATTATTATTCCACAATACAAAACACAACTAACAACCAATTGCAAATCTAAGATAAAATTCCTCACAAACTTCCTACAACAATACGTACAACTTCACCCTCTTCTCAAAACATACTATAGATCCTTCCTCTCTCCTCCCAAGTTGAAAAGAAAAATAAATAATGAACAATAATAATCAACCAAACTCTACTCTAAAGCCTGCAACCCATACTTCATAACCACTTCTAAAAATACCATAATTGAAACTTTATTGGCACACCTCCCTTATGCCTCATTATAGGCACTGATAGCATTATTAGGTAAAACACAAACCTGTGTCACACTTTCGGCCAACTAAATAGTTCTTAGTGAAATTTTTTTTACCTAAATAGTTTCAGTCGAAATAGTTTCACCTCAAACTACGTGGCCTATACATGGCACATAAAGTTTTGGGCTTTCACCCAAAACATTAAAATAATATTTTTTCATTTTTCGATTTAAAATCTGACATGGTTTTCATTTAAGTTTTTGACTGAAAGGGTTTTACCGAAAACCTCACCCGAAACTATCTATGTGACATCCTTGTTGGAAACCACTTCATCTTTTTTCAAAAAATTCTAAAAAAAATCCATTCGAACATGATATTTCTTCAATCAAAATGAGTTTTTTCAAAGAATTAAAAATACCCTTTTGTAGAGCTCGGAGTAAAGAATCCAAATTTCTTTTTGATAGTTTGATTAGTTTTAATATGTTTTTTTTTATTTTAAATAATGCAAGTAGGTTGTTAAAATAAAAAAGGGGTTGATTAAAAATTTAAAAAATACTAAAGCATATTAAAAAAATAAAAAAATACATAGTGCAGTAGAGGAAAAAATCTCTTTAAAAGGGTATAATTTGTTTTTTGAAAATGATAAAAAAAATTAGATAATAGTTGATGTCAAATGAAAATTATCAAATTTCTTTACATTTGACTTTAAAATGGAGGAAAATATACATCAATTTTTTATTTTTCTTTTTCATGCACTAGATATTGAAGTTATCTATTTGGGAAATATATTTAGGGGAAAATAAAATTATTTTCTATTTGTTTCTTGACGTCAACTCAATGTCACTTTTTTTTTAAAAAAATAACAATTTAAAATCTGCTCTTAAATTTATAGAATTTTTTTTTTAAATTAAAAAATTACAGAAATAAACTTCATTAAGAGTTCTACATTTCATTAGTTTACATCATTTTGAAATTCAAAACATAAAGACCACTTTTATGCGATCAAAGTTGAGAATTTTTATTTGTGTTGGTCGATTCCTTTATAAAGTGTGACACAAATTTGTACTTTTACCCTATTCTACGACAAGATTGTAGCCTACGTTGGAGGCTTTAACATCACGTAGAAGTTAAAAATAGTTTGAACTCATTTACTTTCCATTACATGCATTAATTAGCATGTCTAACTGCCTCAAAAATATACGACTCCTTCAACAGGCCATTGGAATTCATGCTAACATAATATCATATATATTATATATATTTATAAATATTCTCAATTATATATCTATTCATATTTCGTATATATATATATATATACACACAAAATAAACTCAACAACAAAAGTAGGGTTACTCAAACTTGATACGTAAACCTATGTGAGTGTGTGTGTGTGTGACTCAATTGGTAGTAACCCGTTTGTTTACCCATGTCTATACTCTTCTCTTTGGTGATACTCTCCCTCTCCCTCTGCAAGGGTAAAATAATGATTTTGCATTCAACTAGAAAGCCAATAACATAGTTATTACGTTATTATTCATGACATCATAATCTTGATTAAATAGTAATAGTCATTAAAATCAAAACATATTGCATTGCATTATAACTTCATCAAAATATAAAATGACATATAATCATCCACTAATATCAAAAAAAAAAATTAATGTAAAAAATAAAAGTAATTTGCAAATCAAAATTCAAGGTGTAACAATGTGCCTTTTTTATGCTTCCAAATTTTACATACATGTCTATTAGTTATTCACAATATTTAAGCTTTGAATGGTTGTCCATACCTTATTCCTAAATGTCCATCTTGGGTAAGGCATAAATGTTGGTGTAAAGGTTGAGGGAATTGGTTGATGCTTTCCAATTTCATTTGTGCAAATGTTTTTGAAGCCTTTTCAACAAATCCATTTTATTCATATCTTACAATCATTGCAGTCCTTAAGACCACATTTCTTTGAGGTAACCTATGAAATAGTTTTGGTTCCTTGTCTATGCTTCCACATTTTGCATGCATTTCAACTAGGGCACTCTTAGCTATGAAATTTGATAATTATTCCCTTTTAATTATGCTTTGATGGATGTTCCTTTATTTTTATTTGATTTTTTTCGCAATACATGTTACTACAGTGTAAGAATATTTGTCTAGCTAACATCACCAACACTCTCCATAAGAAAATTATCCCTATTTAAGATTATGGAAACAATTCATATCTCTTAAAATAATTTTTGTTTACAATAATTTTATTTGCAATGTGTAAAATTTTATTTACTCAAAGGTTTATAAAATCTTTAAGTGCTTATATTGAATTATCCTTTTCTTTGTGAATTGACTTTTAACATAGGTGTAGTTTTGATTCAAAAATGGATATTAAAGGAAAATTGCAGAGCAATGGCTAGAGAGGAAATGACAATGCAACGGATATTTTTCAAAAAAAGACAAGCTTCCTGGCCTTCGTGGCCCCCAAGGCTATGGAAGGTGGCCTCATCAATACTGTGGACCCGCTAGCAATCCGATTTGGCAACATGCAAGGAATGGGTCATACGAGATTAGGCATAAATTTGTAAAATCTAACTGGATACCATTTCAATCTCACAGATGTCTAGATAGAGGAAAGCAACCAATATTTGACATATGTGAAGATGATAGATCTTTAATAAGGAAGGGGCAAAACGAAGAAGCTAAAAGGCATTGTCAATATAATTCATGATTTTTAATCGAATTTATAGAGACGGTGAGGGAGATCTCAGATCTAACAAATATTTAAAGTTGTATGTGAACAGTACAAACATTGGAAAAAATATTGAAAAGGATAAATATCCAAGAAGGACACATGCAAACCAGAAAAAACTTGTCTGCAAATGGAATAGGTCAAAAAGGGGTTCCCTTCAATCCAAAAAATTCACATAGAACGCAATTTCAGCGTCATGAACCAACTGTCCAGAGGTATGAGGTGGTTGAAGGTAACTTTATCCATAAGAAGGGGGTTTACTCCCAACGTTCTCTACAAAAATAACAGGGGTCCATGCATGTGGATCCCCCTCAGAAGCCCCTACAAGAAGGTATGTAGGAAATGGTGGAAGACTCACTAAAGGTTGAAAAGCATATAGAAAAAAAGGATTTGTTAATCAAGGTCAAGGGGTTTTATTTTCAAGCAGAAATCCTGATCATGATGCTATAAATAATGCAACAAATATCCAAAGAAAGAAAACTGTAAAAAAGGGTTCTAAGGGAAAGAAGAAGAAAGTGAAAAAGCAGAAGAGCATATGAAAGCAAGAATGGAGGTGCAAAGAGTTGCAAAAGCAAGAATCCATAAAGCAAAAAAAATCAGCTATTACAGGGTGTGATCATCACCAAGTGATGAAAAAGGTTCTGGTATCAGAGTGAAAGGGGACTATCAAGATCACATTTCCAAAACACCTGCTACAACCACGAATCAAGGATTTCAGGGAGAAAGCCCTAATCTGTAAGTTTTGGAATCATACCCCTGATTTAGAAATGTTAAAGGTTTTAATATTTGAGGAGTGGGAAGGAGTTGAACAAATCTTCTACCTAGATAAGGGTAAGGGTATTTTTGTTCTTTTTTACAAAAAAATACAAAATTATGTTGTATACAAGGTTAAGTCTTGGGTTTTTGAAGGATCGACATGTATATGCAACATTGGGCTCCTAATTTTAAATCTAAAGATTTTGTCACTAGATATGTTCCTTTTTGGTTTCAAATGCATGTGTTACCTCTTGAGTACAGGGAATTGAAATTAATAGAAATTATGGCAATCATGTAGGAATTTTCCTTAAACATGATTATTCTTTCTTTAGAAATCCCTCAAAACCAATAAGGGTTTGTGCTTTGGTTGATACAATGAAATATTTGCCAAGCCAAATTCAGATAATGTCTAAATTTGGCAAGTGGTTGCAAAATATAATATTCGAAACCTCAAATAATGCTTGCACATAATGTCATATTTTAGGGCATTTTGTCAATGAATGCAAAAATATGGATAACTTTGAAAATCAAGAACCCCAGGGTTGGCTACAACATGGTATTATACATGAAAAAGAGCCTATTATCTTGTTAGATAGCCAATCTGAATAAAGTACTAAAGAAAATTTCAATATAAAGGATATCCAAGTCAAGCCAAGTATTATAGTTCAAAGGTCTAAGGGAAAGAGTAATGGAGGGAGTGCAAAAGAAATATGGAGTGCAATTGACATACACCCTAAGCAATCTTTCTTTGTATCTCTAAAATTTTGAAAGAAAAAACATTTGTTGATGCAAAAGTGTATAGGATATTCTCTAAATTTATACTCCCCATCTTTGCCACAAATTTCTAAGGGGTAGTTGGGTGATATAGTAAGAAAGTTGATGTTTCAAGGCTCCATGATCCATCTAGCTCCCGAAACTAATGTCAAAGGTTTGTTTAGTGGTGAGGAGACTAGACATAGGCATTCAACAAAAAATTCTTCTAACATGTTCCTCACTAGGCCTGAAGGGTCGCAGTTGTAAATTGCAACAAACTTTAAGCAGGCTAACAGGGTAGATGATCTAGAAGCTTTAGCAGAGAAAATCCTAATATTGGTTGGGTCAAAAATGTTTGATGAAATTGTAGATGAAATAGGAGCAGAGGAGGGAATATGGCATTGTGAACCTCATAAAGAAAAAATGGAGATAGATAGTAGCTTGAACTCAGTTGACTCATTGTTGAGTGATCAGACAAATGGAATCTCAGTGGCACAACCAATATTGATGGAAACTTATAAGTTGGTGGAAATGAATCAGGCATTGGTTCAGGGCGAAGAGAAATTTGATTATTCTAATACTCTCTCTTTATCTCATACCCCTTATCAACCAATTTTGAAAAAATCACCAGGGAAAAGAGGTAGGAAGTCTAATTTGACTAAATTGAAGGAGGAGATTGAAACAGGTGTGCAAAAAACTTTGTATGATTCTATCTCAAATTCTGCAAATAAGCATCTGAGGAGAGCTTGTTTCTCTCCTTGCATGCAATGAAGATCATATCCTGGAATGTTAGGGAAATTATTGCTCCTGAAAAACATGCTTGAATCAAGCATCAAGTTGATGCTTGTGGGGTAGATATCATACTATTACAAGAAACAAAGACATCAGTGGCAACATGTGAATCTTCAATCCAGAAATGGGCATTGTGGAAATCAGCTCATTCACCAGCTCAAGGGGCATTTGGAGGATTAGTTGCTCTATGGAATCCCAAGATTATAAATGTATTGCCAAGTAATAATGAGATCCATAGGCAGTTATTGGAGGTAACTAAATTTGATCTAAAATTTTGGTTGTTGAATATCTATGGTCCGACCTTAACCGTTGATAAGAAAAGTCTATGGGATGAAATCACACAACTATTAAATGATCTAGGAGATGAGAAAGTTATATTGGAAGGGGATTTTAATGCAATAGTCTCATTACAAGAGAAGAGTGGGGTTATTAGTCCACCCATTAAAGTGATGACAGATTTTAGCACATTTATCCTCACTAATGCATTAAAAGACGTACCAGTTAAGGGAAAGTATACCTGGACAAATAGAAGGAAATCTTTTCTACAAATAGCAGAGAGGCTAGACAAGTATTTAGTTACTTCAAATTAGTATATTTTACAGCATAATTTGGAATAAAAAATATTTCCTTATGTAGGTTTTGATCATTATGTGATCTCTTTAAACATATTAAATGTCTCTCTTCCTAAACATGACTCATATTTCAATTTTGAGAGCATGTGGTTTAGGCATCCATGGTTTATGACCCTGTTACGAAAATGGTGGATAAATGCACCATATGAAAAGGGTTTTAATATGTTTCAATTATGCAGAAAGCTAATGTGTGTAAAACAACAAATTATAACTTGTAACAAGAAGGTTTTCAATTTCCATTTTCTAAACAAGATTTACCCGCCTTCGGGAAAATGGCGTCTGAGAAATCATGGCGCCCTAACAGGCAAAAAATTCAAAATGGCTATGACAGATTTGTAGATGATTTTCACATACGGCCTTAACATTTGATAGCTGACTATAGACGACGAAATGATTTTAATAATAATGAAGTCAGACAAGCAAATGGGAATAGGGCACATTATTTTGTTCAGAAACGACAAGATTTCAAACATCAAGGTTATAACAAAAGATTCCAGTCTATTGAAGGAAGACCTACTAAAGGCTATGAAAACCAAAATAGGCATTGGGGGCCGCAAGCATATAGACCAGAGTATGATTGTAGGCCCCAACATCCTGTTAGTCACATTAGCCGATCACAATGGGTCCCTAAAATACCTCATAGGTGTCTTTTGTGCGGCAAACAGGAGCCTTTTGACCTATGGGAAGATGATAGAGGAGATCAAAGGGAGATTCAATACCCTAGCTTGGAAAAACAGAGCTTCAACGATTCCTCAAAGGATCAAAATCCTTCTCAAAATATTCATAAAAAATCAGGTGCTCCCTTCAATCCAACTACGCATAACCGGTTCTCAGTATTACATGATTTAGGCAAAGATACAAATATAGGGATAGATACAAAAATCAATCCCAAAGATGTGGGTGCTCCACCTTGTCCACAGAAGGATCGAGAGTTGGGCCAAGGCAAGGCTCTAAATGTTTTTGATAGATCGGAAGGTGTGAAGTCATCTTCTATTGATTCTCAAATTGTGCATGCACGGCCTGATAATGTTTCTATACCTCAAAAATTGGGAAACCCTCCATCCTCCCAGAATGCACAACATGCACAGTCGAATAGACATGCACAACATTAGGGAGATAAGAAAGGTCAGAATAAAGAGGATATGTCATCAACAAAACAACATGTAGAGGCAAAGAAGAAAAATAAGAAAAATAAGAAATGACCTGCATCTAAGGGGTTGGCTCCTCAACCAAAAAGCGAGGGTAAAATGCAATGGAGACAAGTTGGGGAGAATAAGCAGACAAGTAATACAAAGGGTATAGAAAATCTGGTCAATGTAGATCAATCTTCAAGGGATAAAGAGATTCAATCATCCTCAAAGGCTTCTGTTACGATTACCTTGTCTGAAAACCAGCTAGATCCTTGGGTATCTGATCTCTGTCAACGAGCTCTGATTTGTAAGTTTTGGTGCCTAAATCTTGAAATTTCTTTTTTGAAAGATTTGATTTTTGAGGAATGGAAAGGGGCCATTAAAGTATTTTATTTAGACTAGGAAAAAGGAATTTTTCTAGTGCTTTTTGAGTCCAAAGGGTAGAGGGATGCAATGTATAAGGTCAAATCATGAGTTTTTCAAGGGTCAGGCTTGTTTATGCAACCCTGGTATCCTAACTTTAGAGCTCAAGATTTTATAGTCAAATTCACACCTTTCTGGATTCAGCTATCCTCTCTTCCTCTTGAATATAGAGAGCTTAATCTAATTGAAATCTTTGCAAACCAAATTGGTATCTTCCTTAAGCATGACAAGGTCTCCTTTAGAGACCCATCCAAACCAGTTAGATTTTGTGCTCTTTTGGATGCTTCCAAAAAAATTCTAGAGCAAATTGTCATAAGGTTGAAATATGGGATGTGGTACTAAGATATTCTTCTTGAAAATCCACAAATTGTGTGCTACAAGCGTCATTTGGTTGGCCACTCAGGAAGCTCCTGTTTAGGAGAGGATAGTTTTTTGGATATTTCTCAAGGTAAAAAAAAGCAACCCATTCATTCCAAGCAAGATAAAATTATTCAAAAACAACCTTCTTCAGAATTTTTTGTAATTAAGGAGAAATCTCTTGTAAAACCTCATAGGCTAGCTTCTAATGCCCTCGCACAAAGAATTGTAAAGAAGGATGTTTTTAACAAGCTAGCAAGCTTTGGCTCAAGAGGTAATTCTAACATCACATTAATCTTGCCAGAGTTTTTACAGAGCATTCATTCATTTTTTTGGTACTCCCTAGCCTATTCTTGTACCTCTAAGCAACAAATGGACAGTATAGTTAAAGTCCTTATGTTTGAAGAAAAAATTGATCTCTTAATCAGAAGGATCAGCTTGGTAAATTGTATCTTCAATACCAAGACTCCAGCCACAAGGGACAAATGATTCTAGACATTGATGAGGAAGAGATATCAAAGCTAAATTCTTTTGACAACCTACTTTTTGAAGGTCGCTTGGAGGAGATGGCAGATAAAATCCTAGTTTCAGAAGGGACTAAAATGATTGAATGGATTGTGGATGAAGTTCTCAGAGACAACCAAGATGCTAGTAATATTTCTTCCAATTCTCATGCATGTCATCATCTTAATGATTTGGCTAGTATTCTTGATCTTGAAGAAGATGATGCAGTTGATTTCATGCCCTCTTCCAATATATCTAATAAGGCTTCACCTCAGGTTTCTCTTATTAGTCAGTGTGCACAGAACTCTCATGTCATTTTATCAGATGAGCCTCAATATTTGAAACATGAAGCTTCAGAAAGGAAGCAAGGAAATTTTGATTATTCACAGACATTGGGAATTTCCCAACACCCAAGCAGTCATCTGATTATTACTAAAACTCTAGGAAAGAGAGGAAGAAAGTCACACATTACAAATTTGAAGGAAGAAATAGCAGTAGGAGTTCAATCAACTCTGGATAGTATAGTGGCATTTTTTGCAAACAAGAGACTAAGGAGAGCATGTTGCTCTCCTCGATACCAATGAAGATTATATAATGGAATGTTAGGGGCATTAACCCCTGACAAGAGAGATTTGATCAAGAAACAATTGGAAGCTTGTGGAGCAAATATAATTATGTTACAAGAGACTAAAACCTCATATCAAACTTTTCAGATGCCAATGAAAAAATGGAGAAAATGGAAGTCCTTTCATACCCCTGCTCAGGGAGCTTCAAGAGGAATGATAGTTTTGTGGGATGCTAAACTACTTCAAATTGAATTATCAAAGAGTGAAAAACATTGGAAACTCCTTAAAGTTTCACAATTTGATTTTCATTTTTGGTTGCTAAATGTTTATGCCCCAACAGCCACAACAGACAAGAAACATCTTTGGGATTCGTTGACAAAAAATTTTGGATGGGTTAAGACTGGATAAAGTGATTGTTGTAGGTGATTTTAATGCTATAGCAAGTATGCAAGAGAAGAAAGGAGGAATTATTCCACCTCAAAGAGTTATTGATGAATTTGTGGCTTTTATTTCAGAAAATGCTCTCACTAATATTATACCTATAAAGGATCAATTTACGTGGACAAATCGAAGGAATTTTTTTTGTAGATAGCTGAGAGATTAGAAATATTTCTTGCTTCTGCAAATTGGTATGGCTCTGGCAAGAACTTGGCATCGGAGATTATGCATGTTTCTCATTTTGATCACTTTGCAATTGCTTTGTCCATTGAAACATCAAATAGGGTAAAATCTAGGGCTTCTTTCAAATTTGAAAAAATGTGGTTTCAACATCCTCTTTCTATGCCTTTTCTAAATCATTGGTGGAATTATGCTCTCGTTCTTGTGGGTTCAAGGATGTACCAGCTAGCTAATAAACTAAAACATGTGAAAAAATAGATTAAGATCTGGAATGTGAATGTATTCAAAAATATTTTTGAGCAAAAAGAAATGACCTTCAAGGAGCTATCAGACATAAATGACATAGTAATCAGTCAAGGCTTAGATGCAGATTTATATGAAAAGCAGAAAATTTTACAGGAAGAATGAGCAGAGCTAGTAGCTAGAGAGGAAATATATTGGAAGCAGAAGTCTTGTGATTTGTGGTTGAAGGAGGGGGATAGAAATACGAAATTTTTCCATGCATCTACACAGATAAAAAAGTCACATAATTATATCTTCAAAATTCAAAATGTTGTTTCAGGTCAGGAATTATTGAAAGAGGAGGAAATACAATAGGAAGCTATTAAGTTCTTTTCATCCATTCTTTCAGCTTCAGACAACAATAATCTATCATCTTCCAATGATGTAGATTATTTATTGGATTCCATTCCAACACCTATTTCTAGGGAGGACAATGAAACTTTTGAAGCCTTTCACCTTGGATGAAGTAAGAGGGGTAGTGTTCTCTATGCAACCTGATAAAGCTCCTAGCCCAGATGGGTTTACAGCTTTGTTCTTCCAAAAATGTTGGTATTTTGTAGGTATTGATATTCTCCTTGCTCTAGAAGATTCAAGAAGGATGGGGACAGTTCTAAAACAATTTAATACAACTCACATTGCCTTAATCCCAAAAGTAAAGGATCCAAAGTCTTTTGTTGAATTCAAGCCAATCTCCTTATGCAATACGGTGTATAAGATCTTTACTAAAGCCATTTATCTGAGAATTCAACCACTCATCTCCAAACTTGTATCCCCAAAATAAGGTGGCTTTGTTTCGGGATGGGAAATAGCAGAAGGTGCTATAGTTGCTCATGAAGTTTTACATTCAATTAAAACCTCTAGTATCCCCTCTTTCATCATTAAATTGGATATGACGAAAGCGTATGATAGAGTGTGTTGGGACTTTCTTATTCAGGTTTTAAAGAAGTTTGGCTTTAGTAATAAATGGTGTAAGTGGATCCTTTCTTGTCTCTCAAGAGCAAAATTCTCGGTGATTATCAATGGGTCTCCTATTGGTTTTTTGGTTCTTCTCAAGGAGTAAGGCAAGGGGATCCATTGTCTCCTATGCTATTCATTCTTATGGTAGAGGCATTAAGCATATCAATTCAAAAGGCTCACTTGCAAGGCTTATGGTAGGGGATTTCTATCCCTAACACAAACATTAAAGCTACCGATTATCTATTTGCAAATGATACATTGTTGATGGGCAAGCCTTCTTTGCAAGAATCAAAATAGGTTAAGCTATTGTTGGAAAAGTACTCTTTGGTATTAGGGCAGTAAATTAATGCAGCCATGTCAAAGGTTCATATCTTTAATTCTAAAGCAGCTATAGCAAGACAGCTAGTCTCAATTCTAGGCTTTCAAAGAGCAGAGCTTCCTTATTCTTACCTAGGCATTCTATTTTTTATGGGTTCCAACAAGCCCTTGTTTTTGAACAAGATTTTAGAAAGAATAAGAGCAAGAATACTTGCTTGGAAAGTAGGATGGATTACATTATTAGACTAAATTTTTTTTATTAAGTCTGTGTTGGCATCTATTCTGAATTATTTTTTGGTTGTTTTGCAAGCCCCCAAGGGTGTTATTCATCAAATTGAAAAACTCATAAGAGAATTCTTGTGGAAAGGAAATTTAGATGGTAAAAGGAAGCTTCCACTAGTTTCTTTGGAAAATATGTGCTCTGAGAAATCAAGTGGTGGTGTAGGCTTTCATACTTTTGTCTGCAAGGAATTTGGCTCTAGGGGCTAAACTAGCTTGGAGAATGTATGCTAGACCGGATCTGAAGTGGTGTAAGGTAATGCATTCCAAATATTTAGATAGTGATAACCCATCCAGGATATTCACAATTTCTAATCCCACAGGAGGCTCAGTTATGTGGAATTTTATATTGGCTTGTAGAGATGTTGGTACCCCTTTTCTCTCATGGGAGGTTAACTATGGAGATCAAGTACTGCTTTGGAGAGACTCTTGGAATGGCTTGCATGAACTTACTTTGAACCAAGATCTACAATTAGCTGAAAACACGCTCTCACAAATCTAGGGAGTGTACTTAAAGGACTATGTCTCTTCTTGTCATCCAATAACAAGTTTGGTTCAGTGGAAGGATTTAACAAACATCCCTATACCAGATGCACAAAAAACTATTCTCTCAAAAAATTTGAAGAATAGAAAGGTCTATCTTTCCCATTCTTTGGATAAGTTGTTGTGGGCTCCCTCCAAGAGTGGTATATATATAGTCAAACAAGGGTACAAGTCAATCATTGCTCAAGCCTCCCAGTTTCAGTCCCATAGAGCTTTTTCCTTTTGTTGAAACTCAGCCCAATTGCCAAAGGCTGGTAGTTTTGCATAGTTAGCTTTGAAGAAAAGGATATTTACAAGTGATCGTTTAGAGAAGTTTGGGATAACAAGAGTTTTCAGGTGTGTCTTATGTAAAGAGGAATATGAGATGGTTGATCATCTTTCTGTGTCTTGTCAAGTGGCACATGAGGTATGGAGCTTCGTTATGGGGAAATTGAATGTTTCTTTTCCTTTACCAAATTATCTTTGGGATATATTCACTAACTAGCCAATTCTTCATAAGTCGGCTCTTTTTGCTTGTATTTGGTTAGTTACTCCTGCACTAGTAATATGGTCAATTTGGTTGGAGAGAAATAGATGTATTTTTAGAAATCAAACTATTTTAGTTAAGAGAATTAAACTGAAGCTTGAGAAGGCAATCTCAGAAGTATGTAACTCTTATGTTTCCAATTTCAAGTCAGCTTCATCATTATATTCCAATTGGGATAACTTTATTCTGAATCACTGGAAGCATATTGTCTTGCCTCTCCAAGGAGTTCTAACGCACCCAAATTCACCTAAAGTGGATAGAAATAGGGTGAAATGGTTGTCGCCAAGCCCATCTTTTTTAAAACTTAATTTTGATGGAACATCATGGGGAAACCCTAGTGCTTCAGGTGTAGGTTGTTGTCTAAGGGATTCCAAGGGTTTCTTGGTAGGAGAAAAAGCAGTTAATTTAACTCCTTGCACGAATAATATGGAAGAAGTTCATGCATTATTAGCAGGTGTATCCTTAGCAAAGGATCTTAACATTAAAAAACTTCATGTGGAGGGTGATTAACTTTTGATAATCAATACATGTAAGTCGAAGACAATCTGCAATTGGAGAATAAAATATGTTCTTCAGAAAATTTGGGATTTGCTAGACTCTTTTGAGGACATTCGCCTCTCCCATACCTATAGAGAGGGTAACAGACTAGTAGATGGGCTTACCAATTTGGCTTGTGATCAACAAGATATGGTTGTCATAAGAAATAGTGATGATTTGGCTCAGTTCCCTCATCTCTAATAGATAGCTAAAGCAGAAAAATCTCTTTCAACTTAATTTGTTGGGTGAATTAATCATTATTTTACTAGATGTCATTAGGTTGATCTAGCAGCGTTCATCTATATGTCATATCACATGGTTGAAAGGTTTCATTTTGAAGAGTTTAGCTGACATGTAAAATAATGATGACAATTTTCAATGGAGGAATGACTTGATTGGTATGAGATGTCTCATCAAAGTTATTGTAAGGTGAAGATTAATGTGTAATGATTTTAAATCTTACATCTCCCATAGCAAGTCATCATCCTTACTAGCAAGCATCATCAACATGTGCTTGGATTTCAAACATGTGCCTTAGGAGTTGTCTGAGTAATGATTTGTTGTGTGCTCAGCTGGGAGTACGTCCAAGCTGGAAGGACTTCATCCATTCACTTGTTGATACTGGAAATCATGCGAAGATTTCAGGCCAAACATCTCAAGATTATATTTTATTTTGGCTAATGTTTGATTTTTGTTGCAGGTACATGTAATTAAATCTTGAGGTGCTTCATTCTATCTAAAATATTTCAACAGCCTATTCACACTAGCTAGCATTCATGGAGAGCCAACTTTTAACATTTTATCCGTATGCACTCTCTCTCATCATTACACCACATGAAGTCATTAGTGTACCCAGGCTTTAAGTGGAGCTACAGAATAGTTTTTCTCTCATTCAGTGTTTGCAAAGTGAAGGATTTTTTAAGCTTTCTGCGTGCACTCTTTGTTAATTGGTCTTTACAAGTTGAGATAGGTGTGAAATGGCCTTTCGCCCATGGAATCTCTAAGTTTTTTTACCAGTCAAGCCATGGGAAGGCCTTTTGAAGGATATTTGTCTCGAGATTCTCTAAAGCTTATGTTCAAAATGGATTTTGTAAGGGTCGAAGACTGCATTTGCACAGTGCTAGGGGCCGATGTTACTAGTCATTTACTTTTCCCATCTTAGGTGATCTCAATCTTCATGTCTAATGCAATGGATTTGGTATAGTCTCTAACCGAAATTGAGGATTTGGTCAAGAAATATGTCAAATTTCAATATGTGCTAGACAATTCAGTTCTTAAAGCATTCCAAGCATACAATCTCTTCAATGGAGAGGGATACATTGGTGGTCTTTTCCCTCAGGATTTTGTGTAGCATCGACAGGGGTTTGAAGACATCTATGAAGCTTTCAGGCTAGCTATACAGTATAAGAATGAAAATATCCTTCTAAGGGCACTAAGGAAGAATCGTTGCTGGTTGTGCACGATAATGGGGGTCAATATAAGAGAAAAGTTTTATGCACTAAATTTTTTAAGAGTGCATGTTTCTCCAGCTTCAGTCTCTAGTTTACAATTGGGTTTGCAGCTTCAAGTTCCTTCCCCAGCTCGGGATCTTCAACAACCTTAGCCTTCTTGTAAGGTTGGATGCCAAGCAATTTTCCAGTGAACTTTAACTTTTCCAGTGTTAGGATGGGTCATCCAGTGCATCTTCCCAATCTTTATATTGGCCATTGAGGTATGTTTGAGAGAGGTCTTCAGCTGACTGAGAAGTTGGAATCTCAGGACAAAAATTTAGTCCATGGAGGTTTCATGGTAGAATAGTTTGTGAAAATTCAAGACTTGTTAGTTTTGCTTTCACAATGGGTATAATTAGTAGTAGGTATAAGGGTGCTCATATATATGTATGAATGTTTTCAATATTAGATATAAGGAAGTTGTTTTTAGTAGTAGATTTGGATATAAAAAGTTAAATTTTGAATTGCTATCAACATATTTTCATATATTTGTTGATCAGGGATTATCTGATATTATGTAACATCTTATTTTATGATATATATATAGGCTTTATGCCTTTTGCTTAAAAAAAAACAAGGTTTTCAAGAATATCTTTCAACAAAAGGACCTAGTCTTCAAAGAGTTAACTGCAATTCATGAGCTCATACTTCAAAATGGTTTAGACGCCTCTTTGCATGATAAACAAAAAAAAGTTACAAGAGGACTGGGAGGAATTATGTGCAAGAGAAGAGAAATATTGGAGGAAAAAGTCATGAGAATTGTGGCTGAAAGAGGGAGATCAAAATACCAAATACTTTCATGCATCTACATAGATTAAGAGAGCTATAAAATCAATACACTCTATGCAAGATATTTCAACTGGTAATTGGCTCAAAAAGGAAGAAGATATAAATAGAGAAGGTGTTAGGTTTTTTTCTGAGCTTTTATCAGCACCTCAAAATAAAAGTGAGCAAAATGTTAAGGATGAAAAGGAGCTCCTGGAAGCGATTCCTAAAATTGTAAGGGACGAGGATAATGATTGTTTATTGAGGCCATTCACATTAGAGGAAGTGAAAAAGGTGGTTTTTTCCTTGCCATCGGATAAAGCCCCTGGACCTAATGGGTTCATAGCCATTTTTTCAAAAGAGCTAGGATATCTTATGTTTTGATCTACTTTGGGCACTTGAAAGTCAAGGAGGACGGGAACAATACTGAAATAGTTCAATGTAACAAATATTGCAACCTTGACAAAAGTAAAGGAGCCTAATTCTTTTGTAAAATATAGGTCGATATCATTATGCAACATAATATACAAAATTATTGGTGTTGGCCTTTGGTGCTTGGACTATCAAACTTTTAGTTATATTTATGTTAGTAGTTCTAGTTTATGTATGGACATTACTTTAAGTATTATATGGTATTATAGGTCTAAGTGTTGGGATCTGAATATGGACAGTATGTATCTTTTTTATATTTCTGATAGGGGTGAAATGTTTGATCCTGAGGGAATTGGTTAAGCTTATTGAAGGGGGGTTGGGGAAGCTTTTCTAGTTAGCTTCCTTTTGTTGTTGTTTTGACTAGATGTTGTTCTCTATATTGTTGTACATTTTTGTAAGGGTCAGGGCCCTTTCCTTGCTTAATCAATCAAAAACATAATATACAAAATCTTCACTAAGGCAATATATCTAAGGTTGCAGCCCCTTATCCCAAAAATATTTTCTCAGGAGCAGGGAGGCTTTGTTTCGAGAAGAGAAACTTTTGAAGGGGCACTTGTAGCACATGAGACACTTCATTCAATCTCTAATTCTAATTTCCCTTTGTTCATAGTCAAATTGGACATGATGAAGGCATATGATAAAGTATATTAGAGTTTTCTCAACAAAGTCCTTACTAAGTTTGGCTTCAGTGCAAAATGGCGTAGATGGATACTTTCTTGCTTATCAGGGGAAAAGTTTGTAGTCATCCTCAATGGATCTCCCACAGGCTTCTTTGGTGCAGCATAGGGTGTTAGGCAAGGAGACCCTTTATCACTGATTTTGTTCATTATTATGGCAAAGGCCTCAAGAAGATTCATTCTTCTCAAGAAAAATCAAGGGTATTGGCATGGCATCAAGATAGCAAACTCAGATATTACAGTCACACATTCTCTTTTTCAGATGATACCATCTTGTTTGGTAAGGAAACTATTGCATAAGCCACACAATTCAAAGAAGTACTAGATAAATACTCTTCAGCATCTAGTCAGAAAATTAATGTTGCTAAATCTAAAATTTATGTCTTTAACACCAAGGATGCTATAAGGAATAAGATAGTGAAATTGTTGGGTTTTCAACAAGTTGCTTTTCCATGTACATATCTAGGGATTCCTTTTTTTATGGGCTCAAATAAGGCTTCCCAATAGGACAAAGTAATTGAAAGGTTAAAAGAAAGGATACTGATGTGGAAGGCTAGGTGGTTATCGCTGTCAGGAAGAATCATTTTAATAAAATCAGTCTTGTCAGCAATTCCTAACTATTTCTTGGCAGTCCTCAAAGCACCTCAGTTAGTTATATTAGAAATTGAGAAAATTATCAGAAATTTCCTTTGGAAAGGTAATCTCAACGATCAGAAGAAAGTGACACTAATTTCGCTAGAAGGTATGGCGGGGGAGAAGTGTCAAGGTGGAGCAGGCATTCACAACATACCAAACAGGAATAAATCTTTTGGGGCTAAGCTTGCTTGGAAAATGTATATAAATCTAGAGGCTAAATGATGCAAGATAATGCAAGTGAAGTATCTAGATAGTGCAAGCCCATCAAGAATTTTATAATTTCAAATCCACCCAAGGGTTCTACCATGTGGAATTTTCTAGTTTCCTATAGAAAGATCATCACCACATATATTACATGGGAAATTAATAGTGGGGAAAGTGTGAAGTTTTGGATAAATTCATGGAATGGGAATCCTCCATTGCAAAATGTTCCTGAATTACAAGATGTAATGGAAAATTTATCTGAGGTTTGGGGTGATAATTTCTTAGATTATGTTCAATCAACATATGGTTTAACAGGGAAAGTGGTTTGGAGAAGCTTCTCAAGTACTTCGCTCTCTGTTAATCAATATTCTCTACTTCAAAGGTTGTTAAATGATAGAGTGGCATTTCTTTCAGAAAAACTAGATAGGATTGGATGGGGGCCATCAAAAGAAGGCTCCTATTCAGTTAGACAAGGATATAAATCCTTAAGCCAAATTAGGGATCAAATGGTTTTGCAAAGAGCTTATTCATTTTGCTAGAATAACAAAATTATACCCAAATAGGGGAGTTTTGCTTGGTTAGTGTTAATGAAGAGAATACTAACAAGTGATCGGCTAACAAAATTGAAAATAGTGGATCCTTTCAAATGTCCATTATGTGAAGAAGTGTTAGAGAATGCAGATGACCTACTCATTCAGTGCATTTTCGCACAACAATGTTGGGATTTTGTTAAGAATAAATTAAATATGTTTACTCCAATACCAAATACAATTTGGGAGTTGTTTCAAATTTTTCCAATTCTATATAAATCTTCCTTTTTTGCTTGTATATGGTAATTTGTTCCTACATTAGTAATATGGAACATTTGGTGGGAGCGATATATGTGCATCTTCAAGAAAATTACATCTTTAATTGAGGTCACAAATGCAAAGATTGAAACGACAATATCTAAAGTTGTTAATTCAAATGTCCAAAAACACAAAAGCATCAACTCCATTTTTACAAGTTTGTCGGATGATTCTATTCTGAAGAACTAGAAGAGCATAACATTTCCTTTTGATGGAAGCCTAACAAAAGTATTAACAAAAAGGTGGATAGAAGCGAAATTAGATGGAAGGCTCCCCAAGAAGAATTTGCAAAGCCTAATTTTGATGGAGCCTCAAGGGGAAACCTAGGAAAATTGGGTGCAAGCATTTGCATAAGAGATTCATTTGGGAAGGTAATAGCAATGAGTTCATTCCATCTTCCAAAAGGTACTAATAACATTGCAAAAGCAAAAGAAAAAGTAGTTCTTCTAGGGTTGGAGCTAGGGTTGAAGCTTGTAATTACAAGAATCCATGTTGAAGGGGATTCCTTAGTAATTGTTAATGCTTGCAAAGAGAGGAAAACAAAGAAATCAAACCTAAGCTATATTTTGCAGAAAGTTTGGTCTATGTTAGATAAGTGTCAAACTTTTCTAATTTCAGATATGCATCGCGAAGGTAACAGGTTGGCAGATTGCTTAGCAAACATGGGTTGTGATTCACATGAATTAACATTGGTAAATGATGCTCATCAAATACAAACATACCCATAGCTAGCAAAAATTGCTTTGCAAGAAGCATTAGAATCAAATAAGTTTTAATTCTGTAATGTAGCCAAAGTGACTCTTTAGGAATTGCAATTAAGATGGATTCATACGAGAATATGTTGTTAAAGGTTTTAAAAAAAGAGGAAAAAAGGAGACGGCCAAATACAAGCCAAACATGTGCTAAAAATCATAGATTGATGCCAAAGCAGAAAGTATACTAATGTGGCATGCATGGGAAAGGTGTTGTTAAGAGATGTTTTCAGGGGGCTCCAAATCCTGCCAGCAGTCACAATTTTATAATTTAACTTTTGCTTGGGTGAATACAGGCATAGGTGCTATATACATTTCATCATCATTCGATGATATGTTTAAAGCATGAGTTGTCAATACAGTAGAACCACGGTAGTAACCCATTAATATGAAAATAATTTAATCCCCAGATTCTTGGATGTGGAAAAGATTTGAAGTGTGCCATCCTTCAAATTTTCATTTTCAAGGCCAATTTGGGGAATGTGGTCTCAAGGAATTTCTCTTTAAATTGGCATTTAGCAGAGCACAAGAGTTGTTAATCAAGGTTTATGGAGAAGTAAATTGAATTGCAAGTGTCATGAATTTTGTGGGAAGGTGGATGATGGGTTTGGTTCGTGTCATTGCAGCAAGCTACAAGGTTCATGGATTTGGTGGGAAAGCGATCGATGTGTCTAGTTTGTGTCGTTGCAACAACTTACAAGGTCTCAGTAAATTCATTGCTCAACATAGGTCTAGAAAATGGAATATCACCCAACGAATTATAGAGCCCCAGTTGTTGTTCGCCCATGGGAGCTGCCCTTTTCAGGGTGCATAGGGAAAGAACACCTTCAACATGTTTTCAAGGTAAATTTCCCCACCATTCTCAGTTGTGTCAAGTCAGTTATAGGGGAGGAAATACTGCATACTAAGTCTCAGTGACTAATTTTTTCGACCAATCTCCTTTTGATTTTCATTTCCAATGTGTTGGATTTGGTTCAAAATTTCAATTCAGTTCAGTCCATAGCAACGAAAGTGGTCTTTTTCCAAGACACTACATACTGCATAAAAAAAGGTATGTGGATGCTTATGAAGGCATGAATCTATCTTTACTCAAAGATTCTTCTATTTACCTATATATAGCACTCAATAGGAACCATTTTGAGTTCGAAAGGGATGAAGTTACTAAATTTAAGAAAAAAATTCATGCCATCTCCATTATCATGACACATGACTGCTCGCAAGGTCTCCAAGTAAGTTCTGCACCACCAATCCAAAGAGCCGTAAGGGAAAACAGGCAATTGCCAGACATAAACATAACGGTGCATTTAAAATCTCTCTTGGAAAACCAAGTTCAAATAGCAGGGCAGGAGGATCAAGGTGAGAATTTTGTTCAATGCTCTTGCAGGGGAAGTTAGTATCTTCATGGTTGCAATGTTTTTATTTCAGCTGGCAGTGTTTACTAAATATGAATACAAAATCTACAGTGGTAGTGTTTAATGTATAGGGTTATGAAACTATAGGTAGTAGTGAATATTGTATGGGGGTACAAATTATGGGTTTGGATGTAATTTTGATGGATAGATGGGTAGAAGAAAATGTTTCCATGAGAATTTTCCAGTTTATAAAACTTAGCTACTGCAGTCTTTGGCTCCTATGGAAATTTTGTAATTATCTATTATGATTATCAATATAATATATAGGCTACTAGCCTTTTGCCCAAAAAAATGATTCAAAAATATTTTTTTTAAATATAGAGAGGATGTTACTAGTTTCCAAAGAGGAATAAATAAATAAATAATAACCAAGATACAATAATAAGAAAGAAAAAATTAATAATCCTTCCAATTAAAACTTAATATAAAGCACCTACTTCTAAGTGTTTGCATGTAGATTTTATCTAGGTTTCTATTTCTATTTCACTTAAGTGGGTGATAGCTAACAAATAATTGTCTAGGGAAATTAGACCCTAGAAAAGATTGTGTACCCATTCATACAATTGTATAAACGTAATTTTAAATAGAACTACACATTTCACACCCTTGGTTCTCTCATATCTTGATCTCATGGATAAGGTATGTAGGTAGTTTGGGAAATGAAGAATAATTCAAGTACTTAGATATAGAGGACCTTATGAGGCTTTGTTAACTATTCCTAAAGACAAAATTTTGAATTTAATTGGTTATAAGAATAAAATTATGATAGTCAATTTTACTCAAAAGAATACTTGGAGTGGATTTATCTTTTACTTGGTTGGTAGCCCAAAAGCCTAAGGGTACATGATACTTATAGTTTTGAAAAAAGCCTCAATATAGTATGTTGGGCATGTTGTGCTTTTTTAATTAGTGACAAAAGACTCAATTTGTCCTAATGATCCAACATCTTTGGATTGAGCTTAACTATTTATATTTCCTTTCCTTATAATCCCATATGGCTAACTAAGTTGTCTATCTTGTATTAGATAAAGTATTGGTTTGAAATGACCAAGATTTATTAACCATCCTATATGGAAAAGTAATCCCAATGGAAAAAATATCCTGAATTGGCTATTTATTTATTTGTTTCATAGTAGACAAGATAGCCCAATTCGGCTGTTGTTAACTCAGGTATTTAGTCAAGACTACAAATATGCAAAGTGGAAAACTATTTTTTTATATTTTAATGTGCTTGATAAAATGACCACATTGAAAAATAAAAAAATAAAAAAATGGCAATAGAGAAAAAAAGGCAAAGTAGGTGGGAAGGATGCAAGAGATTGTGAAATTGAGGAGAATTCTAGCGTAGAAAAGGAGATTTCAATGTTTTAACAACCGTGCATGGAGATTTTTTGGAGTTAGAGAGAAGCACTATGATCAGAAGATTCTTGGGCTGCAAATTTCTAAGGAATGAAATTCAAAACTAGATCAAAGAACGCTAGAAGCAAGGACCAATGGTAAGATTTATGCCAAAAGGGTTTTTTCATGGTGGTATTTGTGACAAAGCAAGACAAAAAGCAAATCCTAGAATGCAAGGAATGAAAGTATGACAATTCTTACCTCTATTTGCAAAAATGGAGGCCAAATTTTGACCCCACAAATACAAACCTTGAGGATGGACTTGCTTGGATTAGACTATACAACTTTCCCTTTGAGTACTGGTCTAGGGAATGCCTTACTAGAATTGGGGATTCAATTGAGAGAACCCTAAAAATGGATCTATGGAATGGTGAAACCCTAATTTATGCATGAATACATTTTATTGCAATTCAGGATATCCTATGATTGATCAACATTCGCACATGGGCTGGAGTTCAAAAACAACAAGTAGAAGAGGAAGCAAATAATTTTTATTGTTTGAAATGTAAGTGAAGGAACCACTTTAAAACATAATATTGATAGAGAGCCCAAGAAGCCCCACCAATGAGACAAGAATGGAGGCCCAAGCTAACAAAAGGTACCAAGGTAGAAGAATTAGGACATGGGATACTAATAAATGAGCCTAATCATTTGGAAAAAAGTGGAATCCTAAAAAATGAAACCATAAGTTGATGAGAAGGATTCTGAAGAAAAGGAAAATAAATCAAAATTAAAGGGATTTGAGGAGGAGAAGTGGATAGAGAATTAGGAATTAGAGGAGGATAAATTGGATATTGTGGATCCAAAGAGTATAAGTCCATTGATGGGGAAAATCCTCAAACTGAATATGGTGACAAGGAAAAAGAAAGGGAGGAAGACTAGTTAACAACAAGTAGAAGAGAGAGGAATTGGTAGAGGAGAAATGACTACACAAAATTAATGAGTACTTGTTGAGATCTAAGAGAGGAGTCCCTCCATTATAGAGCCATGAAGACAACTACATGGAATGTTAGGGGTCTCAATGCCCCTAACAAATAGTGTATGACCAAGAACCATATCAGAACAATGTTGGTAAACATAATTCTATTGTAGGAAATGAAAATAAAAGAAAAAGAAGTGTCTTAGTTTATAATGCATTGCAAAGGATGGAATAGTACCTACATTAAAGTAGTGGGAAGTGCAGGGGGACTAGTAATAATATGGAATCCAAGGAAAGTAACTGTATAAATATGCCAAGCAATAACAAATTGGATCTTAGGCAAGATAAGATGTAATTTTTTAAATCTAGAATTTTTTACTTTTAATGTATATGGTGTAATACCCCTATGTTTTCGATACTATTTATTACTATTGTTTGCTTTATATGTTAGTGTGATACTGGATTGTGTTGGTGACTGATTCATCTTTTTGGTGTGTGTGGTTGTGTAGTTAATTGATTGCTACAATTGATATTCTTATTGTGATTTATGATACTCTATATGTAGGGTTTGGATTAGTTTATTAGGTAATGCTTTCTCTCGAATGTTTTATATGGCAATGTGATAATCGTATGGTGATTTGAATTCTGTTTTACTTTATAATGCAGTAGTTAATTAGAATGTTATCTTTTGATCTATCTAGTTAGAAATGTTAGTTGGTTATTGACATTGTAATTGTTAGAGTAGATTAGGTGAGAGGACAGGGTAGCATCACTCGTTCACGAGTGCCCTGCTACACTGCGATTCCTTCTCACTGTAGGATGTTGATTTTATATATATATGTATACATGTGTTGCTTGACGTTTGCTTGGATGCAGGATTGCAGGAATAAGTCTCGATTCCACCTGCTTCGGCAGGACAGGGCGAGCAATAAACTAGCCCAACGGGTAAAAATGTTGAAAAAGGGAGTAGGTTTGGAAGCGTCCCCGTCCCAAGTCCGTCGTCTGTTGTGAGTCATGTTATGACTGTGGTTTTTGTTCTCGTTGTTTGTGTAATTTGTTTTGTTGAGGTATTCATTTGATTTATAGTTCATGTTTATTTAATTAACCTTATTTTTATAAGATAATGGATTAAGGTTGTTTAGTTGTTTGATTTAATTGTGTGTTAGTTAAATGGTTAAATTTAAATATATTATAAATTAAAAAGTGATTTAATTTATTATAAGAGTAAATAATTATTTTAAATTAATATTGTTGATTATAATTAAATTAAATAAATATTGTTGAAGATAATTGAATAATATCTTTTATTAATATTAAATTAGCATAGATAATATCTTGTTTAAATAAATTTTATTAAATAAAAACTGTAGATAAATTTTGTGCTTTTAAAAGCTGAAAAGGACCAATAGGAAGGAGGCTTTTTGTGAAAAGAAAACAGAAGTGCTTTATTGAGTTTTATTTTGATTTATTGTTATTTTTAGGAGAAGATTATTCTCACACACAGAACTTCTACTCTGTTGTTCTGGGATTTAAAAATAAAAAAAATAATAAAAAAAAAGAAAATAGAGAAGAAAAGGATTTTTGGGGATTAGAAATTGGGAGAAAAATAATTGATTTGAAGATAGGTGGATTCGGAAGAGAGCTCGAGGAGGGATCGAAAAGGATCGGCAGGAGTATTTCGAAAGGAGCTTTCAGAAGGATTCTTCTCCAGACGAAGGACTCCAGGTTCTATTCTGTTGATTTAGTATGATCTTATTGTTTTGTAAATAAAATTTAGTTGAATTTGTGAAGTCCATTCCTTTATTTCTTTTGTTGAAAATGAGTCTGTGAATTGAAAACTTATTGTGTTTAAACCCTCAAATCTTCTGTAGTAGATTTAGTAAAACCCCCTTGAAAACTTTCAACATAGATAGATGGAAAATTTTATTATTTGAAAAGGGAACCATTTTTATCTCTGGTTAAACTTGCATGCCCAAATCTGGACTTGGGTTTGATATAAAACAGATTGGTTTAAATTAATTAATTATTATTTTGGTTAAATATATATATATATATATAGAGGCTGTATAAAATTTATACTGAATGAATATATAAAATACATATTTTGTTAATTGTGAAAATTTTGTATTCACTTATAAATCATATGCACAACTCTAGTTTTTAAAATATTTTCAGTGCTTTGAAATTTGTGTTGTCTTTTGGTTGAATCTAAGTAAAGTAAAATAGAATATATATTTATGTATGTAAAATAAAATAAAATATATATATCTATATACGTACTGGTAATGCTCAGTACGAATTTCGTATATAAAATAATATCAATTAGAATCTAGCATATGTATATAAAATACTTATATTCGTATTTTTTGTCAGAATTCGAAATCGAAATTTGATAAACTTTAATAGTTAGAATTAAACAAAAAAAATATAAAATAAAAATGAAAATTATAAAAGAAAGGTTTTTTTTTATTTAAAAATTTTGGGTTGGGGGACGGAGGCCGTACCAGCCAGCGGAGGCTGTAAGCAGCCACCGTCGGCCGACAGCCGAGGCTCAGCCGGCATGCGTACTGAGCCTGCCATCTGTCGACTGTGGTACGGTGTACCACAGCCGGTTTTTTTTTGTTTATTAGGTTATTTCGAAATTTTAATATTCGTTTAAATTCGTTTTATATTTAATACGGATTTGAATTGTTTATAGATATATATATATATATATATATATATATATATATGTTATGTTTATTATTTATTTATTAAGTTTTAATTCGAATTTTATTTTTATATATATATTTTCGAATATGGGTGATTCGAATTCATTTTTAAAAAAATAATAATTTTGCAAGATGGTTATATTAATCATCTTAAATGATTATTTTATATATATATATGTATGAGTTTTTTGGTAAGACATTATATGGAGGTTGTTTTTATATATTTGATTTTATAATATATATATCGGATGGTCATATTATGTTATAGTTTAGAAATAAATTTGTTGATTGTACAGGATATTATATTATAGTTTAATTGAAGTAATTGGAAATATACCTTGTGATTATTATTAAATTGATTAGTAAAAAGCAAAAGATGCAATGTTATAGGATAGTTTTACGAATTGAAAATATTTTGTGTGTTTTGGATTTAGTCGAGCTTCTTCGAGTATTGGTTTAGGAAGTTGGTAAAATTTGTCGTGCTTGTAGTTTGTTTGGCGTAGTCTTTGGGGTTATTTATTTATTTATTTGTTGGAATTATTGTGCGTTGGAAATATTTAATTCTAGTATTGTTTAAACGTAATTGTTATCCTTAAGATCTTTTGTTAAGCCCATTGTGATATGCTTCATTGTTCGTTTGGCTCATTTGGGAGAACCCTAGCTGTGTTGTATCTTTTGTAGGAGGCTAAAGTTGTTGTTAGGGCTTCCAGAGGCAGGGGTTCTTATAGGAATTGTGATACCGTACTTGATGGTTGGTTTAGGATTCGACCTAGTTGCTCTTGGATTGTACGGTTGTGTTATGTTTCATGTGATTTTGGGCGAGAGGGTTGTGCCTCGCAGTTGATTCAATGTTGGTTCAGTTTTCCTTGTTGCTACAATCCTGTTCAGTCGGAGATTCTTGTGCTTGAGTGCTTAGAGAGAGTGGCTCTAGTGGGGGCCGGCGCACAAAGGGGCTGTCAGGGTAACCCACATAGAGTTAGATTAATAAGTGATAACTTATGTAATAAACCACGGGTGGGGATTAAACACTAATAAGATAATTGAGACACCTCGTCCGCCTGTTAGTGCTATCACAGACTAAAGGGGACTGAGAAGGCCGTGGTTGGCAAGGTCATTACCTTGTCCTCATGAAAGGTCAATGACTCCGCATGAGTGACCCTATGGAGCGGCACCTTGAGATAGGTCGTCTGGAGAACCATAGATGGAAGCGGCACCTTAACTTGGATGTCTGGAGAATCCATGTAGAGATGGAGGCGGCACCATGTAATAGGTTGTCTGGTGAATCCATGTGAAACCATGCGATGACACTCTACTCTAACATTCTATTTGTGTTGATTTACTGAAGTCCTCTGGAAGTGTTTTATTGATTTGTCTTTGATTATATTTGGTTTTATGTCTTGAGTTTCGATATTATGTCTGGAGTTTCATTGAGGTTGTGATTATGCCTGGTTGTTATGTTCTTCAGTGGTTTGTTGTGCCTTTTGGATTTGCCATTGTTGTGTTCTATGTGGTCTCTAGTGTTAAGTTATTCTTCTTGGAGTTAGTCTTTGTTGTTGTTAGATGTACTTGGTCGGGGACCCTTCCTTGTCTACTCTCAGCACGGGGGTGGTTGGGTGGAACGTGCTTCGCACCCCGTTGGGTTTCCCATTTTCTATTGCAGGTGTATCTTTATTGCAGGGCTTTTGGAAGATGTGGATGATCTAGTTATTCTTGTGTACCAGATAGATGTATATACTTCTGTTGTAATGTATTTAATGTAATCATTGATGTATTATCTCCCACATGTGTTGGGATGACCTTGTTGTAATTGGTATATGTAGTTATTGAGGTGTACCTCTAGTTAGTTGTATTTTATTATTATTTGGAATGTAATGTATATTCGAGCCATGATTTGATTCAGGAGCAATCACTTGTAATAGTTGGATATGTTATGTTGTATCTATCGAAATATGTAACACTTTATATCTTTATCATCACATGTGTTATCATATGTACTTATGTCATGAATGTAGTTATTGTTCAATGGATATGTAAATGATGAAATGAGAATGAATGGATATATGTAACTGTTTAATTATGGTTTAATTTATTATCGTGTTATGGGTTAGTGTAGTCATGTCACTTCGTGTACCCCATTGGAACAAGTGTGCCTCTTAATATATTGTTATGTTGTAATACTTAAGTATGTTATTATATTCTTTTAAAAAAAAAATTTGTTCCGTTGTTTTAGTTCCTTTGGGGTTCGCACGGCGGGGCGTGACAGCTTGGTATCAGAGCTCAAGTTTAAACACTGGGCGCTCTGGGATAATGTGGACCCATTAAAGTTGTTAGTTGCGTAAGTAATACTCTAGGCATTATGAGCCATGGTGTTGACCTAGGTGCTTTGTTCGTTAGTCTATGTTTTCCTTTTTGGCTTGATCTAATTTGGCTACTCAGAAGTCGTTGTTACGTGGAGTAGGTCCAATAACGCAGGAAACTAGTGGAAGGGATAGGACCCTCGGTGTAGTGTACAATGCACCGATATCCTTCCTACTGGAAGAATGCATTATGGACAATTGTGTTGTGAGTGAATTTTGTGTGTTGTGTGTGGTGGATGACAACCAGCTTTGTTGTTATGTCCACCCTTGTATGTCTTCTTGTGCGTTACCTCATCGTGCAAGCGATTGCCTGATTGACCCTATGTGGTTTTGGAGTTGCTTTTGCATGTTGTATTGTATGGAATTATGGAATATGGTAATAAGAAAGGAATGAGTATGTGGTTAGTTATAGAGATTTGTGGCGTGTTCTCCCTGTGGTTGTTGTATGCTTAATCTTATCTATTATATATATATATATATAGTTACTGGCTTCCAGGAGTAAGCCATATTCTAGGGGGGGAGGATGTAATACCCCTATGTTTTCGATACTATTTATTACTATTGTTTGCTTTATATGTTAGTGTGATACTGGATTGTGTTGGTGACTGATTCATCTTTTTGGTGTGTGTGGTTGTGTAGTTAATTGATTGCTACAATTGATATTCTTATTGTGATTTATGATACTCTATATGTAGGGTTTGGATTAGTTTATTAGGTAATGCTTTCTCTCGAATGTTTTATATGGCAATGTGATAATCGTATGGTGATTTGAATTCTGTTTTACTTTATAATGCAGTAGTTAATTAGAATGTTATCTTTTGATCTATCTAGTTAGAAATGTTAGTTGGTTATTGACATTGTAATTGTTAGAGTAGATTAGGTGAGAGGACAGGGTAGCATCACTCGTTCACGAGTGCCCTGCTACACTGCGATTCCTTCTCACTGTAGGATGTTGATTTTATATATATATGTATACATGTGTTGCTTGACGTTTGCTTGGATGCAGGATTGCAGGAATAAGTCTCGATTCCACCTGCTTCGGCAGGACAGGGCGAGCAATAAACTAGCCCAACGGGTAAAAATGTTGAAAAAGGGAGTAGGTTTGGAAGCGTCCCCGTCCCAAGTCCGTCGTCTGTTGTGAGTCATGTTATGACTGTGGTTTTTGTTCTCGTTGTTTGTGTAATTTGTTTTGTTGAGGTATTCATTTGATTTATAGTTCATGTTTATTTAATTAACCTTATTTTTATAAGATAATGGATTAAGGTTGTTTAGTTGTTTGATTTAATTGTGTGTTAGTTAAATGGTTAAATTTAAATATATTATAAATTAAAAAGTGATTTAATTTATTATAAGAGTAAATAATTATTTTAAATTAATATTGTTGATTATAATTAAATTAAATAAATATTGTTGAAGATAATTGAATAATATCTTTTATTAATATTAAATTAGCATAGATAATATCTTGTTTAAATAAATTTTATTAAATAAAAACTGTAGATAAATTTTGTGCTTTTAAAAGCTGAAAAGGACCAATAGGAAGGAGGCTTTTTGTGAAAAGAAAACAGAAGTGCTTTATTGAGTTTTATTTTGATTTATTGTTATTTTTAGGAGAAGATTATTCTCACACACAGAACTTCTACTCTGTTGTTCTGGGATTTAAAAATAAAAAAAATAATAAAAAAAAAGAAAATAGAGAAGAAAAGGATTTTTGGGGATTAGAAATTGGGAGAAAAATAATTGATTTGAAGATAGGTGGATTCGGAAGAGAGCTCGAGGAGGGATCGAAAAGGATCGGCAGGAGTATTTCGAAAGGAGCTTTCAGAAGGATTCTTCTCCAGACGAAGGACTCCAGGTTCTATTCTGTTGATTTAGTATGATCTTATTGTTTTGTAAATAAAATTTAGTTGAATTTGTGAAGTCCATTCCTTTATTTCTTTTGTTGAAAATGAGTCTGTGAATTGAAAACTTATTGTGTTTAAACCCTCAAATCTTCTGTAGTAGATTTAGTAAAACCCCCTTGAAAACTTTCAACATAGATAGATGGAAAATTTTATTATTTGAAAAGGGAACCATTTTTATCTCTGGTTAAACTTGCATGCCCAAATCTGGACTTGGGTTTGATATAAAACAGATTGGTTTAAATTAATTAATTATTATTTTGGTTAAATATATATATATATATATAGAGGCTGTATAAAATTTATACTGAATGAATATATAAAATACATATTTTGTTAATTGTGAAAATTTTGTATTCACTTATAAATCATATGCACAACTCTAGTTTTTAAAATATTTTCAGTGCTTTGAAATTTGTGTTGTCTTTTGGTTGAATCTAAGTAAAGTAAAATAGAATATATATTTATGTATGTAAAATAAAATAAAATATATATATCTATATACGTACTGGTAATGCTCAGTACGAATTTCGTATATAAAATAATATCAATTAGAATCTAGCATATGTATATAAAATACTTATATTCGTATTTTTTGTCAGAATTCGAAATCGAAATTTGATAAACTTTAATAGTTAGAATTAAACAAAAAAAAAATATAAATAAAAATGAAAATTATAAAAGAAAGGTTTTTTTTTATTTAAAAATTTTTGGGTTGGGGGACGGCGAGGCGCATTCAACGGGGTGAGCTAGCCACAGAGTGGGGCTGCGTCTGTAGCCTGCCACAGTCTGTCGACTGGTACGGTGTACCACAGCCGGCAGCGGTTGTATAAATTTTCTTTTTTTTTTTGTTTATTAGGTTATTTCGAAATTTTAATATTCGTTTAAATTCGTTTTATATTTAATACGGATTTGAATTGTTTATAGATATATATATATATATATATATATATATATATATGTTATGTTTATTATTTATTTATTAAGTTTTAATTCGAATTTTATTTTTATATATATATTTTCGAATATGGGTGATTCGAATTCATTTTTAAAAAAATAATAATTTTGCAAGATGGTTATATTAATCATCTTAAATGATTATTTTATATATATATATGTATGAGTTTTTTGGTAAGACATTATATGGAGGTTGTTTTTATATATTTGATTTTATAATATATATATCGGATGGTCATATTATGTTATAGTTTAGAAATAAATTTGTTGATTGTACAGGATATTATATTATAGTTTAATTGAAGTAATTGGAAATATACCTTGTGATTATTATTAAATTGATTAGTAAAAAGCAAAAGATGCAATGTTATAGGGTAGTTTTACGAATTGAAAATATTTTGTGTGTTTTGGATTTAGTCGAGCTTCTTCGAGTATTGGTTTAGGAAGTTGGTAAAATTTGTCGTGCTTGTAGTTTGTTTGGCGTAGTCTTTGGGGTTATTTATTTATTTATTTGTTGGAATTATTGTGCGTTGGAAATATTTAATTCTAGTATTGTTTAAACGTAATTGTTATCCTTAAGATCTTTTGTTAAGCCCATTGTGATATGCTTCATTGTTCGTTTGGCTCATTTGGGAGAACCCTAGCTGTGTTGTATCTTTTGTAGGAGGCTAAAGTTGTTGTTAGGGCTTCCAGAGGCAGGGGTTCTTATAGGAATTGTGATACCGTACTTGATGGTTGGTTTAGGATTCGACCTAGTTGCTCTTGGATTGTACGGTTGTGTTATGTTTCATGTGATTTTGGGCGAGAGGGTTGTGCCTCGCAGTTGATTCAATGTTGGTTCAGTTTTCCTTGTTGCTACAATCCTGTTCAGTCAGAGATTCTTGTGCTTGAGTGCTTAGAGAGAGTGGCTCTAGTGGGGGCCGGCGCACAAAGGGGCTGTCAGGGTAACCCACATAGAGTTAGATTAATAAGTGATAACTTATGTAATAAACCACGGGTAGGGATTAAACACTAATAAGATAATTGAGACACCTCGTCCGCCTGTTAGTGCTATCACAGACTAAAGGGGACTGAGAAGGCCGTGGTTGGCAAGGTCATTACCTTGTCCTCATGAAAGGTCAATGACTCCGCATGAGTGACCCTATGGAGCGGCACCTTGAGATAGGTCGTCTGGAGAACCATAGATGGAAGCGGCACCTTAACTTGGATGTCTGGAGAATCCATGTAGAGATGGAGGCGGCACCATGTAATAGGTTGTCTGGTGAATCCATGTGAAACCATGCGATGACACTCTACTCTAACATTCTATTTGTGTTGATTTACTGAAGTCCTCTGGAAGTGTTTTATTGATTTGTCTTTGATTATTGATGGAAGTAGTATTTGGTTTTATGTCTTGAGTTTCGATATTATGTCTGGAGTTTCATTGAGGTTGTGATTATGCCTGGTTGTTATGTTCTTCAGTGGTTTGTTGTGCCTTTTGGATTTGCCATTGTTGTGTTCTATGTGGTCTCTAGTGTTAAGTTATTCTTCTTGGAGTTAGTCTTTGTTGTTGTTAGATGTACTTGGTCGGGGACCCTTCCTTGTCTACTCTCAGCACGGGGGTGGTTGGGTGGAACGTGCTTCGCACCCCGTTGGGTTTCCCATTTTCTATTGCAGGTGTATCTTTATTGCAGGGCTTTTGGAAGATGTGGATGATCTAGTTATTCTTGTGTACCAGATAGATGTATATACTTATGTTGTAATGTATTTAATGTAATCATTGATGTATTATCTCCCACATGTGTTGGGATGACCTTGTTGTAATTGGTATATGTAGTTATTGAGGTGTACCTCTAGTTAGTTGTATTTTATTATTATTTGGAATGTAATGTATATTCGAGCCATGATTTGATTCAGGAGCAATCACTTGTAATAGTTGGATATGTTATGTTGTATCTATCGAAATATGTAACACTTTATATCTTTATCATCACATGTGTTATCATATGTACTTATGTCATGAATGTAGTTATTGTTCAATGGATATGTAAATGATGAAATGAGAATGAATGGATATATGTAACTGTTTAATTATGGTTTAATTTATTATCGTGTTGGGGTTAGTGTAGTCATGTCACTTCGTGTACCCCATTGGAACAGTGTGCCTCTTAATATATTGTTATGTTGTAATACTTAAGTATGTTATTATATTCTTTTAAAAAAAAATTTGTTCCGTTGTTTTAGTTCCTTTGGGGTTCGCACGGCGGGGCGTGACATATGGGCCCACAAAAACAAAGGAAAAATATAGACTATGGGATGAGGTTACTAAATGAATGCAAAAAAAAAGAAGGAAAAATTGATCATTGGTGGTTATTTCAACACCATTCCAAGTTTTCAAGAAAAGAGCAAGGGTCTTACACAAGAAAGTGGAGCACAAAAAGACTTCAAAATATTTTTATCGAAGAATGGATTGATAGACATGGAAACAAGAAACAAAGTCTACACTTGGACGAACAGGAGATTAGACTTCTCAAACATCTTTGAATAGAAAGATCCATCTTATCTACAAATTGGTTGAATTCATTGACATTGTGGGATGCTACCCTCCTCTCGTATGCAAGGTACAACCATTATTCAATGGAACTAACAATTAACATAAACATTTTCCCATTAAAGGATGCTTTAAGTTCAAAAGGATGCAATTTTAAAGAAATAAACTAACAAAATTTCTCAAAGAATGGTGGGTGAATTCCCTAATGAAGAATGGAACAACAAACTTCATGTTCACAAAGAAATTAAGGTATATAAAGGAGAATCTCAAAATATCGAACATAACAACTTTTAAAAACATCTTTTCAAAAAATGAGAGGATTAATTAGGAACTACAGGTGCTAAATCAAAGAGTTATATAGTATGGCATATTTAACGTGAACTTCTCAAAAGAAAAAACACTCCTTGCAGAACATGCAAAAGTATAAGTGAGGGAAGAAATTTATTGGAAGAGAAAATATAGGGAAATATGGCTCACCAAGGGCAATTTGAACACTAAATTTTTCCACGATTCAGTGAAGCAAGAAGGGTACAAAATCAGATAGTTGAAACCAAGACAGTTGAAGATGTTAAAGTACAAACAAACCAAGCCATCCAAAACAAAACCATAAAATTCTTCAAAATTTTGTTAGCATCGGAGGATGTGGTGGATATGTAAAACATTGAAGCATTGATTGGAGACATTCCTCCACTAATCACATGGGAGGAGAATATAATGTTAATGGGACCTTTCATGATTGAGGAAGTGAGAAAATCCACTTTTTCCCTCCACCCAGATAAAGTACAAGGGAAAAATGACTTCCCAAACATTTTCTTCCAAAAATATTGCCATTTCATTGGAAGTGACATTTTGGAGTTGTTGGAGGAGATTAGGAAGAAAAATAAATTCATGATCTAAACATAAACACACTAATAGATCTCATCCCAAAGAAGAAAGAATTCAAATCTTTCACAAATTTTAGACTAAGATCATTATGCAACATAATATACAATATCATGGCTAAGACAATGACAAACCGATTGAAAAAATTTCTGCCCAAAATAATATCACTAAAACAAAGTGGCTTTAACCCCAAAAGGGACATAATGAAAGGAATCATTATTACAAATGAAGCAATACAATCACTAAAAAACATGAGGCAAAAATTAATGACATTGAAGCTCAATATAAGCAAAGCTTACGATAAGGTAAGTTGGCATTTCTTAATGCAAATCATGAGGAAATTTGTATTTGGCAAACAATGGCTAGAGTGGATATATAGATGCATCTCAACTATGCAATTTTTTGTCTTGATAAATGACTCTCCATGGAATTTCTTTGAGAGCTTAGGAGGATTACGACAGGGGGACCCGTTGTCCTCATTCTTGTCTATTATAATGGTTAAAGCCTTGAGAAAATTGATTATGCACAAACATGTAGTTGGAGTATAGAGGGGAATCAATGTTGTAAAGAATTTTAAGAGATTCATGTACCAATAATTCATAGAGGATACTATCTTATATGGGGATTCCATTGTGGAAGAGGAAAACACAATAAAAGATATGCTCAACCTCTACTTTGTTGTCTTAGGAAAATTAATAAATGTGGACAAATCAACGGTTTTCCTCTTCAACACAAGAAAAAAAAGCAACATAGGTTAGCGAGGATATTGGGATTCAGCATAGGGAAAATCCCAATCAAATACCTCGAGGTCCCACTTTTTAGTGGGGAAGGAAGAACAAACCTATGGAACAATATGATGGATGCATCCAAGAAAAATCACAAATATGGAAATGGGGATGGATCACACTCTTGAGAAGGATTTTAATGATCAAATTAGTCCTTATTGCAATTCCAATTTACAATATGCCATGTATACACTTAACCAAGAAAGTGGAACAAAATCTTAATGGAATTATGAAAAGGTTCATGTGGGAAGGATCAAATGAGACTAAGCACATACCACTCATCAACTGGTACATGGTGAGGAAAGACAAGACATGTGGTGGTACAGGAATAAGGGACTCAGATGCACAAAATAAATCTTTGGGAGCTAAAATAGTATGAAAAATGCACTCAAACCTAGAGTAATTATGGTGCAAAATACTCCAAAGAAAGTACTTGGATTCAGAGGACCCAAATAGAAAATTAACAATAGAAAACAGAGTTCCTCGCTCTCACATATGGAAGTCTATATGGGAATGTTGACTGTTGATTATAGACCATTTAACCTAGAAAATCAATGATGGACTAACTGCAAAGATGTGCATTAATGATGAGCACACAATTATATTGAGAGGGGGTGAATTGGTATAATACAAGTTTTTAGCAATTTAAACTTAATCAATCATAACAATAATAACCATGCAATATCTTGAAAATTAAGAACACAAAAACACTATGTGGAAACCCTTATAGGAGAAAACCATGACAAAATGTTGCTTTTATATAATTCTCTTTTACAAACTTCTTTCTACAAATTTGTAGGCACCAACCTACTAGATGCACCAACCTCCAAAGTAGAAAAAGAATTTCCCCTTCTTTAATTTCTTTTTCAAGAAATGATATACATATAATATCTTCACAAAATCTTCACAACCCTTCTCTTATTCTTCTTAAATTTTATGCTTCTTCAATGGATGATAAACTCTTATAATGAATGACAAACTCTTTCTATTCCTTCATAAAGATCTTCTCGATGATGATATATTTTTTACAAATTCAATGCAATTATTCTCAAATATCTTCCTTCTTAAATTTACATATACCTCTACATGCATCTCCTTAAAATTTACATATACTTCTCTTTACCAATCTACCATAAATTTTTCTTTCAAAATTACATGATCTTCTCTCCATCAATTTGTCATAAATCTATCATAAAATTGATTACAATATCCTCATACAATCTTCATTATAAATGATGTTTCATTATCCACTTATACTCCTTCAAATTTGTATGTTCTTCCTCTTTTAAATCTACCTATTCCTCCTTTCAAACATTGTTCATAATATATTCATATATCTACTGTAATTGATCTTCTCTATATTGTAAATGACCATGCCTTAAATTTGTTAGTGATTGTATGATTTTATATTTACTACTCACACACCTTCTCCACAATATTTTATTCCTTTTTATATCTTCTCTATTAAAAAAGGAATCCTTTCATAATGGATGCATTCATTGTTTCCTTATAGATTTTTTAATCATTCAAACTAATCGTTGCTTTACTTTAATCATTGTCCTTTTGTGATTAGAATCTCACATTTTCAAATGTTTAATTTCTAGCTTTTTTAACTAATATAATTGTACTTTAAAGACTTTTTTGTCATTTCTTTATGAGACTGTTGCCTTCTAAAACTTCTCCTTTTTTGTCTTATTTAATTTTTTCCTTATATGACTTTATCTTATTCTCAATCTTCTATGCCTCTTAAATATTATAATCTCTGCCATATTAAATTTCCTACCTTTTATTAAATCATTAGTTATACATCTTGGGAATTTCACTTTATAAATATATACGATTGTCTTTGTCTTGGTTTGATCAAATCTAAATTAAATATTTATTTTATTTCAATGCTAACCTTATATATATTACTTGGCCTTTGTAAATAATCATGAATTCAGCCAACATAGGAACTTTGTGTTGTATATGATGAAGGCATTGATATGAACAGGTCAACTAGCATTGACAAGGAGTTTAAGCACTACCAATTGTTGATATCTTCACACATCTTAATAAAGGTGTTTAATAGGATACATTTCATAGTCTTAGGCATCATTAATGGTGGTTTAATATAGATTTTATCCCCTTTAGTATAGCATGCTTGAGTAACAATTAGTGACCTTTGGCCAAACTGTTTGACATCCATGATTCCATCTAACTATCTCATCTGTTCACTATGCCATCAATGAAAAATTCCAACAATCTCTTATACGCCTTTGACATTAATGACAATATTTCCAATAGTTGATTCTTTTCATGGAATGACTACCTATCAGTGATCAAAATGGAGGAATTAAGAGATTGTAAAGCACTCATGGAGGAATGGAGAGAAAGGAAGGTCACAAAACATCTAAAAAGAGTAGATACAAATTGGATCAAGATAGGAATGGAAAGAAATATAATACTTGAGTTTGAATGCACAAACCAAGACAACACTCATGTGAGAACTAAATAGGAAAATGATAGCATTGAATCCTTACCCATATAAAATTAAACAGTGTAGAGAAGAAACTAGGAATTACATGGTTAAGATGGGTTACCGGATATAGAAAGAAACGCAGAACAACCCCAGTTGCCCCTATGACTTGTGTTGGAGTCATATGGTGTTGCCTAAAGTTGAGGCTTTCACCTAGACTACACTACATAAAAGGATATTGAGAGGAGGTATATTTCATACTGTAGGAATTGTAGATCCTAGTTGGTGCTAAATGTGAAAAAAATAAGGAAATGATAGATCATTTACTTTTAAATTGTGAGTTTTCTTGGAAATGTTTGGACTAGTTGTAGATGAAAATATATTGGAATGATGCAAGATAATATGAGATTTGAGCAGTCTTCCAAATTTGGCCAAGAATGAACACCAACGATGTATCGTCGAGCTTAAGGATAGCTAGTCCACCAATACTCATGTGGTAGATTTGGAAGGAGAGGAATAAATACTTTTTTGTGGGGAGGAAAACAACAAAAAATAGGTCATATGGAAGGTAGAAGTAAGCATCACAAAGAAATTTAATACAAGAGTGCATAAGAAGAATAAACATAATTTCAAATCATGGGATGACAAGATTATGAAAGATTGGAAAGGACCAAAATATCCTCATAATGGTGGTCCCCCCCATAAACACACAAGATAAAAGAACAAAGGAAAAATGGATTATTCCCCTGGACAATTGAAACTCAATATTGATGGAGCCTCAAAAGGTAATCTAAGGGCTTCAGGGGTTGAGTGCATAATTAGGAATGAAGAAGGTAAGTTGATATGGGCCCTCTCCAAAAAATTAAGGATGGGATAAACAACGAAGCAGAATGGAAATAATAGTTGTTGGGTTGGATCTATGTGTAGGAAATGGAATAAGAATAATAGAAATTGAGGGATATTCACAAGTATGCCTTAACATAGTCAAACATAAAATGGTTAAAATTTAGAAATTGTAAGACTGAGTGGATGCAATAAAAAAAATTGGAAAAATTGAAGGACTTCCCATTCATTCAAATTTTGAGAGAATCCAACAAAGCAACAAACTTCTTAGAAAATTATGGAATATAAGAGCAAGATAGTGTTCATATTGCATCTTCCCACTTGGAATTGGATGGTTTAACACAAATATTGGTGGTTGAATTTGATGGGAAGGACAATTTAATGTAAATGTCAAGCACAATATGTGGTAATTTAAGACTACCTAGTTGTTAGCATGGTACTAATATCCATTGCATATTGAGAGTTGAGGAAATAAAAAGATGGATTCAAGAAGAACATAAATAAAATTGATTTACATTCTCTTTATCCAAAAGTAAAATGGAATAAGGCATTTAGGTGCAGTCAAGGGAAAAAAAATCTGAATTACAAAGGATGGAATTCTAAACCGATGGGATCAGGACACCATCACAATGATTGATACACATAAACATATAAACACATAATTATAGCATAAATAATGGGTCAAGGGGATGAGTAGATAATAAAAAACACCATGGCATCACTTACTAAGATAATATATGCTTGTAAAAATAAATCCCAAAGAAGAAAATAAGGAGACTCTTCAACACCCAAGAAGATGAGTTGGTCCACACGATTCAAAATATGATTGGAGCAGATTAGTGGAGGGAATGTCATATCCATGATATAGAGGTAAATGGGAATTTCTTTATTAATATGATGTATGCAACTGGGTGGAAGATGTAAGTGGAAGTTATAGCTAAACACATCACCCCAACACTGAGACCACAAGCAAACATCATGATTGTTGGCATTCCATATTCACCTATGATAGGCCTAATAGCTAGCTTATTTGATGCTAAAGCGGCCAGGAAAAAAAGACTATCATAGCTAAGGTGATGCACCTATTCAAAGAGGGAATGAATATCAAGAATGTGAAAGCCTCTTTAAACTTTGTGAGTAAGAAGAGGAACTTCCTCTCCCCTACACAACTTGTATGAGCAATGAAGCTAACTGAAGGTGTAGGCTACACTGATATATTGGGAACCATTGTTTTATTGAAAGCATTCTCAAAAGAGCAATTGCAATTTTTTTTGTTGTATTAATAAAATGGAGCTACCCCCTCTAGTTATCCTTATAAAAAATGTCCACAATGAAATACTCATTTATTGGTGCATTTATGCAAGTGATTAATGAAATGTTAATTGTATAATCCAAATAGAAATAACATATATGTATTTCCATTCAAGATATAGTTTATCACAATATTCATACATCACAATACATTCAAATTATACCATTTACTAATAAATTTTAAAGCAAATCTAATCTTAGAATTGGTAGAGAAGACCACAAAAGCCAATGAATACCACTACAAACCCACAAAATTCACTTTCTTTACCAATTCTACCTAACCCTTTAGTGCCATTATAAACCTTTATGTGTGTGTGTTGTTTGATCATTGTAATCAAAAAATGTTTTAAACTAGTTTTAAAGGGCATTGACTACTAAGAGGAAATTGAAATTTTATCCTTTTTTTTTAAACTTCTTAAATATTGCAGTGACTCCTATAACATCCTTACATCTAACATTCAATTGATATCACTAGTAATTTATATTTTTATATTTCAATGAACACAACTGGAATTTATGGTTGCATTGACTTCTTACCTTTCACATCCCCTTCAATATTTCCTAGGTCACCAAACAAGTTGTGATGGACAATGAAATATGTTTTAATATTCAAATAATTTACAAAGATTACTACACTATCCCTCAAGAGTTGATTACCACCCTCAACATCTATATGTCACCTCATAAGATGTCATGACCACCCTTTAACCTTTTTCCAAGAATCAAGGGGTTTGTAACTAGTTTGATTTCATCAAACCCTTTACAACATCTATGGATTAATCTAAAATAATCCCACACCCTTTCCTAAAGTGTTATGATAGTTTCTCCAATCCATAAGGGGTGCAACTATGTGTAATTGGGTTTTGACCCATTTAAGGGTTCATTTTTTCTCCCCATAAATTCTCATTTTAGTTCATCTAATTTTTTTTAGGTATTTTCTAAATTACACAACTAAAATTTATAAATTAATAATACTTAGATAATACATTGATATCGAATATTTATTTGATCTACAAAACCTTTTGATGTATCTTCATAATCTCCAATATTTATCCCATATATGAATCTTGAATGAATCCATCAAGAACTTGATAGGAGGGTTTTTTTTACTCAAAACCAATTTCACCATAGGGTTTCAATCCTATGGTTAATGATAAACAATTGCTCACCTCTTCAAACTAGGGTTTGTAAAATGAAAATGCTAGGAACAAATTTTCCTCCTCAATTCTCTTCTTTATATACCTTTTCTAAATATGATAAAATATTATTTTCATAACCTTTTAGTTTCCCACTAAAGTGGCTTTTTAATTCAACTTTACATTTGAGCCAAAAGATAAGTCTATTTATGTCTCTATATAACAACCTTTGTTTAAAAATATAAGTTGTCTTCTAATTTTCCACTTTATGATAACTGAGATATTTGATTATTTTTCTCCTAACCACCAAAGTTACAAAAACATTAAAATAGTCTAATAAATGAATTATGACCACACCACAAATACCTTAAGTGAATAAGATATCCAACTTGGCACTCTCCTAAGATGACCAACATTTCCAATAAGTGTGGAGTGCTCCTAGAATGTTGGATTTGCACACTAAGAGTACCGTTGTATTCATCTCGGCTCTAGGAACTCTTTCTCACTGTCAAAATACCTTTCTAATAAAGTTGATGCTCTCAAAAAAAGTTAGGGGCTTCCATGGATGTTGGAATGGACTAGAAAAGGGACATCAACTTTTCATGTCATTGTTACTTAATGAAATATACTAACTAATAAAAATTAAGTACTATCTCATTCTATAGTCAATATTAGTATAAAAAGGAAGATAAATCCCTTGATTTATTAAACTAGTTCTTTCAAATTATTGAGAAGCTTGGTCACATGCTCTTAAAAATACGGATAAACCATAGTTCAAATTTTCTTGAATATATTATGTACCCCATACTCTAGATATTAACTATTAGAGGAATATCTAACAAGGTAGGAGGATTGTATTTTATGAAGACAACAAGCCAATTTTTATACTAGAATAGAGATCAATTTTAACAAGTTGCACACCCATCATTCAAAAAATCCTTAGATAAAAGTAATTACATCATAAAAAATCTTCACCTTATACAAAATTCACACTATCTATCCGTGTTTATCAATTTTATTATTTATTTAAATACTTATTTAAAATTATTTTAATATTAGTTATTTAATTTAGTTAATTAACTCTTTAAATTTATTTCTATTCACTGAGATGTAAGTTTTAATTGTATTTTAATGTTAAATTTTATAATTTTTGAAATTTTATTTAAGTAGAGTAATTTGGTTGTTACACTAGGAATATATAATACATCTCTAATAGTTTCCACCCCCCATGTGTTATTATCTCCAAGGAAAAATTATCCACCATCATAAGCTGAATATGTTGAAAACCACTCCTTGTGAGGAGTCATGTGGTAGGATGTACTTGAATTTATCAACCAAGATTCATTTGAAGTTATGATATGAAAAATAATAGAAGATTCAATAGCTTCATCATCAAAGGATTTATCCATAGAGGAATCATCATTATTTTTCATCTTATTCTTACATTCCTTTCTGAGATGCCCCCATTTCCCATAGTTCCAAAACCTCAATCTTTTCTTACTAGATGTCTTAGAACTTCCATTGGACTTAAATAAATCCTTATCACTCTTATTCTTGTCCTTACCTCTCTCTTTATATATCCACATATACAATGCATTCTTAGACTATACCAAAGTCTTTCTCTTCATTCCTTCTATGGTCAAGGTGGCAACAAGGACATCATACTTTGGATTTCTTAAAGATCCAATAATTGCAAGTATTAGATTATCCCAAGGTTCAAGCAATGAACATAACAAAACAAATATTCTCTTCCTCTATTTCCACATCAACTAATACTAATTGATCAAAGATTAGATTAAAACCATTCAAATGTTTTGTAACTAAGTCCCCATCCTTTCTCTTGTATGAATACAAATTATTTTTTGGAAATAACTTATTAATGGGACTATTAGTTTTATATATCTCTCCTATTGCATTGCACAACTTATATGTATTAGTCTCACTAGAAAAATTTAGTAAAATGGAATAAAATAAACACAGACGAATAGTGCCATGTGCTTTTTATCTACATTTACCCTTTCCTCATCTTATAAGAAATTTATTTTCTTCTCATTTTATATGAAACCCATTGATTCCTTTATTCTAAGATATATTCCATATTTAGCTTCCAAAGCTCAAACATTTTATCATTTAACTTATCAATCTCTAACCAAGATGAGATAGCCATGATATTTTGTTGCCTTGAATCTAAAATTGTAAACAAACACAACACACTCCCACTATTGTAAAAAACCAAATCACACAATCAAAAAAAGGTGTCCCTCTCTCTAATCAATCCAATTGTGGATTTGATACTAAATGTAGAAGTAGTATGTTACTAATAGTAACATTATGTTGAAAACTTAAAGAATCCAAGTTAATTAATTATGATAAATCAGAAACAAAAGTGGAAATAAAAATAAAAGGCATGCCAACCATAACACAATAGATAAGTAGGAGGTATTTTTCCACAGCGTGTCAAATTATGATATTGCTATCAGGATTCAACCGTGTAGTTTCGAGTCAAACTCATTGACCCATGTTTCATGAGTAGCGGTTCAACAAGAACCCATCTCTCATGATATCGAATGGTCCACTTAGCACTCATTGCATCTAGGTGATGCTCACAGAGGTGAAGCACTGGTCCGTCCCGGGAGGTCACCCATCCCAATACTACTCCAGCTCAAGCGCGCTTAACCAAGGAGTTTTCTCCAAGGTTAAGCCCGCTTGAGTTGTTACAATATTTATGTTGAGAAAATATTATGGGAAAAAATCCACGCCTAGAGAGATTCAAAGCCTTTATTTAATCCTTCAAATTAGTTACACTATTCCAACTACTCTATCTAAATTTATGTAGCACTTTGTTACTACTACAACCTACAAAATAACTTTTCCAACCTTCTATATCAAGCTCCAATTATAAAAGAATTGCAACATGAAACCATGCAATGGTTTTAGAAACTATTTACAAGACCAAGAGAGGTATGTCACCCAAATTGGCTAGACATTTCAATGCCTCCCTTGGTAAAAAATTCCCTAAGCTATTAATAACATATTCCTTACTTTGCCACAAATTTGTAACATAGAATATTTGACTACCCAAACTTGGACATCTACTTTATCCTTATTTTTTCATGCATTAGATGCTTCATAAAAAGCATCCAACATTGTCATAAGGTTGGTCAAGATTCCAATATACCCTCCCTCTTACACATTGTTACACATTATAAGATCCCAATATGTAACCCTCATGAAGGCTACTTAAGATGATCTTACACACCTCCCAAGATGTCGACACATGTTCAAATAAGATAATACTAAAGTGGGATGTCTATATCCTCATGTGAGGGAAAAAATCATGCCACTCTAAAATGAGATGCCAACTTCCCAAGTGGAGGCAAAAGAAACAAAATATAAAATAGAAATGCATACAAAATATTAAGACATGAACATTGAGATTGCAGGGTTGAGACACCTCATACCAAAAATTGATTCCTCACCAACTACGAGTGTGTAGAATTCTAGAAAGGCACTTGGTAATTTCATCTCTAAATGTGAGCTTGAATTTTCCATGGTTAGTAATATCAAGGGATGTGTTGTGTCTCAAATAGATATTTATAATGTCAATGCTCTAATATTAAGAAAATTGTTGGTGCGTATTTTATCTTCCTATATTTAGCTAATTATTTTATTGCAACATATATACCAAAGATAGGATAAGTTTACTTCAATATGTATTTTCTCTAGTAGGTTGTACACATGAATTGTAATTTTCTTGTTTGGTGGAGATGTACTATACATGTGCCTACATCTTCTAATACCCAATATTGGTTGTAAATTCACATCTCTTGGTGATGTTTCCTATATATACCACTTCTTGCTCTCATATAAGCAATCTATTATCTCTAATATTTCAGCTTGTATATTTGCACATTACATTATAAAAAACCCAAGAGATTGATACTCTCCCTATAGTTGCACCAACCTATAGCTTGTGTAGAATATTATTATTGTCATATCAATCTCTTGGGTTTTTAATAATATATCAGGATTTGTTGATTTTGGCTATCTTCGTGGCCAAAACTTACATATTATCAAGCCTTATATTATCTAGAGATGGTCTTCTTAAGAAGATTTGTGATTGTATATCTTGTGGTTTCTTGAAAATTTAGTATGTTCTATTTTTACATCCTTGGATGATATAAAGAACTTGAAAATTTTAAAAGGAGATTAGATTTTAGAGGGTTGTTTATTGGGTGAATTGACATCATTATATTTATAGGTTCCTTTGGTGTTCAAATGTTATAAATGTGTTATTTTTCCCTTCATTTGATCTTAGATTTGGTTATAGTGGTGAGATCTATAATGGTTTAAGCAAGGGGTTTTCTACTAGGCATCCATAGATTGCTCATATTTTAGAGCTTTTTGGGTCAAATATGACCCTACCATCACATGTCCAAAAGGCCAAAAACCCTATAAATTCCCATCAAATCATTAAAATTGAAGTAGTTTATCCTAGTCCCCTAAGAAAATTTTGTATCCTCTTGCAAAATATTCCTTGACGCCTTGGAGATTTCTTACTTGTGTAGTAAGATCCATTGTTTGTGTAATTATTATGTATGCACAATTACTTTATTATATGTTTGAAAAGATTACTTATTATTTTTCAACACACACAAGTATCTTATTACTTATTATTATTCTCTCACACATATATATGTATATATATACATATACATATACATATATAGATATATGGATGCATGTATGCATATATGTATATATATGTATTTATATACACATATATGTATATGTATGTATATATGTATATGTATGTATATATGTATATATATAAATAGATATATACATATATACATATATATACACATATATCTATATATACATCTATATATATATGAGTGTATATATATATATATACATGGCCCCCCTAATTTTGTCAATGATCATATTTTATTATTTTTCTACTATGATAGGAAACATGTATAAGTTGTGGTTCCTTTGAACTAACGCATGCAACCTTTCTTTATACACTTGAAACCTTTATAAAGCTACAAACTATAGTTCTATTAGTCTAAGTGGTATTTGCAAATATTTGAACCCCTTAAAACCTCTTCATACACTTATCAAACGTTATTTGACTACAATTCTATTATTTTTAGTGTAGCTACTATTTAGCAATAATTTTGGTGGAAATTTTCAAGATTCTACTATTTTCTAGAAATTCCCCTAATCTAGAGCCGCTCCAAAGTTATTTAATGGTCTTCTAAACTTGTCATAATTTTGGTAGAACTACTAAAGTTGGTTATTTTTCATCAAAATTGGAGGTTTTTTCTAAATTTAGCAAGACTACTAAAATTAACTTGTGGAGGATGTTGTGCAATTGAGATCTAACACCTTATTCTTGATTTTGTGTTATCTTGAGCATGCAAGTTTCATTTTTTTATTATTTTTTTGGATTTTTTTAACATACTTTGTGGTGATGTAGGTACTTTCCTATTTTGATGCACAAATTTTCCACAAATTATAGATTGTCATAGGCACTGTTGAACAATTATCATTTTACATAATTTTGAGGCTTTCTTAGGCTCATGTGGGCTCCATTTTAAGCATCATTTTTTTGATAATGTGAAAAAAAATTAACTCTAAGAAATAGATTTTTTGGTTATTTTTTACTCTCCCTCAATCTATAATTTCATATTGTAGGTTCTTTTTGGCATTTATGAACCATTAAGTGAATCCCACTTTGTAATACTTGCAAGTAGTGATTATAAAAACACTAAATATAAAGTGTAATTATAATTTATGTTGGGGGATTTCTTAATTGAGTTATTTTGGGGGAATTCTCTTTTTATCATGTATTGTGTTAAATGCTAAGGGGATCCTATGTTTGACTATTTTTTATGGTTCCATCATGGTTCTTGTTGTCCAATTTCAATCTTAAGTTATAAAATTGACTTGATGAAACCATCACTTCTATTTTAGAACATGATCAAGAATCATAACATGCAAATGGATATAATACTCACTCTTTGAGGCATGATAAATGAACTAAGAGGTTTTAAGAAAAAGTATGAATTAGGTGGTGATAATGATATAATTTATAGAGTAATTTATCATATTGTTCCTATAAATTTGAGACATCACATTAGGAACACTGAGTGTCCTTATAATAATTTTGAACCATCATTTGATAATTGTTTGAAAACCCACATCATCCCCCCATAATCATGATGCTTTCCCATAACATTAAGCATGCAAGGATTTTCATGAGTTCTCTATTAATGCTTTGATCATGATATTTGTTCTAAACAAAATGTCAACTCTCTTTAGAAAAGATACACATGTTTAAAGGATTCACTTTACATAGATGATTTCTTACAAGACATCTCATTATTATTTGTATAATCTAATCTTGATGATCTTGTAAACACTGTCATTCATACTCAAGTATCTATTGTGGACACATCATGGGATGACCAATATAGTCTAATGACATACACTAAGATTCTACCATCATCACCTATTTATTTAGAGTTGAAATTTAGGTCAACAAGATCTTTTAGTGATTTAGTATAGTAGTTCATAATATTTATTTTCTAGAGGTAGCTCATTGTGACAAGTACTCGATAGATCTTCCAAGTTTGTTTTGTGAGTCCCATCTTGTGAATCAAGAGGACACCATCAAGGAATTGAGATTCTTTTTTATGATAGTTCCACAATATTATTATAACAACTTCTCTACATATCATGAGGGCACATTCTATGATGTTGCTTTTCTCCAATTCTCATTTTAGTAATAGCAATGGATTTAATATAATAAATATTAGAATTAAGATAATTGGAGTTAAGAAATATTATCAAAATAAATATGAATAATCAATGTAAACTGTAAATATGTGAGAACACAATAAATGGAATAACACCTCTGCATAGATTAATCATATTGAAAATAATTCCAATATTGTTGAATCAATGGTTTCTAATACTTATCTATAAATATATTTTGAGAGGCTACTATCGGGCACTCAAAGGCATGGTTACAGGTCTAGGCTTTTCTCGGCACAAACACCCCCAGAGGAACCGGTTCTTGCACAAAACCAACATGCCTTTATGGCATAAACACAACCCTACCTAGGACACTCTCGGGTGTACCTTGTACCCCAAGTCAGACACACATTATGTGCCTCTTCTCCAAATGTTTAAATGCTCACCCATGACCTTAACCTTCAATATTTTGTGCCTTTGTGTTTCTCTCTCCAATTCCTTTTCTTTTTCTCTTCTCTCCCTGAATTTCCTTCTTCCATGTCTTTCCTAAGTCTCACACGAATGACTTATATATCATTTTAAGGGGTGGTTTCCAAACCATCACACCCTTTCACAAATGTTTCCTTTTAACAATTATTTAAATAAATAATTATTCTTCCTTTTAAAGAGTGTTTATACACATTCTTTATTAATCTCTTTTAACCAAAGGATCATAATATCCTTTATTTTCTATCCCTTTTTTAATTCCAAAGGGTTATTCATATATTTCTCCTCTTCTCTTGGGGAAAAATTCACATAACAATTCTCCCCCTGTAAATTAGTTTTTTTCCTCAGTAGCATGAGATACATCTACATCACAACTCAAAAATCACATAATCAATAATTAAAGAAACTAATATTGAATGTATCTATTCTTTATAATGTTTTTATATATGGGTCAATGCACCAATTTGTGACACAAAAAAGGTGCAACTTTTACCAAAAAAAACCCGAAAGTAGTCGTTTTGCGCACACCAAAGTTGTTTTGCATTTGGCGAGTGCCAAATTTGCCACTTACCAAATTGAAAAGCACTTTTTAAAAAAAGCAACCCTTTTGAACACATTTTTCTTGCATCTTGTGATTTCTTCTCCCATTTTTTGCTCTCTCAAGTCACACTCGCCAAAAGGAGATCAAATTTTTCTTGCAATTCTTCACGAGGATGCCACCAAGACATTAAAGAGGTCGAAGAGATCGAAGAGGTATGTATTTCTACTATTTTTATTTTGAATTTGAATTAGAATGTAGATTGAAATAGGTTTTCTAAAAAAGCTTTGCTTTGATTTCTAGGGAATGAATCTCCACCTCAAAACATTGACAATTCATAATCACCCCCTCATGAAGAGCCTCCCGAACAAGAACAACCTCAAACCCTTCCATCATTTCATAGGCATCCACAAGGAACCCAAAAAAATATCTTAAATCAAATTGAAAATAACTAAAGAGAGATTGAACAATTAATTAGAAGATTAACTAAGAATGCTAAAACCCACACTTATAAGAGAGGGATTGTCGAATCATTGAAGTCAATTGTATCATATGTAGGAGAAATGAGTAAGAAAATAAATTTTTGGTTGAATAAGAGGGGTGAACTAAAACAATTTTATGCTAGTGGTCTTTCATATGCAGATGTGAAAAAAGAAAAAATTAGCAAAGTTGACTTGTGTGCCCTATTTATAGACCTGAGAACCAACACACCTTTATCACATGCATGCAGGAGGTTTCCCATCCATTGGTGCCACTATGAATTAATAAAAAATGTTTTGGGAGAGGTGGTGGATGGTTTTTTACCAACCTCCATGCAATAACCATGAGGTACCATAGTATTTTTTTAGGAAACTCTATTGTGAGTTTTTCCTCAATAAGGTGCCAAACTATTTTGATATTTTAGACTTTTAGGGTAGAGGTGGGGGTTCCACACATGATAGACTTGGTGCACGATGTAATCCACAATTGGCACTGAGACCCTTGGCCAAACCCATGGTGGAGCATGTTTTCATTCCTTTCGTTGTGAAGGAAAGTGTCGAGGTGGACACACTAGAGTTGATTAGCTCACTCACTCAAAGCATTGTATAGTGTGCAAAGCCTCTAGTAGAGCTTGATGTGGACAAGACTTCTAGGCCTGGATTTCCACCCCACCATTGTCGCTCTTGTGGTTCTTTTTGCACGTATGATTATCAAAGTGCTGGAGATGCAGCTACATAGCCTACATCAGCTGCAGAGTAGATGGTTATGATAGATGCATTACTAAATGAAACATTTGACATTGATACTCAAGTAAAGTTCAACAAGTTCATTTAATTTTGTTTATTAAATTCTATTTTGAAATGTAATAATAACTAAATTAGTAGAATCAATATGATGAAAATTCAAGATCAGAGTGTTCATGATACGTGCATCATTCTTGTAGATCCTTATTTATTTTCGATGTTGAGTCCACAGGTATACAACTAGTATTAAAGAAATAATTATTGCATGTGAACAGTTGAATGTTATTTGAATGATTGTCTCATAAAACGCTTTGGATGCCAAACAATTTGTTGGTGGACCTTCAAGCTCCACACCTTGCTATTCATGTCCTAAAACAATGTGCACTCAGGTAACCTTTATTCATTAATGGTGTTGTAAAACAATGTTAGCTATATCTGGTAATTTTGCATGTACAAATCTAAAAAATTGATAGTTTTGGTTATAATTGATTATTTACTAATTATAGCTAGTTGGTAAATAAGTCAAAGAACATGCTTTATTCTCAAATGGCTATTGTTATCACCTTTCCTAGTATTCACAAGTACTATGTGCCCATGATTCCAATAATCCCTTGTGATATCCCTTGGTTTCCCTATGGCCACTAGCTCTACCCACTTGTCTTGTACACAATGTTATGGACACATGCTAATTTTTATGATGGTAGATCATAGTGGGAAATCGTCTCACATAGTTTCTTCCATGCTCATTTTTTAGGCTACCTCATCCCTTCAACCAAGTTAACTCTTACCTTCCACCATCCCATAACCTATCACTTGTATCATCCTCCTCACCACACGTTTTAACCAAACATGAAGAGTATAGGACATGTGATGTGAATGAATTATGTTGTAAGTAATCTACCATGATGTCTTATTTTCCATATATCTATTAGAGGATGCCATGCTTGTTTGGCCTTGTGAGATCCTAAATATATTTACCATTCAACATCCATCTCATTCTTCCATTCCTATTATCACACATATTTTAACCATTTTATATCACATTTCCCAGTCTTTAACACCTTATATATTGTACCACCTTCCTCCATATTTCATCTTATACATATATCCTTACAAGAAACCTTTCCTTCTACTCATTATTGACCAAATCTCTTATACATTATTACTACACACCTTGAGCTCCCACTTCATGTCCTATTTTCAAACCTTAGGCACCACATAATTCACCTTATGTTCTATTATTCCATCCTAATCGCATCCCATTAACCTCTAATAGTTCACCTTATGTTTTATTATCCCATCCTAGGTCTTCCAATTAATCTCTACTAGTCCATTCTATGTTTCATTATCCCCTCTTGATTGTGTCCCATTATCTTCTCCTAGTTCACCCTATGTTCCTTACTCCTTCCTAATCCCTTCCCATTGATATTTAATAGTTCACCCTATTTTCCATGATCCCCTCCTAGCCCATCCCACTAATATCTACTAGTCCATCCTATGTTTCATTATCCCCTTCTAATCCCATCTTTTTGTACCCTCTATTATTTCTTGGTCTTGTCCCTTTATCCATCCTATGTTATAATACAATCTTTATCCACGTTTCATCCTAGATACAAATAATCTTACAAGAAACCTTTCCTTCCACTCATTATTGACCAAAACTCTTCTCCATTATTACTAAACACCTCAAGTTCCCACTTCATGTACTATATTCAAACCCTAAACACCTCCTAATTCACCCTATGTTCCATTATTCCCTCCTAATCCCATCCCATTAACCTCTAATAGTTCATGCTGTATTTTTTTATCTCATCCTATCCCATCCCATTAATCTCTACTAGTCCATCCTATGTTCCATTATCCCCTTCTATTCCCATCTCGTTATCCTCTCTTATTTCACCCTATGTTCCATTATGCCCTCTTGGTCTTGTCCCATTATCTTCCCCTAATTCACACTATGTTCCTTTATTCCATCCTAAACCCAACCCATTAGCATCTAATAGTTTAACCTATGTTCTACCCTCTTGGACCATCCCACTAATCTCTACTAGTCCATTCTATGTTCCATTATCCCCTTCAACTCCCATCCCATTGTACCCTCTATTATTTCACCATATGTTCCATTATCCCCTCTTGGTATTGTCTCTTTATCCTTTCTATGCTATACCACCTCCATCCAAATTTTATCCTATAAAATATCAATACAAGAAATATTTCCTTCCACTCATTATTGACCAACTCTCTTCTCGATTACTGTTGACACCTCAACAACCAACTTTGTGTGCTATAGTAAAACCTTATACATCCTAATTCATCCTATGTTCCATTATCCCCTCTTGGCCTTGTCCCATTTTCCCCTCCTAGTCTCATCCCATTATCCCATCCTCATTCACCATATGCCCATATTCACCCTATGCACTCATCTATATCTTCACAATCGTTGACATCATCTCCCTTAAAAGCTAGGAGGATATTTACATCCATTATTTTGTATATGCCTTCAAAAAGACCCTGATAACTACCTTATAAGCAATCCTAAAATAGACATCAAGACAATCCTTAGAAATTTTCTTGGCATGGCATTCATTGTTTCTTACCATCACCATGAGATCATATTACTTTGAGGCATTTTTTTCAAACAATTCAATGCCTTGTCTATGCTTTTAATTAAATAAAGAAACTAATGAAAGTGATAAAAAACTCCATATTTGTTGTTTCATTTTCATATGTTGACATCAGACAGTCCTAGTGATGTTGCTGGCACAATGGACCATGGAGTTGCTGTAGCAATAGCTAGTTTTGATCCTTTGAGAGAGATATGTGATAGATTAGTCAATTTGACATTATATTTTCTCTTATATGGTCTATTATTGAAATTTTTCATGATAATTGTATGTAATTTAATTGATATCTTGATGGTTGCTACAGGTGGTTGTCACTCCAGATCATCGACGTGCTAATGTTGTAAATGAGAGTGATGATTATTTGTATTCGATAAGTGATTATTTTATTATATGTCATTCCACAATTCAATTTCTATATATTAACATCTATACTTATTATTGTATCAGTTGCAGCTCTAGATGAGTGAAGAGAGGAGGACTAGTCAGTGCATTCAAAAGACAAAAGAACCAACATACACTCCATTCAACCAACCATCGAAGGCAGCATGTGATCTATTTCCTTCCCATAGAGGGAAATGAATATGTATTAGGGTCATTTGTTGTATGCCTACATGACATTTTTGAACATATGTTTTGTACTATCGATATATGTGACATTTTATGTCCATATGGATCTTTTGTAATAAGCCTATATGACTTTATTTGATATATTGTATACTTTTATCAACATATACCATTATATAGCCTTATGGATTTTTGATTAATGTAAATCTTATTTTACCACTACTATTCTTGAATGATGTTATCATGGGTATTGTGTAAATTGTATGCTTGAATGTTGATGGGTATTGTGTATGAGAACCAACAAGGTCAAATTTTCATAGTCATAAAAACATTAATGATTGTCTTTTATTTTCTCATGGTCCTAACATTTAGCATTTGGTTAGACCTAGCATTGCTCATTGTTGTCCTTCATGGTTTGTCTTGAGAATTTTTTCAACACATACCAAATGTTTCCTTTGCATCTTCTTTGTGCTTTAGTTGTTGTACTATAACTTCTGAGTTTGGTGCCCTATAACTTTTAATTTTTTTGCCCATTAGTTGATATTGTTGCTTATATTCAATATTGTTGTTAGTATTCATTATATTGTTGATCATGACTATCATAATGGTACTGATATTACTGCTCATATTCATCACGACTGTGTATCTATATTTTCTAGACTGCCTCCAATGAGAAAATCATGATGACCATCCTGATAATACAATGATGATTGTCTTCTCAAGTGATCTTTGCATCCTCTAAGTCTCAAGGGTCTTCATATGACTGTCATGCATCAAAATAGGTTTGTTCTTCTCATTGCAGTGGCATATGAGTGCTCTTATATTTGCATCTTTTACCTTTATAGTATTGCTTTCTTTACTTCTCAAGGATTCATAGTCATTGACATAGTTTTTTTTATATTCCTTATCATGATTTATCATTTTTTCATGACTGCCCCTTGGTTTGATTCATTGACTACCTTTACCTTTGTGGACTATCATGCTTCTTTAAAAATTTCCCTCATACCATGCTACTATCATATGGTGTGTTGGCTCTTTGTCAAATGACTTGTCATATCACCTTGTTCTCATCAGCACTTGCATCTCTTGTTTTAATCTTTGCTTTTGAGATAAGATGTGCTCTAAAGCTCAAATGTCACTGGAACAAAATACTGTTAACATAGAAATTCAATGGTGGGTCCTCTAATCCACAGGTAGGTGGATAGGAAATAGGTCCTCTGCAAAAATAAGCTCCATTCCTGGTGGTTTGTATCCTTTGCAATCTTTATCATAGTAAACTTTTATAATTTTACTTGGAATCCACTCAAATTGCTCACTACATGTAATAAATTTCATGAAGCACTTTATGCAATCTTGTTGGAATTTCCCAAACCTTTTCTCTTTTATGATTATCTAAAAGCTTGAAGTAACTGTCATTATTGATTCATTGAAACCCTACCAAACATTACTACAAGATGACATATATATGAAACATTTATCTTAGGCACGTCTTCTCAAGAATTGTTACAACTAGATATCTTCATTCCATTGTCCTCTATTTTTTTACTGCCCATCTTCCTTGAACTATGAATGATGATTGTCCTTCATTTCCTTTTGAAAATGCATAAGAATGACTAATGTCATCTTGTTATGCTTTCTACTCTCAAGGTTATTTCCATTTATCTTCGTGATTAGACCTCTGCCATACCTCCTCACATTAGGTGTTGACCTTCTTCATAGCATCTCATGCATACCATTGTCCAATGGTCTTCAACTTTAAAATGTCTCCATATAATTCATCTAACTTGCTACCAACTACAGGAGCCCTATACATTCTAAATTGTATGTTATTTCATCTTTCAAAAGCTTATATTCTCTAGGGGTTTGACTCGTTATTATGGTTGATGATTCAAGACTTCTAACCTATCCTTGAATACTCATCCCCATTATGCATATGAAAATAACGCTTTCAAAAACCCTAAATACTTTCAAAATATTTGATATCCCTTTTTAAAAGAACTTCATAAAACTTCAAACAACAGATAGATAGGAGATGAAAGATTATACCATTTATTTGCATCCTGTAGATTGAATGTGTGGAGATTTTATCATGAGTTGTAAATACCTTCATCTCCCTCTTGATGTGTGTAAAAGACCTTGAGATTCCTTTTAAAACTGGTGTTTGATTTGAAGCTTTCCCTCCTCACCATCATGCAACTCCTTTGGGCTCATAACTAGTAAATGAAACCCTAGAATTTCTCCTCAACGTGGTGTTTTTGTAGATTTTCCCTTTTCCTCAACTATTTTGGTGCCCAAATTTTTTACCTCTTTCATGCAATCATCTGCTTTTGGTGTGGAAAAATTAGACTTGTTTACTTTCACATGAATCTTTCTCTTTTCCTTTGTTTTGCATGTCATCTTAAGGGATATCGCCAATCTAATGTAGCTCGGACCATTTCGACATATTTGGGTGTGAAAGAGGACCATGCCTAGCCTAAACATACCCATTTGGATGTGTTGGAACTAACCATTTGGTCTTATGAGTTGCAGAATGAAAGTTACACCCCTTTGCAACTTTACACTGCTTGCATTTGACACTTTCCATCATGCTCCCCCTTTCCATGCCCAGCCTCTGAGAAGTTCCACATATGTTGAACACCACTGATTTTCAACCAATAAAACATTCTAGAGTTCTTGAATTGTGATGTACAGTTATGTGACCGTATGATATGCTAACTGAATTATATGCCCCTGCTAGCCAAATCAGCAAAGAACATATGAAAGCAACCTTACACAAACTCTGTAGAATGTGTGTAATCATCACTGATGTAAAAGTGATACTCCCTCAATACCTTCCTATTATCCTTTGTACTATCATTTAAATGAATGAATGTTATATGCACAAATATAGCAACTTGTGTGGAGTTGTAGTATTGTGTTTGCACCTCATTCTATGGTTGTAGTGCATAGTTCTCTATGAAGTCGACAACTAAAATGATGCTATGAAGTGGAAACATGTCCTTGCATAACTTGAACTGCAAGTCCAATCATTGAGCTCTATTTGTATGCCTTGCATACTCATAAACCACATGATCACAAAAAATGCCCATAATCTGATACACTAGAATCTTATCACTGACCAATTCACACTTTGCTTCTTTCCCATCTTTTAGATTGTAGGACACTATGTTGTATTTTCCAAATTCCACAATTTCATTTCCAATTGCATGTGTACTAGCCATGTGTTGGAAAATTGGAAAATGTTGCATGCCACCACAATGATCACATGTGCCATCCAAACATGACTTCTTGTAAAAAAATTGACCATCCACTCTTTCACATAAAATTTTAGATAAGAAATCCCTTGAAGATTTAGGTGGAAGTCTTATGTTACATTCCTGCAAAACATTATTATTATGCATATCTACACATATACGTTGATAAACATCATAATGGTTAGAAAACTCAATATGTACTCTACAACAACAAGTAGTGCGTGTGTGATGTATTTTGACATAAAAAGGATTTAGCATTTCAAAATACCTTTGGCATATTTTGACTTGAGGAAACCTCTCTACAAAATTAGCAAAAAAATGGGTTTGAGTGATATCCAAAAAATGCTTTGGATGTGGCTCATGGATTTGACTACCAATTCTCCTTCTTACAAAATATCTTTGGTTGGGAGAGACCCTTGTGTTATCCTTCCAAAAATATTGTATTAGAGATCTCAAGGCATTAGCAATTTCTTTATCTTTCCATGGTAGTCTACCCGAGAATGCCCATAACTCATTACTATTTGCATCCTCCACTCTTTCACATCTTCTTTTGGCTCTCATTAGAGATGATCTACTTATTTTCAAATATTTACTCATCTTTGTAAGGTTCATCTTATTCTTGGTTTGATTACTTAACAATGTTATTGTCATCACATGTCATGTGGCACAACTATCATTCGTGTGTGAGGTAGAACCCATGCTTTCGTATGCACTCATCAGATTCTTTACAATGATTTTTTCACTTGATTCATCCAATTTTCTTAGCCCAAGAGTCTTTATGGTGGGCCTAAATTTTAGTTGCCTCATCATTTCAACAAATAGTTGACATCTTCCAACCTCACTTAGCTTCTCAAAAAATAAACTCCATATCCTCTTTGTATATCTTTGTAATGTACATTTTGGAATCTTATCAGCCATTGTTTTCAAAACATTAGAATCAATATAAATCAAATATTTAGGCTTTCTATGCAAAACTCTATGAGGATTTCTCAAAGGTAAAGTTGTGTCAATATTAGGAATGTCAACAACATTGGGGATAGATGGTGTACCTTCAAGCAGAGTTGAAATCGATGTTGTACCTTGAGATTGACATATAAACAATGTTGTACCTCCAACTTGAGATGTGGTATGTGAAGTGCCTCTTCAAATAGAGATGTGTTTACTGATGTACTTTCAAAACCACATGTTGATGGTGTCTCTTCAACTGGAGATGTGATTGTTGATGTACTTTGAACATGAGATATTGTAGATGGTGTGCATTGAACTTCACTTATGGTTGATGATGTTCCCCCATCATCCGGATTCACTTCTCTCCTTGCATGAAGTTTTTGCATTCGTTCCCTTTGTGCTGCCAATTCAACATCTCTCTTAGATTGCACGGGAATTTCTTCCTCTATGGGCTACAATTTATTTTCTTCATGAGCTCTCCTTTTTGTTTCTCTTCTCCTTGCATTTTTAGCTTCACATTCATTCGATGTTATAGGCTTTGTTCATTTCCTCGGAATGACGTTGAATGCTACATGTTCACAAAACACATAGAACAAAAGTAAGTAATGCATTTTATGAAACATATTCGTATCGTCGATTGCATTGTATTGCATAGCTTTCAAACTCAAAGAATTACTTCATGTTGCATAGTTCTACCAAAACATTTTTCATACATGTCTACTAAAGCATTTTATGAAAGAAGGAAATGAGTTTTTTGGAAAAATTCCTCAAAGAAATGTGGTCTCATGGTGATAGACATCACCATGAGACTACATTTCTTTGAGGCATTCTTTCAAACAACTCACTACCTTTTCTATGCTACCACATTTTCTATACATGCCTACCAAAGCATCTTATCAAACATGTCTACGCTACCATATTTTTCATACATGTCTACCAAAGCATTTTATGAAAGTAGGTAGTGAGTTGTTTGGAAAAATGCCTAAAGAAATATGGTCTCATGGTGATTTCCACATCACCATGAGACCACATTTCTTTGAGGCATTTTTCCAAACAACTCACAGCCTTTTCTATGCTACCACATTTTCCATACATGTCTACAAAGCATCTTATCAAACATGTCTATGCTACCACATTTTTCATACATGTCTATCAAAGCATTTTTCATACATGTCTACCAAAGAATTTTATGAAAGAAGGCAGTGAGCTATTTGGGAAAATGCCTCAAAGAAATGTGGTCTCATGGTGATGGACATCACCATGAGACCACATTTCTTTGAGGCATTCTTTCAAACAACTCACTGCCTTTTCTATGCTACCACATTTTCCATACATGTCTACCAAAGCATTTTATGAAACATGTCTATGCTACCACATTTTTCATACATGTCTACCAAAGCATTTTATGAAAGAAGGCAGTGAGCTGTTTGAAAAAATGCCTCAAAGAAACGTGGTCTCATGGTGATTTCCATCACCACCATGAGACCACATTTCTTTGAGGCATTTTTTCAAACAGCTCATTGCCTTTTCTATGCTACCACATTTTCCATACATGTCTACCAAAGCATCTTATCAAATAGTTCACTTCCTTCCTACTATGGTGCTTTCGAAAGAAGGTGGTGAGTTTTTTTAAAGAAAGCCTCAAAGAAATGTGGTCTCCTGGTGATGGACATCACCATGAGACCACATTTCTTTGAGGCATTCTTTCAAACATCTCATTGTCTTTTCTATGCTACCATATTTTCCATACATTTCTACCAAAGCATTTCATGAAACATGTCTATGCTACCACATTTTTCATACATGTCTACCAAAGCATATTTCATACATGTCTACCAAAGCATTTTATGAAAGAAGGTAGTGAGCTATTTGAAAAAATGCCTCAAATAAATGTGGCCTCATGGTGATGTCCATCACCATGAGGCCACATTTCTTTGAGGCATTTTTTCAAATAGCTCACTAGCTTTTCTACGCTACCACATTTTCCATACATGTCTACCAAATCATTTTATGAAACATGTCTATGCTACCACATTTTTCATACATATCTATTGAAGCATTTTCCATACATGTCTACCAAAGCATCTTATCAAATAGTTCACTTCCTTGTTGTATGGCTAAAAGCCTATGATAGGTGCTTTCGAAAGAAGGAAATGAGTTGTTTGAAAAAAATGCCTCAAAGAAATGTGCTCTCATGGTGATGGAAATCACCATGAGAGCATATTTCTTTGAGGCATTTTTTTCAAACAACTCATTTCCTTTTCTATGCTACCACATTTTCCATACATTTCTACCAAAGCATCTTATCAAATAGTTCACTTTCTTGATGCTATGGCTAAAATCCTAAAACAGGTGCTTTTGAATACAATGGAAGGATATAATCAAATAAAATATAAATCAAAAATCAACTCTAAAGGGTAGTCTTTGACAACAAAGTGTTAACAACAAATGTAAAGCCATTATGGTTGTAGTAGGGCAGAGTTTGGAGTTTGAAAACTTTGACAATCATGATAATAAGGATAATATTATTTGGTTTTAGTTGTGCAAACATAGGAAGACATAAAGGATAGTGACTTCAAGCTATGTCAAAGGATAGTGATTACATCAAGCATTGCACATGTTTAATACTCAAAGCATTATTTCACATTGCATATCTAATGTAACTAGATGTTTATAGATGAAAAGATTTCAATTTCAATCTAATGTTTTTGAAATTCAACCTATGTGCAACTCTTATGCAATTACTTCACATTACATAACTAATAACCAAGAGCAACTACCAATTGCATTTTCTTTTCATTTGCATTCCATGAGACCACATTGGTTTGAGCCATTTCCTTGAGGCATTTTTTCAAATCCTCTATATAAGCTTACAAGAATTCATCTATTATGTCATGTTTTTCAAATTTTATCTTCAAACTCCTAAAAATTAAAATTTTACATGAAACTTCCATCTAATTCAATGTTGAATTCTATGTATAACAATGAAGATTAATAAAATCGTCAAATGAATGGCCTATATTGTCAAAACAAAACAAAAAACTCAATATAAACATCTAGCTAAAATGGAAAATAGTGAATTCCACTAGCCATGGAAATGGACTACTATAAGCAATGCAAATGGAATTCATAAGCAAGTTTGTGTTAAGTTGATGTCCTCTATATAATTTTACATGAATTCATCTAAATTATGTCATTTTTTCCATTTTTTTTCTTCAAACTCCTAAAAATTAAACTCTTTATGCAACTTCTTTCCAATTGCATGTTGAATTGTATGTAAAACTATTATGATTAATAAAATCATGAAAGGAATGGTTTATATTTTCAAAACTATAAAAAAACTAAATATGAAGATTTCAATTGTACCAAAATGAATATATTACCTAAGATAATGAAAAATGATGTAGATACTTCAAATTGTCTTCATCTACGTTGTCTAGCATGCATATTGATGCTAAAAAGGTGATAAATTGAACAAATTTGGTACAACAAAAAGTCAACTACATAAAAAGTCATTTTTGAGTCGAATAAAGTGTAGAACCAAAAAAATGTACGGAATTATGGGCTTGAATCACAAGGTCAACTCCTTTTCTACCATTTAAGGAAAAGGAAACATTTAGCACTCGCCAAATTTGGTGAGCACAAAATGTGATGCAAAATATGTTGGTCAAACATTATCCTTGAATCCTCAAACCTTGACCCTAATCCATCAACCCTATACCTTAAACCCTAAACCCTAAACCCTCTACCCTCTACCCTCTACCCTACACATTAAACCCCCAACCCTAATCCCTCAGCACTATCCCTTAAACCCTAAACCCTAAACCTGAAACCCTTGACCCTAATCTGTCAACCCTATACCTTGACCCTCAACCCTCAACCCTAATCCCTCAACACTATCCTTTAAACTTTAAACCCTAAACTTGAAACCCTTGACCCTAATCCATCAACCCTATACCTTAAACCTTGAACCCTCAACCCTCTACCCTCCACATTAAACCCTCAACCCTAATCCCTCAACACTACCTTTAAACCCTAAACCTGAAACCATAAACCCTCTACCCTCTACCCTCTAGCCTACACATTAAACCATGTCCGTCAACATTATCCTTGGAGTGAGAGAGTAGTCTAGGTAGGGTGGGAGGGAGTGAGACTTGAGAGAGATACTTGAGAGGGAGAGTGAGAGTTATCTACTTAGTGTGGGGGGGAGAGACTTGAGAGAGGGAGAAGGGGTGGGAGGGATATTTTCAGGGAGAGACCTAAGAGAGAGGGAGTGTGGGAGAGGGGTTTGGAGTGACAGAGAGTAGTCTAGGTAGGGTGGGAATGAGTGAGACTTGAGAGAGAGAGAGAGATTTGAGAGGGAGAGGAGTTAGGAGGGATATTTTGAGGGAGAGACTTGAGAGATAGGGAGTCTGAGATATGGGGTTGGAGTGAGAGAGAGTAGTCTAGGTAGGGTGGGAGGGAGATGGAGTGAGAGAGAGAGAGAGAGAGAGAAAGACTTGAGAGGGAGAGAGAGAGGGAGAGAGAGAGAGGGAGTGTGAGAGAGGGGGTTGGAGTGAGAGATTTGTGTAGGTAGGGTGGGAGGGAGTGATACCTAAGAGAGATACTCTACTAAATTGCAGAAAGAGAGTTATCTAGTTAGGATGGGAGGGAGAAACCTAAGAGAGGGAGAAGGGGTGGGGGGGATATTTTGAGGGAGAGACCTAAGAGAGGAGTGTGAGAGAGAGGGTATGAGTGAGGGAGAGTAGTCTAGGTAGGCTGGGAGGGAGATGGAGTGAGAGAGAGAGAGAGAGAGAAAGACTTGAGAAGGAGAGATAGAGGGAGTGTGGGAGAGGGGGTTGGAGTGAGAGATTTTTCTAGGTAGGGTGGGAGGGAGTGAGTCTTGAGAGAGAGAGACTTGAGAGGGAGAGAGAGAGTTATCTAGTTAGTGTGGGGGGAGAGACTTGAGAGAGGGAGAGGGGTTGGGAAGGATATTTTAAGGGAGACACCTGAGAGAGGAGTCCAGGAGACACTTGAGAGAGAGGCCTAAGAGAGAGATGAAAGGGAGAGAGAAAGATAAAGACCTTAGAGAGGGAGTTGGAGTGAGAGAGATAAACAAACCTAAGAGGGAGAGAGAGAGGGAGTGTGAGAGAGGGAGTTGGAGTGAGAGAAATTTGTCTAGGTAGGGTGGGAGGGAGTGAAACCTGAGAGATAGAGAGAGAGAGAGAGAGTTGAGAGGGAGAGAGAGATTTATCTAGTTAGGGTGGTGGGGGAGAGACCTAAGAAATAGAGAGGGGTTAGGAGGGATATTTTGAGGGAGAGACTTGAGAGAGAGGGAGTGGGAGACGCCTGAGAGAGATAGTTGAGAGAGAGAGAGATGAGAGGGAGAGAGAAAGATAAAGACCTAAGAGAGGGCGTTGGAGAGAGAGAGAGAGAGAGAGAGAGAGAGAGAGAGAGAGAGTTGAGAGGGTGGGAGAGAGGGATTGTGAGAGAGGGGGTTGGAGTGAGATAGATTTGTCTAGGTAGGGTGGGAGGGAGTGAGACATGAGAGAGAGAGACTACTATTGCAGAAAGATAGTTATCTAGTTAGTATGGGAGGTAGAGACCTGAGAGAGGGAGAGGGGTTGGGAGGAATATTTTGAGGGAGAGACCAAAGAGAGAGGGAGTGTAAGAGAGGGGGTTGGAGTGATAGAGATTAGTATAGGTAGGGTGGGAGGGAGTGAGACCTAAGAGAGAGAGAGAGAGACTTGAGAGGGAGAGGGAGTTATCTAGTTAGGGTGGGGGGAGAAACCAAAGAGAGGGAGAGGGGCTGGGAGGGATATTTTGAGGGAGAGACCAAAGAGAGAGGGAGGGTGAGAGAGGGGGTTGGAGTGAGATATTTGTCTAAGTAGTGTGGGAGGGAGTGATAACTAAGAGAGAGAGAGACTATATATATATATATATATATATATATATATAGTTAGTTAGGGTGGGGGGAGAGACCTAAAAAAGGGAGAGGGGGTGGGAGGGATATTTTGAGGGAGATACTTGAGAGAGAGAGAGAGGGAGTGGGAGACACCTACGAGAGAGACCTGAGAGAGATAAGTTTAAGAGGGAGAGAGAGAGGGAGTGGGAGAGACTTGAGAGAGAGAGAGAAACCTATGAGGGAGGGAGAGTATTCTAGTTAGGGTGGGAGGGAGAGACTTGAGATATGGAGAGGGGGTGCAAGAGATCCAAGATACAAAGGGTGGAATGGATAAAGTGAAGGAGAGAGAGTTGTCTAGTTAGGGTGGGAGGGAGAGACTTTAGAGAGGGAGAAGGGGTGCAAGAGATCCAAGAGACAAAGGATGGAAGGGATAGAGTGGGGGAGAGACTTGAGAGAGAGGGGGTGGGAGGGATAGAGGGAGGGAGAGACTTGAGAGAGATGGAGTGGGAGGGAGGGAGGGAGGGAGGAAGATACCTGAGAGGGGGAGTTATCCTATACATTAAACCATAAGGATGGAAGACAAGGTAGAGAGTGTAGGAGAGACCTAGAGAGGGTTGAGAGATCTAATGGTACGTTTTGGTTAAGAGGGAAGGAGGCAGAGAGGGAGTGAAAGGTAAAACCTCAACTATCCATCAACGATCATAAACCATGAACTCTAAGCATCATAAAAGTGGTGGAGAGAGACACAAAGAGAAAGCAAAGTTATTTTTTTGTCAATGCAGCCCATTTGGCGAGTGCCAAATTTGGCGCTCGCCAAATGAGTTACTTATGGACATGATTTTCTCAAGAGGATACCAAATTTACACATATTTTTTGTTGTGCTAACCATCTCAATTGCACGTATTTCAATGCAAGATTATAAAAAAAATGTGATGATGTTAGGCTCTCTCTTAGCTATCTAAATATGTAATTTTTTTACGTTTTGATTATGTTAAGGTTTTCATCCATAACTTCTCTTGTTATTGCCTTTATTTTTTGTTAAAAATCAACATGTGCTAGTCTTAGGATAGATTTTTACTTATTCATCAAATCTTGAAACAAATTACATTTTTTTAAACTAGACTCCATTCTACACACGATGAAAAAAAAGAATCAATTTTTTATTAGTTTTCAAAAAAAATAGGAGGGAGCATGCTCAAATTTCATCTTTTTAGGATGTGTCCACTTTGAAAATTCATAAAATATTATATATTCATTAAAAAAATTAGCCGAAAGAATGGTGATAAACTACATGGTGTTAACTAATTTCTCACAATTCAGATTTTTGAAATTCTAAAAACAAGTTAATGAGAAAGGGGGGGACCTCAGACGCTATGCTATTTTTTTGATAAAAATAGGACCTGTTTTGGGCCCCCCTTTTTGAAACCCTTAATCTTCATTATTTAAAAAAAATAGTAGCTTAGAAACTAGACTCAGAGCACTAAAATTCTTGTTCTTGGTGCATCTTCAAATTTTGAGCGTAACTATCTTCATTTTCTCATGCACATCAAATTTTTTAATTGCAAAAAAAAGTGGCATCTTAAGAGCCATTTTTGTGTCACAGCTTGGTGCACTTACCCATAAATCTATATATACTTCATCTACATCCTTTCTTCTTTTATTTCATAGATCTCTCTTTTTTTAATTGTATTTTAAATTAACAAGTAATTACAATAAAATTATTTTTCAATGATAAGAACTATACATACATACATATAAGGAATTTACAATCAAAGAAAGTAATGCTATTCTATGCATATATTTCAACTTTATCAATTTTCTCTCATGTAACTAATTTTCTTGAACATAGATGTTTTAATCATTTACATGTAACTTCAACATTAAATTTACAAAATGATTATCATGTGTCGACATAACAATTACCTAGTGAATGACATGCATATCCCTTACTATGTAGTCACTCATTATTGAACTATAGATAATCTATACTCAAAATATATTCTAAGATGATAATCATGCATTTCAAACTACATGAGTATCCTCTTTTCCTATATGGCAAGTATAGCTGAATGGAAAACAAGTAAAAAGTTCCCCTAAAAAGAGTTCATATCTTTCAACATATGCATGAATTTATTGGGTTGATCAAGTCCAATAACAAGGTACAATAGAATAAAACATGGTAATATTTCTAGGTATCTTAACAATTATAGTAAAGTATTATCATGCATTGAGTACTTTCATAGAGAAATAGTAGGTCTGATATTTCCTTCATGTTAACACTAGAGCAAAGATTGGTTTAATTAAAATGATGATTTTACTAGAACAATTATGATTTGCATGGACTCATGTCTTAAGCTATGAGACTCAACAAGGTCATTGGGACCTCCAAATGATGGATAGAGGATTTATTATTTTACAAGAAAAAAATGAAAATAATTCAACAATTTCTATCATTATATTTTTCATGTAAGGAGGTTCGTCAAAAGAAAACTCTATAGTAGTGATCCCAATAAACCATATAGAATCCTTTTGTTGGACTTCCCATTTTTATCCACAAAGGTAGTCCCATATTTGTCAATTTTCCTATGACACCATTATCTAAAATGTGATTTGGCTTGACATCTCTATAATTGAATGATAACTTTTGAGGACAAGTCAAGGCCTTCACTACATCTTTTAATATTGTTGAAACTATAGACTCTTCAAATGAACATCATCAATAAAAATTTCAACATATTTGGTCAATCTAACCCACCTATATGACATAACTATACATAACCATTTTCCAACCATGAAAGATCAATAAGTATTTTTAAAAATTAGAGGTGGTTTCTCCCCTTCTAAAAAAAAATTGACATGTCCCCATGTATAAGGCTAAGAGAACCAAATTTAAGTTTTATGTTATAGAATATTTTATAACTAATGCAAGATGATATTTTCCAAATTTTATGATGTGAAAATGATTTTAGTACTTGTGGTTTATGGCCCACGATGTACTTAAAATAGATATATTAAAGGAAAGAGTTTGTTTTAGTCACCAAATACATCATTTCCATAATTAATTCTTACCCAAAATTTTACATCATACATCTTATGAAGATTTTTTCTAAGAAAGGAAATTAAAACTCTAAAGTATGATTTTACAACTACTTCACTCATTCAACACCTACAAAATCAATATTCTAAATTGACAATATTTAATATTAGGATGGATAGTGAATTCTTTAATTATTATTATTATTTTTATTAAGAGGGGTAAACGCTTTTGACCCAAAGCTATGAACCGGTGAGGTCACCAATGGGGGACCTCATCCCCAATATAAATTCTCAACAATTACACTCCATGGGGTTTGAACCTTGATGATAAGAATAACAACACAACAACTTAACCATCACACCATGCCATTATTGACAATCCTTTAATTATTATTATTAATTTATATTAAATATAAGGAGAACAGTACAAAGCAACTCAGTTGGGAAACATCAGAGTATACAAGAGGCCTTGCAAAATAAAAAATGACCCAACCTGGACCAAACAAGATACAAGCTTAAACCATCAGGTCCAGGTACATCACAAAATAACAACAGAGCCCGAGATCAGAATATACATATATACAATAACAAATATATCACCATATGTAGCAAACCCATGAACAATGAACCAAGACACAAGGAACACCATCGACCAAAAGCTAATTAGAATGAGCAGAGCTATCACCATCACTAAGAGCCATCAGAGTCTGAGCCACATTAATCTCCTCAGCTGAAAAGTCAGGTGCATTGGCCTTCTACTGTTCCACTAGAACAATAACCACTTCTTTACCTTTGTACAAACTAGGATTGGTTCTTTGCTCTTCTCTAATTTCATCCCTAAAAGCCTGAAGTGCCTTTAAAAACACCTCTACACAAGGGTGGCCCTCTTCCCACATATGACCATATCTGGCATCCATAATATCAATAGAAATTTCCTTGTTCTCCAAGTATTTCCAGAACTTATCCTTTGACAACTCCACAGTGATGAACACCTGCATAGCCACATTATAAAATATGAGTCCCTTGTAAGACTCAGTAAGCAATCTTCTCCTACCTTAAAATTGGTCCTCATTCCGAGATTTCCAAATTGCCCATAAGATCTCAGTAGAAAGGATATGCCAAAATAATGTACCAGTCTTACTTAAATTTCAATTTTGAAGAAAGAGCATATTCACAGAATCTAAATCTCCATTATATCCCCAAATGTTATGAGAAAAATAGAACATGTTCCAGATTTCTTTGGCAAAGATGCAATCAAAGAAAATATGAGACAGGGTTTCAAGTTTCCTACATAAAGAACAAATATCAAGATCATCTGTATTGGATTTATAAGGGAGCTTCTACAAAATCAGAAGCCATCTGAAGCAGGCCTTTTTAGCCTCAAGTTCCTTCTGCCAATTGTTCAAAAAGATTATTTTCCATTGATCCTTGCTCAAATTCATTTGCCAAGATTTATTCATATGTTCAGTAGTATCAACGTGTTCGGTAAGCATTGAATATATATCTTTGACTTTAACATTCATTAGTCTATTGCCATTGTGCCACACAAATTCTTTATAATGGAGGGGATCATTTATGACTTTAATCAAAAACTTGAGATGGCCATAAGCCTCTCTCAACATTGTGTATGTTCTCCAGTGACTTTGAGGAATGTTATATTCAGCACTGAGGGTATTCGAGTCTTTCAAATTTCCATTAATCAAAATATCCTTAAAGAAAAGGATTCCTTTAAGCGCCCAACATTTAGCAGAGCACCCCTGAATAAGAGCCAAGGGTTTCCCCTTGAGCCTCAGGTTCCACCATATAGATCTACTAGCAAAGATGGCCCTATTATCACCCTTGGTGAAATGGCAGTTGGATAAGTGTTTCTTGACAATTTCCCAAGCCTTCCATAAGGTTTTAAAGAGATTGGAACCTGTAGGTGACATAGACCACTCACAACTAAGAATGTCACTGAAGGGAAGGAGTTTCCAAAATTTAGCATGCTTAGGCACAGAATTAGCAATACTATGTCTAAAAAGCACCTTCCATGGTTCCTCCCCATCCAAAGCACCAATCACCCATTTAGAAGCCAAAGCAATACCCTGGATCCTCAAATCCTTTAGCCCCAGACCACCTCTTGCCCTAGAAATGGTACACCATTCCCATTTGACTGGGTGCTTTTTCTTCTTCCCTTTACCATCAGACCACAAAAAATCCCTTATTCTTTTTTGAATAGCATTGATTTGGTAGGAACAAAAAAACCATACAGAGGCAAAATAAATGCTATATGAAGACAAATTTTTCTGACAAATCTGGAATCTCCTAGCAAAAGAAAGATAATGCTTATTCCATTTAGTTAATTTATTCTCAATCTTATCTCTTATCCATTACCACATGTCTTTCAAATTGGGTTCAATAGCAAATGGGATACCAAGGTATCTCACAATTTTTGAGGACCACCCCATTGGATATCATAGCTACAAACCCAATCAGGGGGCTTATCTTTCCACCCAAGAAGGTAAGATTTTGAAGGGGCAATTTTTGCCCCTGAATCAGAGCAAAAGATCTCAAGTTTTTTCATTAGAATTGCAAAATTATCCTCATCAAGGTTCACAAGAAGAGAAGTATCATCGACAAACTAGAGATTGATAAGTTCATTTGAATCCAGTAACCCGATACCTCTTACCCCAGGGGTCAATGAACTATCCCTCAAAATATAATGAAGAGCATCATAGGCAATAACAAACAAAGCAGGTGCAAGGGGGCAACCCTGCCTGATTGATCTCCTAAGGACAATTTCTTGTGAGAGAACTCCATTAATATCCACTTGAGCAAAAGCATCTTGGAACAAAGTCTTGACCATAGAGAAAAAAAATCTGGAAAACCAAATGCTTCAAGGGCCAGAAGCACAAAAACCCACTCAATTTTGTCATAGGCTTTCTCAAAGTCTAACAGAAACATTGCAGCATCTTGAACTGAGTCCCTAGCCCAATTCACAGCCTCCCAACTTGTCACCAAATTCTCCAAGATGTACCTCCCTTTAATGAAGCTAGTTTGGGTTGGATTAATAATGGTGGGAAGAATACTAGCCAGCCTCTCAGCGAATGCTTTTGCCAAGATTTTATAAGAAACATTCAAGAGAGTAATGGACCTCCAATTCTTAACAAGGGTTCTATCTCCCTCTTTAGGAATTAGCTTAATGATTCCTTTGTTAATATTTTTCCCCAGGGAACCTTTCTCAAAGGCCTCCTTATAGACCATGTAAAGATCATCACAAGCCCAATCAATGAAGGATTTGTAAAATTCTTCAGATAAACCATCAGGTCCTGGAGATTTGTCATTTTTGAGGGAGAGAATAGCTCTCCTTATCTCTTCCTTAGAAATTTCTCTGTTCAATTCAAGGCTTGCCACCTTACCAACCCAACTGGGCAAGATCCCCTTGATATAGTCCCTAGCTCGAAAGTAGGACTCATTGCCCCCTTCAGAAGTGAAAAGGTTTTGATAGAAGAGGAAGAATTGTCCTCTTATTTCATCCTGATTCAGAAGGATATTTCCATCTGCATTGATTTGATCAATTAATTCTCTGGTATGTTTCTCCTTTAAATATCTAAAGAAGAATTTGGAACCCTTGTCACCATTCTCTAGCCAATTCATTTTGGCCCTAATTTTCACACCCTTGACTTTGTTAGTTTGAAACCTCCTAAGATTGTCTCTGGCCACAGTGAGCTTATCTACCAGGGAGTTATCATTAGGACACTTTTGCACTTCAGATTCTACCTTGAAAAGACTGTCCTGCAAATAGGTCTTCTTTCTTCTTCTATCCTTTGCCTTTTTCCTTCCAATGGTCTGGAAAAGAATCTTCCACCCTTACACATTCAAGTCCCACCTCTCAATGAGAGATAGTGACCTATGCAACCACTTATTAATGGCTCTGAGAGAGTTTATGGCACATGTATAGTCTTCATCATTAAGAAGGCTAACATTAAGAGAAAACCCATTTCTGGGTCTAGCACTAGAAACAACACCATTTTTAAACACAATTTTTTCTCTAATTGGATGATGATTAGAGAGAGAGTACAGAGTGACCTCCACCTTGCAGCAATCTTTAAGGAGGGCAGCAAAAAAAAAGGCTTTATTTATATAAAATCTATCCAACCTACAAAGAACTCTCTTCCCATTTTTCTGAAAATTAGACCAAGTGAACGAAATGTCTTTACATTCCTTTTTCTGGCCTTCAATGGGATCCTCAAGACTTAATTTAGATTTAAGCCTTAGCCAATGAAATTTCTCAGTCTTTCCAAACATGCCCAGCCCCTCCAAATTTATCCTCCTCTCTTTCCACAAAATTAAAGTCTCCCCCTAGAATCCAAGGGATATCTTGTAGAGTGAACAACCATTTCCAAAGCAAAACTCTATCTTTATAGTCATTAGGAGCATAAATCGAGCAGACACCAAAGCAAACTTCTTTTTTCTTCACAATTACCCAAACAACCTTGTTACAGGGGGAAACACCAGATTGTACCACATACTGGTTCCAATGTTAGTCATCAGAACAACAACCCCACCCTTCCCCTGTTCATGCTTGGTCACAAACTGAGAGGCATCCTTCCAGATTACTTTCAGGTTGGTTTCTAAGGAAAATCCAACTGATTTGACTTCTTGAAGAAATAGGAAATCTATTTCCTTTTTTTGGGTAACCAACCTCTTGACTAAATGTTTTCTATCAGGGGACTTGAGGCCCCTTACATTCCAAGAAAGACAATTAATTTCCATTCCTTTGATCATTAATTGGAAAGCCTTTATCACTCCTAAAATTATCAAAGCACTTAGGCAGCTTATTTTCTGCCTCAATTCTCTTAGCATTGGGTGGAAGGATCACCCCACTAAGTTTCTTTCGTTTATCTTTTAAGAGGGGATTGCCATCTATATCAACATGCAATTTTGTGTCATCCAAAACCTTCTTCTTTCTATACCTCTTGGTTTTTTTAACAAGCACCTCAGTGGGCACTCCTTCCCCATCAGTGGTTTCCCTAGTAGAAAGAATCCCTAGGTCATCTGCAGATTCCATGCCTGATTGGGAGGAAAACCCATCCGAATTGACCAATCCTTCAAGGGGGCTAATAGATACCACTGCCAATTTAGACTGAGTCTCAATCTCCTTATCAAATCCAGAGTTAAGGTTCAAGGTACTACATTCAGGGTTTGGTTTTGAGTCCAACACAACCCCCTTAGGATGGAGTGGCACACCCAAACTGGCCTCATTGCCAGAATGTAAAGATATTGAAATATCATCGGCTTCAGTGGAGCAAACCCCACAATTTTTGAGGTTCAATTCCCCTTCATTCTTATGGGCATTTATTATTTGTAAATCCTTTGTTATGCCAACAAGATTCAAATCTCTAAAATATTTATCATTAAATGAGTAAATCTCTTTCATTAACCTCAGGTCTCTTTATTTTCCTTATTTTATGAAGTGCCAATTGTTGTGCATTAAGCTTACCATTAATAACGGGCTCATTCAAATCATTAGGGCAGGGAGACGGAATACGCTCCCTATCAAAAGTCAAATCCATGACCTCTTCACATTCATTGTTCCTGCTAGTGTTTTTTTCCTGAATTAAGGAATTCATATTTTCTACATAATAGTTGTCAACCTCATTTGCAGAGGTGGTTGTATCATTCTGGTGCTCAATTCTCGAGGGAAGATAGCCTTCCTTTGCCTCCCTCGAGAGGTTAAAATCCCCACCATACTTTGGCGGAACTTGTTTATTATTCTTAAAGTCTCCAGTATCAGATTTTTTATTAATCCTATGTTTAATCAACGAACAATTTCTTCTAATATGCCCTTCTTTGTGGTAGAGATAACATGCACTACAGCTTCTGAGGGTTTCCACAACATAGTTGATGTTACCTGACTTAATTTTAATCTCCAAGATCTGTGGAAGATCCATTCTCAGGGTTAAGGAGACCAAAACCCTCACATCTGAATGGGGAAGAGGAGATTTGGTCTCGTCTATTCACAAAACTTTGCCATAAGGCTAGACCAAAAGAGGTACAAATTGCCATAGCCGAGGGGGAACATTTTTGATAACCAACGATCGAGGGTTGGACAAAGCCAGAACCTCCTCATTCAGTGCCTCTGGAGGCCATGCCAAGGCTCAAAAAGTAATCTTTCCAACAGTCCAAAATTCTTTATTAACAACTTCTTGTTGAAATTTAGGGTTATTAAAGAAAACCACAAATAATCCTTTTTGCACCATTCTACAATAATAAAAATGCAACCCTAACTTCTTTTCCCACACATTTTTGAACCATTCTTCCATATATTTCCTAGTCAGAACCCTTTCAGGATCAACATCCGCAAAGAAAATAGCAGTCTTAGAGAGCCTCACATCCTCCTCACAAATAGCTTTATCCAGTTCTCCATTCGGAACCAAGACAGATTTCAAAGGAGGAGACAAAGAATGCTTACCTTGCCCCTCTTCTCCATCATCTGCTAGCGGATTAATCCAGTCAGCAACAAACTTTGTGCCCTATGGAAGACACTCACGCTCGCCCACCACTATATCTCAGAATGACTTAAGGGCCTCGCTGGAAGCCGAGCCTTTTAAGGAATCTCCAAGGGGAATTGTATCCCCATTCATTATGACCAACAACCCTCGAAACAATCACACACATGCCTCGACATGGAAGAAAAGATCAACAGGAGGAGCCCGTAAATGTACACCACACCAGAGCAAAGGAAAAGATCACTCCCACACTATGCAGTACAACATGTACTCCGAAAAATGATTTAGAATCATGGAGGAGGGTCGAGCCTCCTCCACAGGTGCCCAAGGACACCCACAAAACAAACAAACACACACACGCCCAAGTTGCAAAGCCCCTTTTTCCCCCTTCAAAAATATGCCTAGAACATATTTTGTCTTATTATTATTTTAAAACAAGCATTAACTTATATCCTTGTACTTCTATTAAAATCCATATATTTATTTATTGTTGTAATGTAACACAAAACCATTAGTATGATCAAAATATCATATTCAAGTGTACTCGACAATTATAAATTTGTATCATACTTGCTCCATAGTTTAATAGAATGTAATAAATCTATGTATGATATGTATCATATGTGACCATAAACACATGTTATTCACTAATATCAAGTGTTGGTCAATCCCACTAAGACACATGAACAACTCAAATAAAGTTGTATCAACATTTTCAGTTACTGAATTGTTATAATAAGTGTTTGCTTTCATGGCCAAGATCAAGGTTGTAATGGCAGATAAAGTAAATCTTTAATGGCCAAGATCAAGGTTGTCTTGACGGATAAAGTAAATCTCTCACTGCCTCCAATATCCTAGCCATAGAAGATACACATAGAGGCAAGAAGGCAATATGGAGTTGGAAGGAAGAATTCAATTCTTTGGTGTCCACATTTGTTGACCCTCTATTGAAAGATGAGAAAGTGTATGTAGTATTATTCAATCATTGCTTGAACAAAATCTTGATTCTCCAAATAGACATGGGCAGTTTCATTAAAGTGGTTAAGGAAGCATTGAACTCTCATCGGTACCCGTACACAAGAAATGAAGGTGTAGGGATGGGTGGCATGGAATGAAATGGGCCAAGCATTCATTCATTCATAAAAATATGGTAATGTAGAGGATTTTCACAAATTATTTTCAAGAGTCATGATGTGTGTCAATAAGAAAATGGTTACCAAGTGATCAATATCATTGACCTTGACACAATGAGGCAGAATTTTAATATTAAACACGGTCCCTTGACTTTGTGCATAAGTTAGCATAGTAATAGAACTTGCATAGCTTGAATAAGTTGGAGTAAAGAGATTGGTCTACTATTCTGGAGTTAGTGGGTGCTTTGTTGGACATCTGACTATAATTAGTAAAATTGTTTAAATAAAGTTATTAATACAAGGTGTAGTTGAAGACATCAATTACCTAGAGGTCCATAAAATTGTATATGATATTTGGTAGTATAAGATTTTATAGATATTACCATTGCTGCTTGTGATTTCCTAAGTCATGTTTTTTTGCTCTATTTTTGTGCATTATTTTTTATATTGTTGCACCAAGCCTTTCCTTATGGCCTATATATCCATATGTGGCCTCTCTTTAAAATCATGTGCTCTGAACTTCAACATCCTATATAGGTCAAAAACTAGCATGCATGCCAAACTAAAATTTAAAAAAATATGCTTTTGTTAAAATATAGACACAGAATGGAGATCTCAAGTTCGAGATGTAATGAGTATGCAGAGAAAAAGAGGCATTAATTTAAGAACATGTTACTAGAAGATAAAATGCTTTCAACCCAACCTGAATGTGATGTGTTGTATCTCAAAATTGTATTCATGCAAATCTTATTACTGCTAGCCACTTTACATGTCAAGAGCAGACAGTCCTTCAAATAGTCATGTTGCATGCACATTTTTATTTCTCCACCCAACTGGAAACTATTATGAAACATAAGCATCAATTAAACAATTTGTAATTCAATTTTGCATCTCAGAGAGGCATAATGGTTGTCTTGGTAGAAGAGAGAAACTTTGAATCATGAACCAATAAAAAGAGAGGGAGCCCAATAAATGAAACTAAAAGATAGGATAACCATAACCATTCCTATGCAAGCATATTTGCAAAGAAGGGACCGTAGGGTGGAACAATGATTGTTAGGACAAATCCATTATTAGGATAGTTTTGAGAAGCGAATCTCATTAAACTTTAATACCCGAAAGAGGTAGTGATAAGGTGGATACAAGGATGACAATAAAGGTCATGACTTATGATTGTTTTTTCTTCTGCAAGGATTCCACCTGCACGACACCATACATATCTATTTTGACCTGCAAACATTCATGCTCCACCATTACCGGTGTCCCTGATCCCGACATGAAGAAAATTTACTAGCTGAAGGATAAGTGTCCAACTTCCTATACTCTGTGTTTTCCTCCTTTAAGGTTTAGCGACCCATACTTTGAATAGTTCGTGATAGGCTCGTGGCAAGGTTTGTGAGCAGCGAGGGAAATCTCCATTAAAAAAGTTATCTCAAACAAGGCATCAAAGGTGCAATTTGTTGACAAGGCGCAAGATGGATTAAAAATCATGAGATCTTCCATTGTTTCGATTCGTGTAAAATTGTAGGCTTCAACCTTTCATCAACACCGACTTGCCATTATTTGGCTATGTGCAAGCAACAAAGCAATCAACCTGAAAACTATCAACTTTATTAGGATGATGGATGCCATTGAAGTTGGACTCCTATTTACTCGATTGGAAAGTGTTAATGCCTATTAGGGAGGGACACACCTTTAGCTATCTACAATGGCCTTCCTACATGAAGATATCTCGTTATGGATGAATGTGAAAGGGAAAGCATATTCAAGTTAATTGAGGATTTAATTTTGGTCTTTGTGATTTTAACTCCATTATAGACATCATTTTATTTCATATGATGCCTCGTAAATTAAAGTCTATCAATTGACAATTCGGAGTATATTATCTTGGATGCCAATGGTCTCTTTTAACTGAAATAAATCCACCCTTTGGGTTGACTTTTAATATAATTTCTTAACCATATAAACATCAATCTATTAGTCATACCCATTGTGGATAATTAACAGTAAGAATAAAATAGTTATAATAGTGAATATAGTTTTTTGAGAGATAAAAAAAAAGGGGCATATCACTTGGACTCAACACATCTTATGGACATGTTTTTTGAGGAGTTAATATATTAAAGAAAAAACAAATACCACATTCTAAAATATCAAATATTGTAGGATGATACAAGATGATAGGATATGTGACCTAATAAAGTTGATAGGATATAGTAAGAGAGTAAAAGAATAAATTGATGTATAAGATAAATATAGAGGGAGAAAGGATAAAAGTAAAAATATTGTGTAAGTATCTTACGTGTGGAAGTATGTATCCGTTTAGATTTGATGCTTGTTGTTTAATTAATCTATCTTTTGTATTATACTAGATTTAACCCATGTTTAGGCTCTGATACCAAATGTGATGTTGCTTTTCTCCAATTCCCATTTCAATAGTAGTAGTAGATTCAATATAATAAATATTAGAATTAAGAAAATTGGAGTTAAGAAATATTATCAAAATACATATGAATAATCAATGTAAACTATAAACATGTGATAACATAATAAATGAAATTACATAGATTAATCATATTAACATCAAAATCATATAGACAATAATCTCACTAATGTTGAATCAATGTTTCAATGTTTTTCAATACTTATCTATAAATATATTTTGAGAGGCTACAATCCGACACTCAGACGCATGGTTACAGGTCTAGGCTTTTCCGGACACAAACACCCTCGAAGGAACTAGTTCTTGCACAAAACCAACATGCCTTTATGGCATAAACATAGCCCTAGCTAGGACACTCCTGGGTGTACATTATACCCTGAGTTGGACACACGCTATGTGCCTATAATGTTCCCTTTTTCCTAGGTAGTGATCAAGCACAACGATTAGTCTACTAATTGGTCCCCGTAGGCTAACATAGTGTTCAAGGGACCCTTTTGAGGGTAGTCTTTGGTTCAACAGTAGACCCTTCAGTGCTTATTTCAGTATTCTTCAGCTCTTCATCCTCGTTTATTTGTGGTGTGCATTCCAGAGGCCATACAGGAGACTTTGATACATACTTACTATTTATAGTAAGTCACTAGTATGGTCAGTTGGCAGAGTGTCTATATTTGGCATGGTAGCATATTTATATCCCAAAGTCATATTGGTAATATTGGTCCTATGCAAATTTAGTATTAATAACGTCAAATAATAAAGTGTGTTATTTAAATATATTAAAAGGGGACTTTATATTTAAAGGATATAAGTGATTTTGATGCGTGCTTTATAATATAAACTTAAGTGCCAATTTAAAGGGAGATATAAGTGATTATTAAAGTGTACTTTATATTATAAAGTTGTGCATCAAAAAGGAGGAAAAAGGAAATGAAATTAAAGTAAATTAAATGAGATGAAGTCAAATGCAAATTAAATATTATAAAAGGGCATTTGAAGGTCATTTTGGTAATTCTGGATTATTATTCTTGTTTGGAGAAATTTGGAGAAGAGCCTCAAAAAGGGTTTGTTGGTAGTTTGAAGATTCAAGCTTTCTTGAGGATGAAAACCTTAGATAGGACAATGTCTACAGGTATGGAAGATCACCCAAGAGCAGTCTGAGAGATAATCTTATTTCAAAGGTTATCACAGAGCTTCATCAAATTCCTAGAGATCATCCTTCAAGGTTTTACAGAGCTTTCAAGATCAGAAGTTTTCATCCAGGTATGAATTTTTACAATGTAATTTCATGGCATTAATAAATCTAATATAATAATATATTTTTGCTTCAACATTTCTTTGTTCTACAATTTTATGCATTATCTGGCAATTTCTTCAAAACATAAAACTAAAAAAGTTTCATACAACAACAGTTTCAGTTAGCAAATATCTTAGATCAGGGTGGGATATTTCAATGGTATTAGAGTGGTTTTCTGCCATCCTGTGTTGGGAAAACATTTCATGAGCAAAAAGAAAATTTTCAGAATTTAGGGTTTGAGAATTCATTAGGAAATTGCAGGCTCTGATCAAGTTCTCAGAGTATTGGTTTCTACAGGGTTGATTTTATATTAAGAGAATATACAAACAAATAAGAGGAAAATAACAAAATTGTTGCTAAATAAGATGAATTCATAAGGGATAAAATATTTGTCCTCTAGTGAGCAACAACCAATTTTGCAAAGGGGAAATCATGGAATTTCATTAAATCGAAGCTGAAGATAGATCATAGGGAGGAATCAACTATACTCAGCATTGGGAATACTAATAGACATGGAGTTGAAATATTTGTTGAAATCACAGGTATAAGCGAAGGGATCTTCGTGAAGAATAATATTTGAAGAGTACTTGATTCATTCTTTTTAGTGTCATTAGACTTAAGTAAATATTGAATTGTCTTTTCAAGAAAAAACTGGAAAAATCATGGCAGTCACAATAAGACAAGTGCACCAGCAAAGGGACAAGCAACTACAAATTTTAAAGAGTTGCTAGCTAATCCTTCACCAAAGAATATTTAAAGAGAAATCATTACCTTAGAAAAGAATCATTGACTAACACTTTCATGGTAGGCAAGACCTTCGAGAGACCAATCAAAGTTGAGTCACTAGCTAAATAAGACAATCAAGCCAATTCAAAGACCATTAGGTGTTGGTTGCTAGCCTTCTTCCCATCGCAAGCTTCTAATATTTTTGTGTTCCCTTGAATGAGCTACGATTCATGATAGGAAGAGGCCATGTAGGATTAGAATGTCCTGAGCTAACGTGGAATGGTGTAGAGTTGATAGAATCAATTACTCAACAACCTATTTGTGAGGAGCATTGGAATATATGGTAGTCGAGCCTTTGATTTAATCACCATCTTCATCCAAAACTACAGTGTGGGATTAAATATTGAATATATGCTTGGATGAAGGGATTAGTGGTGATGTGGAGCTAAAGAGACAAGATGTGAGTCTTAGTCAGGGTTGCACATGTATTTTGGAAGTCATTATTGGTCTAAGAAGAAGCATTGGTAATCAAGGAGTTAAGGCATGGATCTGCCTGGAGTTTCTAGGTGGTTTGCAAGCAACTTTAGGTCTTATTTTGTCTTGGTCAAACTTCTTAATAGGTCTAATATTTATTAATATTCTTCTTTCTATAGTTAATCTTTTCATTGACAAAAAGTTTTATCTCAAAATCATATGGTTGCATTCTAAACTAAAGTGAAATTTTAGAATGCTATAGCTCAATTTGAGCACTTTGTTTATGCAAATCAGTTAGTAATTTGGTTTAGAACATCTGTGTTTAAGGAAGCAACAATATATATCTATTGTTATATCACTATATGTCAAACATGCCCGAAAGAAATATATTGTAATACTTGATTTCATATTCTATTTATGCATTCTTTCAAATACATTTACAATGCTTGCAAAGAAATTAAATTAGTTTGATAAAATGGTATGTCTATCAAACTAAGTAAATCACGTAAAATTATACACAATACAGAAGTGCTTCTTACATAATATGTCATATTAAGTATTGAAAAAATTATTGTTCAGACAAATAGGGTAAGACACTCATTGGGACAGCTTTAGGGGTAAAATAATAGGTATAGAGCAGAGGCACAGTTTTAGGTAAAAGATGACTACAAAGAAGTCTATATCTAATTTGTTATTAGGACTCTAGACTTATGAGGGACCCAAACATCAAGGGTTATTGTTGGACATTGTTAAAACCCAAACACAAGGGAGAGGCTAAAAATAAAATGTTAGAGCCCAAGGCAAATGGAAATGAGGATTCCAAAGAAATAATCCAAAGGGTAGCAAAAATGAGTTAAGTAAACAAAACCTTTGTTCTACTTGCAAGGGGCCTTGGGATTCGAATCACCTACGCCCAAACAAATGGGTGGAAGAAAAAGGGTTCAAATCTGAAGTGGTAGGTGATGAGGATGCCATACTTCATGATGAAAGTTTGGTAGAGTTCCAAGATGATGCCTTGGATGTACATGCATCTATTCCAGAAGAGGAAAAGTACGATGAGGATGTCGAATCAACAACTTCTAATATTTCATTTGAGCCATCCTCTGAGGTTCATAACAACAGTATAATTGATGAGGATGAGTGCAATGTTGATGGCACACATGATGATGTTCTCCACTCTGTTAATGATGGTGATCAACATCCTATCATAGTGCTAATTATAAATCAAAAATTTTATGTGGAGATGATATGTCTCAAGGGTCTCAACATTTCGCAAGGCAATTGAAGGTGAATCAAGGCATGATTACTACAACCATAGAACACTTTGATGTTGCTCAATAGTTGATGCCAAACTGTTGTTGGAGGACTCCAAAAACACATGAGCACTTTGATGGTGATCTTTCCCTTGCTGAGTTTCAAGCACTCAGAGATGCATTGGGGGTAATAAAAATAATTACCTACAGCTACTATCAGACAAATACCATCTTCTTGTGCTTAATGGTATTTATTATGATGCACTAAAAGGGAAAGAGGAGGAGGTTGATGATCTCACTCATGAGCTTGAGATCACCATGAAATCTTTGAAGAGCACTCAAATGGCCCTTCAAGAGTCAGAGTCTCATATTGATGAACTTATCATGGAGTTAAGCTTGGCCAAGTATACATCAGCTACAACTATAATTCAACTATCTATGGAAGCCATTGGTGATGAGCATACATCCATAGATTGTGGGAATGTGTATATTGAGGATGTGAAAACATCCATTTCATTTAAAGGTATATGTGACACCAATGGGATGAGTGCATTGGATGAGCATAACAAGGAATAGTTTGTTGCAGCAGGTGTTCTTGAAGATGAACCCATTTCAGGTGATGAAAAGGTGGAATCTACAGAGAGTTGTGTGATCGATCACAACACTATCCCATCTTCTTTATAGGAAGAATTTAGGGTGTCATCTAGTGGGGATATTGGTTTCCATGCTGATATGTTTCCCTCTCCTAAAAGTAAATTAGAAAATTCATTTCATACAACTAGTTGTGATCAACAACCTCGTGATTCATAAAGATGGAAGGATCAGCTAAAGGTCACTGGAGACAAGGTTGATCAAGCTCTATCTCATTTTACTTACATAATTTTTTTGAGTACCTCTTGCGGTCAGAAAAATTTGAGGAGACACGGTACATGGCCTCTACTGGAACTTCTATTTGAAGCTTGTATACTATTAGGCATGCTTTGGAGGAAATAAAATCATATTACCTCTAGTTGCTTTCAGATAGAGACCTTGCTATTGGGTTCGCAAAGAGGAATTGTAGAGAGGACTTGCAGAGCATCTATCCAATTAGTGCTTCAGAATCGGAGATGTGAGCCACCTCCTAATTCAGATGATGAGAGTTATGAGGCAAGTGTTTTCAAGGACTTTGTTGGTTAGTCATTAACGTAGGCAGGTGCATTCCATCTCAACTGCATAGTAAGGAGTGCTCATCACTTATCTTTTAGTCCATGCACAAATGATTTGATGGTGCGTAGGTGTGGGTTAGCTCATAATTCATATCATTCAATGTGGGATGGAGTGCTTCCATCTCTAGAAGATGGAACTAGAGACTGCAGGTATCCAACTCTATTATTTTTAGATGGTTGTTTATAGGGTCAGGGATCAGATTTTCATCATGTTGATGTGTTCTTGGCAGAGTTTGTGACTTCCTTGTTTCAAGAATTTCCATTAGAGGTGTGGTTATAGTGAAGTTGTGGTATTAGTGAGCATGATGGCTTGGTTAGCTCCTCCCATAGCGATGGAGTTCTACTCCATAATTTGGCAAGGGACAATTGTTTTATTACATTGGACCAGGAGTTCTTTCACAATCCTTGGAGGACAACAATTGTACATGAGTTTGGAGGAGAGTTATATTATTTCCTCATCATGGGAGTGAAGCATAGGGATGGTACTCCATCATCTTATGAACCTGGTGGTATCTTTTACATCCCCATAGGTTGGTCTTGTAGTTTTGAGTATGTTTTTTTTTCTATATCAGCAACCCAGGAGGAGCAATTGCACATCTTTCGACACCAATGAGGGGTAGACATCACATCTATAGGTGGCTTGTAGAGGATAGAGAGAGGTGTTGTGATACATACACTTCAAGATACTTTTATCTCCTCATGTTCAATGGATTTGAGGTTCTGATGTGTTGGGATCCATGTGGTAATAGGTTTGGCTTGTTAGTTGAGTTGGATCCCCATATGTTGCTTCACCACTTTTAGCACAATGAAGATTATATAAATGTAGTGAAGTGGAAGTCAATAGGTGATATGTATGGCAGACTTCCATTATGGTTATGGAATCCAAGGATTTCTTGGTTCGGTATATTGCTCTACATTGAGGTAGTTGTTCACAGTAATGATGAGCATGTTTCTATTTCTATACCTAGTAGATGTAGTAGATAAATTGTTGGGTATTCTACATATTGATTTTGGATCCTAGTATTTAGGTGGCAGGCCAGGGCATACAGGTTAGGATTACTTTCGGACAAGCAATCTTGGGGAGGGCAGACTGTAATGTCCCCTTTTTCTAAGGCAGTGGTCAGGCACAAACGGTTAGTCTACTAACTAGTCCCCGTAGGTTAACAGAGTGTTTAGAGGACCCTTCTAAGGGTAGTCTTTGGTTCAACAACAAACCCTTTAGTGCTTATTTCAATATTCTTCAGCTCTTCATCCTCGTCTATTTGTTGTGCGCCTTCCAGAGGCCATTTAGGAGACTTTGATACATACTATTTATAGTAAGTCACTGGTATGGTTAGTTGGAAAAGTGTCTATATCCGACAGGTATATTTATATCCTAGAGTTATATTGGTAATATTGGTTCTATGCCAAATAATAAAGTTCGTTATTAAAATATATTAAAAGGGGACTTTATATTTAAAGGATATAAGTGATTTTGATGTGCACTTTATAATATAAACTTAAGTGCCAATTTAAAGGGAGATATAAGTGGTTATTAAAGTATACTTTATATTATAAAGTTGTGCACCAAAAAGGAGGGAAAAGGAAATTAAATTAAATTAAATTAAATGAGATGAAGTCAAATGCAAATTGAATATTATTAAAGGGCATTTGAAGGTCATTTTGGTAGTTATGGATTATTATTCTTGTTTGGAGAAATTTGGAGAAGAGCTTCCGAAAGGGTTTGCTGGTAGTTTGAAGATTCAAGCTTGGGGATGAAAACCTTAGAGAGGACAATGTCTACAGGTGTGGAAGATCACCCAAGGGCATTCTGAGAGATAATCTTATTTCAGAGGTTATCACAGAGCTTCATCAGTTTCTTGGGGATCATCCTTTAGGGTTTTACAAAGCTTTCAAAATTAGAAGTTGTCATCTGGATATGAATGTTTTCAATGTAATTTGATGGAATTAGTAAATTTGATATAATAATATATTTGTGCTTCAACATTTCTTTGTTTTGCAATTTTATGCATTATCTAGAAATTTCTTCAAAACACAAAGCAAAAAAAGTTTCATACAATAGCAGTTTTAGTTAGCAAATATCTCAGATTAGGGTGGGATATTTCATTGCCCCTTCTCCAAATGTTTAAATACCCACCCATGACCTTAATCTTCACTCTTTTGTGCATTTGTGTTTCTCTCTCCAATTCCTTTCTTTTTCTCTTCTCTCCCTAAATGTTCTTCTTCCATGTCTTTCCCAAGTCTCACATGAATGACTTATATATCCTTTTAAGGGGTGGTTTCCAAACCATCACACCCTTTCACAAAGGTTACCTTTTAATAATTATTTAAATAAATAATTATTCTTCCTTTTAAAGAGTGTTTATACATATTCTTTATTAATCTCTTTTAGCCAAACGATCATAGCATCCTTTATTTTCTATCTCCCTTTTAATTCTAAAGGGTTATTCATATATTTCTCTTCTCTTGGGGAAAATGTCATATAACACATTCAAAATATTTTATTCCTTTTTCATGTATACATGTTTCTATCATGGCTCATTTTGTAATTCCTAAGTCTTCAAATTTGACTCTATCGTCATTGACACCTTCCATAAGGCTTTATCACCATTGAAACTTTCTGTAAGGGTATCGAGTTCTAATTATTTTAAAGTTATTACTTGGACTAAGAGCACATTCATATCAACCACTTGCATGGAACTTGAGTTTTTTTTTAACACTTGTCGCAATTCAACATTGGCTTACAGTCTTGTACAATTTTCATAGAGTCCATCTTCATCTTTGGCACTTACTCTAAATCCATTCCTATGGTGTTTTGAGTTATCATCTTCAATTAGTCTTGTAACTCCTAATCATATTATGACACCTCTTAGCACTGATATGGAAACAAGTGATGATCATCTACATATCTATATCTTGCATTTTCTTACCTCACATTCTTTTTCAAAATTAAAAAAATATTTTACATTCACCTTTATGTATGTTTCTTCCTAGGGGGAGAAATGTTGTTCAACGATCATGGATCATCTTTAGCATTCAATATCAACCATCTACTATTGCCACAATAGACCACACATTGAGTGGGCTACATATTCCTTCTCCTTCTTTCTCTTTTAGAAGGATTTTTTTCCTTGTGTAGGATTAAATATAATTCTCAATCCTTTGAAAGAAAATATTTTATACATGGGTGCCTAACATGCCTACATATTTATTAGGACTCACTCCATTTATTGTATCCACCTAAGGTGCACTTATGTGAGGTGTTGGTGCATATATAATTTCCTTGCATCTAGTTAATTATTTTATTGCATTGTGTGCAAATAGGGTATGATAATCTAACTTAGGTAAGTATCAACTTAAGCATGTTGTACACGTGACTTGTATTTTTCTTATTTGGTGGAGATGTCCTATTTATGTGACCACATCTCCTATTATCCCACATTGATTATACATTCACATCTCTTGGCGGTGTATCTTATACATCCATTCTTTCTCTCACATGAACAATCTCTCATCTTGTATATTTTTACATTGCATATTTTTGTATAGAAATTAGAATATCTTATAATATTTGTCTTTTGGGTTTTCTATGATTAACTGTTCGACATTGTTGATCTTAGGTGGCTACCTTAATATCCATATCTTACAAAAATTCTCTCTCTAGGGAGTCATGGAAATTTGAGCCCTAGAATCCACTAGCTATTCAACTTCATATCCATGCATAGTAAGAGCCACAATAAATACATATTTATTTTATTCATTTGATTCCTTCAAATATGAACAATAATTAGGCTACTCCTTCGATTTATCTTGTAGTTCTTCTTGATGTGGTTGATTTTCGCTAGTTCTAATAGGACTTATCAAAATTTATGTGGTTCTATTCCTTTTCTAAAAATTCTGAGCATTCTGGTAGTCATTTGTTGGTGGCTAGGGTTTGCTAAAACTCTATATTTAGGGTTCTTCCAAGGTTTAAAGCCCTTCTTAAGCCCCAATAATCTTATGCCCTAGCCTTTCCTTTTATTTGTTTGTTGACTTGTAATAGCTAGTACTCGGTCATATTAGTAACAACTTATGCCTTTGAAGTCATTCATTCACCAACCCTTTTGAACTCCTAGTTCATTCGGTTGCTCAAGCTTTTAATGATCATTAAAAACCTTTTCTGCAAGTCCTTGAAATATTTTATCCTGAGTATAAAGTTTGAAATCTAGGGTCTAAAGTTCAAGTTATGTCCTATTCTTTCATCAACCTAGCATGACCCCCTTTTGAATCATAACCTTATGCACGTACTTGAAAATTCTTTAAGTTACCCATTGGGTGGGCACCATGCTGCCAAGCGTTTACTTGCTATTGATTCTACTAGCCTGTGCTTAATATTTTATTCTTTAAAAATTATCTGTGGAACCATGAGAGGGCACCATGTGTCCTAGTTCTACGATGGCTTATGGCAGACCCAAGATCCAAGAGCTATAAAGGCATCATGTGGCACAATCTGGGTCATTCCCCACCATTCTGCAGGGAGCCCTTTATGTACAGGCATAAAGTGAAAGTTAAATGGTGCACATTTTGAGAAACATGGCAAGATATGATGGCTTTCTACAATTTAGGGGGCCTCAAACTACCACTCTAATGTAGGACCACTGAAATGTGGGGAGGTGATGCATGGACGTCGACATATTTAGAGATGACGGGGCCCTTGGTGACTTGTGTTGTAGCCAAACCAAATTTTTTGCTTCATTAAGGATTTTTTCTTAAAAGAGTCTAAACCTTGTTAAAATGATGTCAAAATACAGTTTTTGGGCAAGTCAAGTATAGACTTTGGTCAGTGTCATGTCAGTCATCAACAACAATTGGTCAATACTTGGAGATCAAAACCTAAACTTGGGACTCAAAGCAGGACATGTTATGATGGAGAAGTGCTTCACGACATAATTATACTCCTACAAGGTCAATTTAGTGGCCAGAACAGTGTTTACGGAGGCAAAAACAGATGAAGACATTTTGTAGAAAGTAAATTTGCATCTTTGTAGCCTAGGGGCGCCCTTCTTTTTGAAGGCTTAGATTTGGTTGCATGTGCTTGCAAATATGTTCAATTTATTCATAATTAGTCCAGCTTTCTGGCTAGCTATTAAGTGAGGTCATCTGAAGTGCAAAACTTCGACAATTGAAGTCAGAAGCTGAAGGTACGAGGAGGTTGTATGTTACAGAGGACCATCAAATTTTAGTTTCTACACCCTTGTAGCCCAAGGGCACCCTTGAATTTGACCTCTCAAATGGATGAATTTACAATTTTCGTCTGCTAGAGATCTTTTCTAATCCAGTTTAGCTCTGCAACGCACCACACCAGTTCATGAGATGATTCGACATTCTGAGTGATCATGGCAGAGGTTCTACCGAGAATGTAAATTAGAGGGTGGAAAAATGTAGAAATACACACCTGTACCTTTGTAGGCCAGGGGCGCCTAGCCTTTAGGCCTATCAGATGGGGTTTTTAGCTGTCACAGTCTTCACGTGACTTGTGCGGAATTACTCTAGCTATCCAACGAGTCCAGCCATTAGCCTTCGGGATTTGGAAAACACTCATACATGAAGGGTCAATGTAGAACGTTGAAGAAATCAAACAACTAGGAAAATGGCTAAGTATGGAAAATACACATCCCCTTGGAAAAGGCACCCTTCTTTTTGAGGTCTTAGAAGCAGTTTTCTCACTTCGTCACCTTGAGAGACATCTCTTGTAAGTTGTTCTAGTTACGTAGAGAGATTGTCGATGCGTGAATCAGAGCACTCCAAATCCCAGTGTCAGGGGTCAAAGTATGGCATCTAGATGAAAGTTACACTTTTGTTAAATTAGTGATTGCGCCTTCATAGGCTAGGGGCGCCCTTGCTTTTGGGGTTCTTAATGCAGCTTTCAAATGCCTTCCATACAACCATTGGTTGTGAAATTATTCTAGTCATGCAATGAACCTATCATCCAGTTAGTAGGCTTCATCATTTACTAGCAACAGTAGTTTGAAGCGTCAAATGGAAGATTAGAGAAATGGCAAAATCTGGAGACCTTGCATCAATTTAATCAAAGGCGCCTAATTTTTTGAGGTGTCAAACGTTGATTTTAGCAGTTGTAACTCCCTGAAAACATTTCATCTTTGCTCTGATGGATTTGTGATGGATATCTCAGTTCAGTCACAACATCACTCAGGCATCCAAAAATCAAAGTTGAACATGGGCAACTGTAACTTTTAGTGAGCTATAAAATAGGAAGTTAGCGAAAAATCTCCTAAATTTTGTAAATGGACACCTGGAGAGTCAAATTTAGACTTTTTGGAATTAGTAGATTTCGTTGAGTGCATGCAGATGCTGGGATTTTTGTTAACTTATTAAAATAATATTTAATTTAGTTTTTTGCATGCAAAGCATTAAAATGGTGATTTTCTTCAATAATTAAATATTGACGCCTCTTTAATGTTAAATTACAAATTTGCATGTAATGGTAACTGAATATTTTAATATTATTTTATCTCCAGGACTCCGATTCAGTGTTAGTCAAACTGGAAGGGGTCCAATCAAAAGACTTCTTTTTTTAGTTAAGGTTTATTCTTGTAGTTGGCACCATTAAGCAAAGAATTCTTCCATGTATTCAAGATGGCGTCCATTCTTCTCTCACATAGTTGAAGACCAAAGCAATTTTTTTCACTTGTGTGGGCGAATTCTTCAACATTCAACATTTGAAGACACTATAGAGATTGTTCTTAGATTTCTTTTGCAAGTACAAGTCCATATTTATCAACAAACATAAAGACAAGATGGCGATTTTAGCAGAAGAAGAGCATTAAAAACTTTTATCTTCTGTCTTAAATTATTTTATTTCTTGTCTTAATTTCTTTCACATGTTCGAGAATTTGGCACCTTTTGACAAAACAAATCATCTGGGCTGGTTCAGGATAGCTTCCTCTACAAAACCCATGTGTTAGAATTTTTTAGGAAATTTTTCTCCAGAGCATCGATTCTCAAAGCTTTGATTTTCTCAATTGAAATTCCTTTGCATGGTGGAGTAAAAGTCAATATTTTTTGAATTTGACGTTATGGGTTGTCTTAGAATCATCTTCTGGACAAAACCTATATTTCAGATTTTCTCACAAAAATTGCCCCCCACAACCCCTATTGCCCCCAGTTGCTTTTTTCAGAAAATCTCTTGCATGTCAAGCTAAATAATGTTTTTTTGTCAGTTCTAGACAAAACCCACGTTTTAGAATTTTTCATGAAAATTGCCCTCCAACAGGCTATTTTTAGCCTTAGCGGGTGACTTTTTGCTTTCCAAAGAAAGTTGTCAGAACATAGCCATGTTTACAGTCAACAGGAAAGTTTTTCAAAGTGAAAATCACACAGATTGAATTCAAGACCAAATCGGTCTTAATTCATGATTTCATTAGAAAAGCTGACACCAATTTGTATCAAGTGCATTCAGAGGGTTGACAGTCGTAGTCACTCAAGTCCATATGGTTTCATGCCTCATATGGTTGATTGTTTTCCAAGGCCGGTTTAGAGGGTTGATACCATTGGAATTTTTCATGTGCAACAAGTTCATTTGCATTTCTCACAATCAGAGTGTTCACAGTCAAACTTCGCAGTTTCGTCATGCAACACTCTTCCATAGAGAAAAGCGTGAAAAATGTGAGAAGCGTCAAAAGCATAAAGTTGTAGAAGAAACAGTGGCCATCACTTTAGTTATGGAGCCACCAGAGTTACTAGTCAGTGAAATGCCAGTTTAAGTGTGTGGAGATTTCGAGGATTGCTTGAGTTGTTGACAAGCAGTGAATTGATAGTTATAACATGTGATGCTCCTGATAATCATACAGTTAGCAACCTCATGGAGGGGTTACTTGCTTGAGATCATGGCTAGTAAACTCTAGGTCCCGCCTTTCAGGATAGACATCAGACACAGTAGTTAACTTGATGCTTCTTTTCGAGTTAACTCGTTGCTCCACATCTCATTGCATGTCTATCTTGGAATTATCTATGTACAGTTGGAGTTTTCATTTAGGGTTTTTGTTAACTAATAGTAGCTTTCCAGTTAACTTTTCTTTCAATAAGGATGTGTATGCTTGCACATTGTCCATTCAGATTAGATGTATCGGTTAACTGATGGTAGCTTTCCAGTTAACTATATAGTTTGCTTTATTAGGGTTTAGCAATAAAATCTTGCATGCTTGCAAGACTATAGTTGACTCAAGGCGATTTTAGGTTTCCCTACACCTTTCAATGTCTATAAATAAGAGCTTTCAACTTATTTGTGATTAACTTTTGCACAAGAGAGTAATGTATGTTGAGCCCACCTTGCCTGTAATATTGCTTTTTTTGTATTTGTTCACGAGTTTTTATTATGATGATAAATTGTTATGCCACTTGGGTTTCATGCTATTATTATGGTGAAAGCTTATCTTAGTTAAACATAGTGGCTAGTTTGATCATAGATTGTATGTGTGTTTCGTCTATGCAATTTACTATCCTAGTTGGCTATCCTTTATGTTTTGTTTCTAATAAGCCTATTCGGATGAGCAAATAGTTAAGCCCACCTTGCCTTCACATTGTGAATTTGTACCTAAAGCTTATCGTATGATGTGTGTGATAATAAACCTATTCAACCAAGCAAATAAGTTGAGCCCACCTTGCCTTCACGTTGTGAATCTGTACCCAGTTTATCGTGTATTTTTCGTTTCCAATAACTTCTTCCCAACCAAGCAAATAGTTGAGCCCACCTTGCCTTAATGTTGTGAGACTATACCTGAAGTTTATCCTATAGAACATTCCTACTTCATTTCCTCATGCTCTATTTTCTTGAGTGAACTGGATAGATTTAAAGTAGTTAGTTTAGTTGTATTTAATGATCTGTGAAACTAGAAAATCCTTAGTTGCAACATTCTTGGTTTTCTTAACCTTGTGCCTCTTCTAGCTGAGAACAAAAAGATAGGACTTAGATTACTTTTCTTTTCCACACATTCCAACACTACGAGGGAGCTTCCCCTCCTAATTTGAAGAGCACTTGTTATGCAGTGTGCATAGTTGTTTGTACCAACTTGTACTCCAAAGGTGTTAGTTTTTACTCCTATTAGAATTGGCTATGGCTGCCAGGATCTTGAGACCAAATGGAAAGCAAAAAGGAGAGAGAATATGATATGACAAGAATAAACTGTATTCAATGTCAATGATATGAGATGATTGTTGTTTACAAATGAGAGAGCCATTGGTTAAATAGCCAAGGTGAGAACATAGAAGGGCATAAGATTATGACAAGTGTCGTAATCTTATGACATGAAACAACTATGAAAAGCTATCACTCCACCTAAGGTGGAAAAGTGATAATGTGATAATCACCACAAATGGTGGATCGCCCACAAAAGGTGGAGATGTAATCATATGATGTGTCCATGAAAGGTGGATGTGATAAAGTAATAACATGATAAGTCTACCAAAAGTGGAAATTCTCCAACTACCTCCTATGTGGTCCCTAAGTAAACTTAACTAAGGTGTAATTATGACCTAGGACAAGGTACAACACTTTTAATTACACCAACACCCCCCCTTAAGTGCAACTTAGGGAGTAGCAGATTATTATGCAAATGACACAAAGATGCAATGATGAGTCCCAACTACTAGGCCATGTTAGGTACCCATGTACAAATGCAATGCAATCTCTCACAAACAGAGAAAAGGAGAAAACCCAGTGGGACAAAAATCCTCCCCGAAAGAGAGATGAAATACAAAATACAAAATAGAAATGTGAAACACTCTCAATGATGCATGAGAAGGTAAAAAACCCATGTGAGGAAAAAGACCCCCCCATAAGAGAGAAGTAGAAGAGAGACAAGGTAGCCCCCCCTCAATGTTGAGTCTCCTGCAATGATGGTAGAAGCTCGACATTGAATGCTAAAGATGATCCAATCTTGCCGAACAACGTTCCTCCCCTTAGGAAGAAACAAAACCATGGATGCATGCAGGATATCAAGAATATGAATGATGTATGATGTCTCTGAAGCATGCTCAAGTGTCTCCATGTCGATGCCGAAAGTTGACACACTCCAAACAGGCATTCTAGGCCACATTGCTGAAGAGGACAATCCAACATCTAGTAGAGATGAATGTAGAGCACAATCCAAAGACAAGGATATCCCCTCTAAAGACAAAGAAGCCACCTCCAAATGTTGTCCAAAAGTATCCACACTCACGCCAATCTGCGAAGAATGATCATGTAGAGGATGAACAAGAGGGTCATGGTGTTCCCTCACAACAACTGAAGAAGGAACATCTTCATCAAAGAGAAGATGAATGTTATCAATGATGTCCTCCAAATCTACAATATGAGACTGCACAAACAAGTCTGAAATACTTGTCAGGAAGTCATCCAAGTAGCCATATCTGGAAGACTATGTATATCCTGCTGCACTGAATCACAAGGAGCCAAAACTATAGCAACACAAGCATCATTAGGTACAACAGTAGATGGAGGAGATGAAATGCATGGCTCAAGTATTGGATCTGATGTGAGAATTCCCAAGTTCAAAAAGCCAAATGTCTCCTCTGAATCATAGTTGTGATCAACAGTCGTAGGAACAATGTCATCATCAGAAGCAAACTGTGCAAAGGTGTATAACCGAGATGAATGATCAACCACCCCAGTAGCAATGATCTCTCTAGTCTCCAAGTCTCGAATGATAATCAAATTAGGTGTGAACTCCATAGTTCTCCCATCTTCACCATGTGTAATTTGATAAATGGAAAGAAGATTGTTCGTCAAATGAGGAACACACAAGACATCCCAAAAAGTGTTGTCCCCAATGCTAATATATCCCTTCCCTATTACACTCATGTATGTATTGTTTCCCATCAAGATAGGAGACATAGCACAAGGCTGAAATGAAGAGAATAGAGTCTGTGAAGATGCCATATGATGAGATGCTCTTGAATCTAGAAGCCATCTCCTGATCTTGGACCTAAAAGAGCACAAAGAGCTTGTCCTTTATATCCTGATGTAGATGCTTGACCTTTGTCCTTTTTAGAGTGTTTTGAAGTAGAAGGAGAAGAAGATTCAGACATTCTAGAGGGAAAATCAATGTGATTCTTTTTGAGAAGATTTTTCAACTCATCAATATCCTTCTTATAACAATAATGTTCTTCATGTCCATCCTTCTTGCAATATGCACAAAAAGGCCTCTCCTTAGATGATTCTCCTTTTGATGACGAGGATTCTGATTCTTTATGTGGCTTGTTCTTTTTCTTCTTTTTCTTCTTATCAAGATTCCCTGATTCTTTCTGTCCCTTAGACTCACTAGCCACCAATGCTTGTGATTTGGAAGACTTGATTAGACCCATGTTCATTAACTTAGCTTCCTCTTGAATTAGGAGATTTGCAAAGTCATCAAACTTAGGATCAACATATGATGCTCCCATAGAAAGTCGATGGGTATGAAAGCTAGAAACAAATACTAAATACTCAGGACCAAGCTTGGATAACACATTCAGAATCAATTGTAAATCCTCTTTTTCAATACTGCATTCTTTCAATTGTGTTCTTAGTTGCTTGATTTTGGAGATGTAGTCTTGGATGTGGTCAAAAATTTTAGGATCAAGATTCATCAAATCATTATCAATCTGATAACCTCTAATCTTATCTGTTTTACCATACAATTTTTCAAAAGTCTCCCATGCCTTTTTAGGTGTATTGCATGATTCAATATGAAATTGCAAATCAAAAGAGATTAATTAGCATATGCATCCAAGTGTTTTCTCACGATCAATCTCCCACCTTGCTAATTCTTTAGCATCAGTAGGTTTTTGAATTGTGTCCTTTAGATGACCTATTAGACCTTTCATCATGAGATAGTTCCATACTGATTTTCTCCATGTAGCATAATTATATGGATTTAGGGGTTCAATTTGAGATTTCCCCATTGTAAGAACACAAATCAAGCAAAAAAATGCAAGCAATCACTGCAAGATTACCCCCCCAAATTACTCAATCAAGAAACCCCCCCAAGCAATATCTAATTTGGCACTTTATATTTAGTGCGTTTACAATTGTCACTTGCCAAAATACAACAAAGTGGTCTTTGATCTTGGTACATGCAAATGCCAAAATAGGCCACAAAATCAAGTACAATTTTTGGTGCAAAATGAGAGAAATTTTATCATACCATTGAGAAGTACACGAATAATCATGCACTTAAAAAAAAACAACACCCAAAAATGTTACCGTAGGAGCAAGATATGAGCTACCGAAGTTCTTAAAATGAGGAAGAAGCAACAACACCTGTGAAAATCTGCAAATTCTGGAAAAACCAGGAACCAAACCAAAAATTGATTGCACCACATGTGAAGAGCGTGAAAAATTAGCCCAAATAAAAAAAAATTGCTAGAAAAAAGGAGTAAAAATGAGCAAGATATTAGCCTTCAAAGTTAGACTGCCAAAATGAAAATGCAATCCATGAGGGGGCAAATTTTTTTTAGGAACTACTGACATCAGCAACTTGCAAGCATAAATTTGATGTTTTGGTGGTTGTTGCACGCAACAATAGCTTAATTTTGACAGCTATATGGCCATCACACTGAAAAAGACTCTTTCATCAGAATATGCCTTGAACGAAACATTCTTTATGAATATTCTCTATCGATGGAATCCTCCTGAAATCTACAGGTAGCCTTTTTTTCGCTGAATTTTTGGAGCTCACCTATTTTTAAACGCTGGTGTTATTTAAATAGGCCGCCAATGGAATGTGGCGGGTAAAAATAACCCAACCATGTGGAGAGTGCGATATGTAGGGTACAGCTGCGTGGCGGCTCTACAGCTAAGGCGGGTACCACGTACCCTGTGGGTACATTACCTTGTCCGCAAAAATTAAAATTTCAGCTTTCTCTTTTTATTTTTGATTTTTAATAGAAACTTTTTAAAAAATCTTTACAAATATCAGTACAAAATGATTTTTACATAAAAAATTCAATTTTTTTTCTACGAATAAAATAATTATTTTTTAGAAAATTCATATCGACGCTGTCATTATGACGCTTGGGGGGTCGTACGGCTCTTTGGGCAAAAAATTTTGCCTCACCAAATGACTTGCTCCAAATTGGACAAATTGGCAGTTGATCTTTGGGTTTTTGGCCCTTTTGGATGCGATGGTAGGGTCGGATTTGACCCACAATGCTCCAAAATTGCAGCTACTTTCTGGATTTGGCAACCACACTTCAGCTTCAAACCCTCATAGATTTGGCCTCATATGTCTGATTTGGACGAAACAAAAGGAAAAATTGACTTTCTCGAACCTTTCGGATGCAATGGTGAGCTTAGATTTGCACCAACAAGCTCCGATATGAACCTGCAACAAAGAGACAAAAATGGAACTCCCCCAAATCTGAGATCTCTCTTCAAGAAAAGACTCTCCAATGGCACCCAAGCTGCTCTGATACCATGTTAGAATTGGCTATGGCTGCCAAGATCTTGAGACCAAATGGAAAGCACAAAATAGAGAGAATATGATATGACAAGAATAAATTGTATTCAATATCAATGATATGAGATGATTGATTTTTACAAATGAGAGATCCCTTGGTTATATAGCCAAGGTGAGAACATAGAAGGGCATAAGATTATGACAAGTGTCGTAATCTTATGACATGAGACAACTATGAAAAGCTATCACTCCACCTAAGGTGGAAAAGTGATAATGTGATAATCACCACAAATGGTGGATCACCCGCAAAAGGTGGAGATGTAATCACATGATGTGTCCATGAAAGGTGGATGTGATAAAGTAATAACATGATAAGTCCACCAAAAGTGGAAATTATCCAACTACCTCCTATGTGGTCCCTAAGTAAACTTAACTAAGGTGTAATTATGACCTAGGACAAGGTACAACACTTTTAATTACACCAACAATGCCAACAACTTGAAAAAGCACATCCACATGAAAAAAGATGATTGGTCTGTGCCTTTTTAAACCCAATCAATATTTTTCAAATCAACCTGACTTCGTTTAGGCTATTTGATCAAATTAATCGACTGGAGATCAACGAATAGAATTTAAAATGACAAAATGGTTAGTTGCAAGCATGCTAGCTCATGTGAGCTTCTTGAAATTGAATTCTTTTCTCCATAAAAGTTGTTTTAACGCATAATTGTAAACCACCAAAGTATTTAGAGCACAAAGAGATCAAGTTAGGTGAATTTGTGAGCTCCCAACATCCGAAACTAGGGTTTTCTTGTCCACAAAATTGTAAGTGCATTTTTGCTCATAATTTGCTCAATTTCTTGTAAAATTATCTATAAATGCTAGATTTTGAATTTAAATTGCTTCCTAGGCTTTATCTTAAGCTTGAAATTTGTTTTTCTCCCATGAATTGTTCGTATTTTCCCTAGTTGAGTTCCCTATTGCGTTGTGAACCTTAAAAGAGTCTAGAGAACTCTAGTTTTCTCATAGCTTGTAGAAAAATGTCTCCTCCCAAATCACAATCCTTTGCCTCAAACCCAAAGCGAGCCCTTCATGATGACATTTTGACTCAATTACCCGATTCCACCAATGTTGAAGTCAAGGTGAAAGGCCCTTGGGCAGACGATTCCACCAATGTTGAAGTCAAGGTGAAAGGCCCTTGGGCAGACAAGGGTTTTATTGATAGGTATCATGGAATCAAATATGTTGAGTTGCCCTTATCAAGATGGGAGTTGTTCAAGTACTGGTATGAAAAGAGAAATGCCTTGGTCCCAACATGCAATGTATGGAGACTTGACCTAGGGAAATTGGTTGTCCCCAATGTTTTCCTTGATGTTGATTTGCTGAAAGTATGGCAAAAAATTATGATGACTTTATTAGGGTCATAAGGACCTCAATGGGTAAGGTTATGGCCATGTTGGACAAAGAATCAATTGCAGGGGTTTTCAAGCTCAACCCTATTGCAAACAAACCCATTGACCTTGTAGACTTAAAAAAACAATATGAGAGGAATAAGAGCACATACAAAGCCTTATTATTGCCAAGATTTAGGGTTAAGGACCTCCACCGAAAAACTATCAGAATATCACCTATTGAGCAAGAACCATTTCAAGTGGACAGTTTTAAAGGATACTTCTCAAAGAAATATCACTTATTATGTCAAGTATTAGGGTTTACACCACTAGAGGGGATTCCCATTGCATTCATGTTTATGACAACAAACATTCAAAATCTTATGGTGAATGATGAATTTTATTTTGCATCATACCTATCTGATTCCATCCATAAGGGATTGACCAACATCAAAAAGGGAGAAATGGTAGAAAAATTATGGGGGTACTCACTCCTTTGCCACATGTTCCTATCCTAGGGAAGGAAAGACTTAGGACTTGGACTGTAGATTAAAACAAAGGATGAAAGCAATGAAGACCTCCCTATACAAATTTGGACACATTTATTGGATAAGCATTGTCAATAGTCCAATTATGTGACTTTTACAAATCTTTTTTCTACATAAATCATGTACTATTTGAAGGGCTAGGATCCTGGGATACCAACTAAGCTTCATGATTTATTAAGGTCAATAAGGAGAATACCAGAGCTGGGAATTGGTCATAATTGGGGGGATATTATTGCCCATTCTAATTGCACTGCTTTGAGGGTGTATGGAAGCCTTGTATCACCTCATGTTCTACCAAGGTATTTTCCCTTGAGAGTTGGATTTTTGGAGGTGATGTGGCAATTATCACATGCAAAAGAAGCCCATTTGGCTAACCAAAGGAAGCGCTCATTCTTTTCATACCTCATTGTATTTTTTGTTTTTTCCATGAATAAAGATGGTTGGAAATAGATTGTTGACAAGTTCAAGCCATATAGGATGAAACCATCAAGGGTCAAAAACTTTGATCTAGAAGGATTTATTAATGACTTGAGAGTTCAAATCAATAGGTCTAAGTTTTATCATGGCACTGATTATATAGAGGATGTTATAAGAAGTTGTTTGGATGAGAATGAAATACAAGACAAAAAGGCTAAGTGGATAGCCTTCAAGAAATTTGAAGATGCAAAGAAGAAAAGAGATCCCTCTTTCAAGGGAACTTATGTGGATATTGATGATTTGGTTTTAAGAATTCAAGCCATTGTGTAAAACTTTGATAAGATTATTGGAGAGGCACCTTAGGCCCAAGAAAAAGATAAGGGAAAAGCTCTTGCACTAGAAGAGAGGCCCACATATCAGCCTCCAAAGAGACCTTATGTATTTACAAGAAGGCTAAAGGGAATTGTACTAAAGGAACAAATAAGGGTTTCCCCTTCCCCTTCAATTGAATCAAGATCTTCATCACTGGTGAGACATTCACCTCCCTTCCCTCCATAAAATGTAATTGAGTTGGACTCACCCCCAAAGGGAGTCTTCACCTAAAAGGAGGAGAGTTGAAGAGGCAAAACTTGTTGACTATCCTCTAGACCCAGATGATGAAGTCATTGTGACTAGAGATGATATGATGCAGGAAATGCCATCTCCTCAAAGAGATGATGAATTTTTAGATCCAGTAGGTAGGGTCACTTAGGAAATAATAGGAGCAAGAGATAATACAAATGACATAAGAGAAGGAGCCTGCACAAAATTCATGGATGATGACACCTTTTTCAAAAGTAATATTTTTAAGGAATATGTATGGAGATGTAGGAGATGAATTTGAAAGAAGATTGAATGAGGAAGTAGCTCAATTCCTAGACCAATCAAAGAAAGAGATATCCAATAGGTTGGTGATTCAGATGAAAGCTAAACAAAAAGAGATGACACCAAATGAAGGAAGATCACTAGTCAGAGTAAGTGGCATTCTCTTGTTACCTGAATGAGACATAACATCAAATATTGCCCTAGATACAACAAAGAAACATGATACACAAGTTTTCTCATTTGAAGATGAGGCATTAGCTGCATTGTTTGGATCAACATTCCACCCTAAATGGGATACATTGGTTTTTTGGGACCTTGCCCTAAATACAAATAAACCAACTATTGTTGAGCCTGCTAGATATTTGAGGGGAGGACTAATAGTAAAAAGGGTTTCAGATACTTCTACTATTGAGGTAGCCATATTGGTTGTAAATGTTGCTCATTTCAATAAAGTGACAATTGAGTCCTTGTAGGAAGATCATAATTAGGCCCTAAAGAAGTATTAGGACTTGTTGAATGGATATAATAGAGATAAGGCGAAGATAACCCAATTAGAATTACAAGTAGAAATTTTGCAAACACAACAATCACAAGTCCAACAACCATAGGCACAACATCAACCAACACCTTCATCACCATCTCCTCCACCTCAATCAATGCATATAGTAGTATGGTGGGATAGGTCTATAACACCAAGCACTTCAACTACACCACCTCCTAGGGGTAGTAATGACAATATACATAGTTTCTTGTATATTTGACCATTTGATGGAGAAGATTCTTAAGAACTTGCAAATAATGTGCATAGAAATTATTCTTTGATGGTGAAAACCATTGATATGTTTGTAAAGGATAAGACATAGGCAATTCCTTTGATGAAGACATGGGTGCCTTGATTGGATTCATTGATTGATATGATCAAAGGATTTGCATATGATCATAATAAACTTGAGAAAATCACTCATACATACCAAATTTTCAAAACTATAGGTTAATATTAGGGGATGGTGAACCCCATGGAGGATAGAATAAAGTAGTTGATAAAGGATTTTGATGACAACAATTTAGGAATTCCACCTGATATTATGGATGTAGATGGAAAGGTTAAATATTATGAATATTGGAGATCATAGTTGGAAAATATTACAACCTCATTAGCCTCTACAATATGTGAAAAGGATCCAATTGATACTAAATTCATGAAGAGCTCCTTAGATAAGATATGGGATGCTAGCAGGTTTCTTGAAGACTTTGATAAGGAAGGATATTCAATTGTAAGGAAATATGACACATATAGAAATAAGTTGGATGAATTTTTGGCCTTCAACTAGCCTACAAAGGAAGAATATGATGCATGGGATAATAAATACACCTAACTTCCTAAGTTGTAACTTTTTCAAGTGATGTGGAATCAACCTTATGTCCCATATGCACAATCAATGCCAATAGAGTTCTTCAACAACTCAAACAAGAGTTTTGTGCTCTTATGGACAAGTATTTTTGACTTATCTACCAACTCATCTTCCTCGAGCCTTCACCAACAAAGAATGAAAGAAAGAAGTAGCAAAAGAAAGTACAACTGACAACATCAAGCCTATTTGGAGAAACAATGTACTTCAAACAAAGGATAACAAATTTTATCCTTCCAAAATATTCTCTCCATGAGCAGTTGTGCTCATATTTTGTAATGTAATTGATTGGAAAATGAAAATATGACACGTGTACTTGGCCCAAAGCTTGTATTGATCCCTTGTTCTTATAAAAGAGATATCAAGGTCATTTGCATGGATCTTTTGGAGAATTTTTGTAATGTAGAGCATAGAGAATATAGTTTGAACTTTTCTAGGTTTTATTGAGTCTAAAATTATATGTAGTTTATAGGTTTTTTTTAATGGTACTAACATCTTTTGAATACAATGGCATAGTTTCTGGAAATTGTCTCCTAATGTACATTTCATACAGATTATCAATGAAAATTGATAAAAGGTATTTCAATTCATCATTGTCTCTCCTTTGAATGTATGTTCTTATTATATCTCTTGTTCACGAATGAGTTAAAATGCTTTAATGTGAATGTAGATTTGTATGAGATTATGTAAGGATTTTGAAGTAGAATTAGTTAGAAATTTATGAGTGCAATAGTGTAAGGCATTATTGTAAAGGTTTGTGATGTTTGGGGATAAATTCCATTAAACAAACTTCAATTACATTTGTTCTAACTCTATCCCCTAGCTTAAGGCATCGATCTTTTGAATTTATATTTGATTACAGCTTCCAGGGTCATCCACATGAAAGAACATTTACAGAGTTTAATTTCAATTGTGTTATTCATCAAGGTTTGATGTAATGCCATGTTCTCTTTCTTTGAATTTTTAAATGCTTAAAGAATTTTTCCATATCTCTTCATTTTTATGTTCATCAAGAAAAATAGGTGAGAACATATATGCTATTTGTAGTGTTTAAGATAATTTGGAACAAGAGATCTTACAAACACTATCACGAACAACCCTCCAAGGTCTTGTAGAGCCCAAAGTGAAGAGGGAAAGTTAATTCAAACTTTCTCCTAATCGTTGGTTAATCCCTCCAAATAATTCGTCATTGGAAATGGAAAATTCCATAGATTATTTGTGAGATCTAGTTGGGAATTAAAAACAACCAATCCAACCCTTAACTTTAAATTTACCAAGAAACTTGCATATACCTATTTTCCTTATATATTTTATCTCATTTCTTTTTCTGTCCCTTCTCATTAGAATAATCTTTAACAAGGATGAGGCTACTCCCTCAAGAGTTAGATTAGAGGTGGTGCTATTGATTGCCATCATCAGGTTATCTCACAAAATAGTAGGGAGAACAACAATGCTATAAATTATTCTTCCTTATTCATCTTCACATCTATGGACACCAATTGGCCAACGAGGGTGTTGAATGCATTTAGATGCTTGGTTATTAAATCTCTATATCCCATTCTTAAAGAGTATCTACATAGAAATAATTTGTTAAGAAATGAAGTTGTTTTATACAAAGTAGATCTCTTGTTACACAACTTCTTACTTTCTATAGAGGCATTTAGGAACACTAAATTTGAGCCACAATAATGGTAGATATAGTGTTTTTTTCAAGCATGTTCCAATCTTGATCTTTGAATATAATAGGCAATCAATCAATTACCATAATCTATTAATCATGATCTACTTATAGGTCTTCCATATGGAGCTTCTAAAGTTGAAAATTAGTGTCATTAAACTTTTCAAATTCAATTCTAGACGTGTTAGCCATATCTATACTTAAAAATAAGATTGTCTACACATATCTCACTTAAACAAGGATTAATTACAAGCCATCTCCTCCCATAGATCTAACAAGTAAAGCTAACTCTAATAGAAAACAAATAGAAACTAGATTAGATCCACATTAACCTAAATAGAGAAATTATGCAAATATAAAAAAATCTACACAAATTTCAATAAATGATAAGGAGACATACAATGTACCTTATAATTACCCTTATAGGAAAAAACAACAAAGCATGTTCAATATATTAATATCAACATTTAATAATTATAATACAATCATAATATTTGTGCTATAAAGGTCTTCAATATCAATAATTGGAGTCAATCCAATAGTATAATCCCACAATAAAATTACTATAGAATCTTCATTCCAAGTCTTTAATTTATATGCCAAAATGGTCCTAGAAACCACAAAGAATTTCTCAAAACTATAGGCTTAAAACCATGAACTAATACATGATCAAAATGGTCCAATAGAGGTCAATGTGCCCAAATCCAAGAGTAAATACTCTTAGAATAGTAAATAAATCTTCCATAAATAATTTAGATCCCTATGACCAAGGGGGCCAAGTAAAATTCTCAAGTGTTCCATGCAGGTGCAATAATTACACTTACAAACCTCTTACAAACAACTTTTTTAGTTGATCAAAGACAACTTTCATAGTTCACTAACAACCCCCCTCTCAATGACCTCCTACACCCATCACAAGACATAAGTGCCATAAAGTGCCAATCTATGAATCTTGAGATTCCCTCCACATAAGGTACACCATTCCTTAAGAGCCCAACATTTATAACATGTTTACACTAATTAAATAATTGCAAAACAACGCTAATGTTTACTATGTGTTCAACACCTAATCCTATTAGTTGTAAAAAAGAAACATACAAAATGTACATTATCTCTCAAAGAAATTAATTCTATGTGGAGTCTTCTAGATCTATAATTATAGAGTGACATGTCCTATGATATGAAATAATTAGAATCTTATTGTGGAAAATAGGAGCCCCTAATTTTTTACTATAAGTTTTAAGTGGTTACTTATAGTGTAGGGTTAGAAATTTCTCCTACCACCTTAAACGTTTTTATCCACATATTGTCATTATAAACACAATTAATTTTAAATAAAAATTTGAGAGGATTTTTGGTAAAAAAACATTTTAGATGTTAAAATATAATATTGTTGTTTAAATAAATAATAAGATCATCAACTTCCTAAAAATTCTTAACTAAAATTCTTAACTTAAAAAATATAATAGAAGATTTTTAGCATCTACAAAGCCAAAGCCAAAGATAGCCTATGAATAATAGAGCCTACAATTTTTTCTTTTTGAAATGCTAATTGTCTATTATTTTTTAATTTGATAATGAACTCCCCTATTTTCTCAACTATCTCCATATTGATCAGATCTTATAATGAAACAACCTCTAAATTATTTGTATACTTAACTCAAATGTCATCTAATCTTTACAACTTCTAAATTTCCAATCCTCAACCTTAAAAAATATTACTTTTTATCTCCTTTATCTCTTCTACCCTTTTCCATAACGCAATGCCCATTAATACTTAATTACCCCTATAATATTCCAGGAGTTGTTTTTTCCAATTCTGGGATATTGGGAGGCTTTCTGGCTGTGGTGAAGCGAACTCTAGCGATGGATATGTCCAGTTGCACTACATGTATGCGCACGAAAAACTTTAGCATACCCTCCGCTGGTTCACGCGTCACAAATTTAAAGACAAAACATGCACGGAGGTACAGCGGTAAGGTTTTGAACACGAAGGAGGGCTTTAATATGGGAAGCCCTCTTAAACAGAGTCCAGTGGCGTGGCAGGAACAAATAAGCACAGTTCACAGGGGCCTTGATCTGGCGTTTCCTCATTCTCGTCGCGACCGCGATGTTGTTGCTCATGTATGTACGAGCTTCTCGAATAAGCCTCTTTTTCAAAATTCCAAGACTTGACTCTATGTTTTCTATATATTTTTTTTCCAAAATTCTTTATCTTAGGGGGTTGTTTCGGAAACTTGAGTGGATACTTCGTTTCTTTGTTGGCTCACTAGCTCCTTTCAACCATTGCACATTGAATTTTGAAGGCAGTGAAATATCACCCATTTTAGCTCACCTATTTCTCCTTATTCGACATTGCAGATAGAAATATAAAAGTAAGAGCTGGAGATTATTATAGAGAAAATGCAATAAATTGCAGTGCTGACTGTTGCCATCTATCTAATTCAAACTTTCAGAGGGACTAATAGGATAATTCTACTTTTGGTCCATTAATTACATCATCTCCTCGTTGTCTTATTCAATCTGACCCTGAAAGACTCCTCACCATTTCAGAAAAGATATACCATCAATGAAGAGGTCTGTTTTATCAAAATAAAACTGTTTCATCCCTGGGGTAAGCGAATTACCATGGCTAACCCACCTAGAATGAACCATGTCTTGACTTATCATACTAAACTCATTTTAACATGGGTTCCTTGTTATCAAGCTTTGCTGGGGCCTTGCAAAATAGGCAGGCCTCACTTACCAGTAATTTTTTTTTTCACAACTTCCAACAATTTAGTAGCATTCTTTCTTCTTACAGGTTCTGTAGTCCTCGATAATCTTCACTTCATCCTGTGAGTTCAGGGCCAATGATGGAACGCAGCATTCAGGGATTGGCTTTGAAGCCTCACAAGACAGGTTTATTCCTAACCTTTTGCGAATAATCGCCCTTGCAATGGATCCCTTAAGCAGTCAAAAATTAGTTGCTTTTGGTAGCTATACTTCCGAAAGGTTGAGTTGAATACTCACTCGATATAGGTACGATTTTCATGGAGAAGGGAAGCTGCAGTGTTTGAGAGTATATTTGGTCCACTTGATCCTTGGTCATGTCAAAGACACTCTTCTTGCCATAGACTGCGCAGGATCCAACATTAAATCTTTCATAAGTTTTGCAATGTTATTACCCTTCCCACCATCCAATTCCTTTGCTACTTTCTACAATTTTGCTATCCAGATTCTCATACAAGGGTTCTCTATGTCTTGGTTAATGTAGACTGTAGAGGAATCATGAACTTGTGCATCATTCATATGGTTATTTCCATAGCAGCAAAAATCGTTTGAAGAAAAAATTGGCAAACCAAAAGTTTAGGATTTCTTCTCGGGAAAAAATGGGGTAAAAATGGGATTTGAAAAAAACGTTAAAAATTGTAGAAAAAGAGACAAAAGCTACTCATTTTTGAAATTTAAGGTCATTTCTATAGCATAGAGATATAGAGAGCAAATGAAATAGAGTTTAACCCATGAATTGTAGAAAATAGATTTTTGTTGTTTATATTCATATCACTGATTACATTGTATTGCACAAAATATACTTCATAGTGCATAAATAATAACTAGATGTTGACAGTTGACAAAATATCAATTACAATATAGTTTGTAACTTTGTACCATAGTAATGAGACTCGGACTCAGCTCAGACTCGGCTAGGGTGACTTAACTTGAGATTCGGGACTTGGCACCCAGACTCGGCAAAATGAAAAAACCCTAGAAATTTAGAGATTCTTAAGGATTTAAAACTTGTTTCAAGCACCCTTTATTGAATAAGCCTTAAAGACACAATAACATCATTAAATAGAAGCAAATTTGATCACATGCACAAGTATACATCGATCACATAAGTATAAAGTACACAAATTGTAGCTGAGCTGCTGAAGGAAATAGCACACTCAGATATATAAAATTATAAATATAATTAAATGTATACAAAACTCATGGAATATGAAATCCATGACATCAAATGTTCCAAACAAATATGAAATATCAAAACAATAACTACAAGTCTATGGCTCAAAGGAGTTGCATCCTTCCTACGCAGGCATCTAAGGTGGGTCCTAGATGATGTAGCAACTGCAGCCATAGTCTCTGCTTGTGACTCCATGCCACCCTCACCAACACTAGTTGTGGATGTGTTTGCTCGTGCTTTAGCCTCCTCCTTTGCCATGGCTATAGCCTCAACCTCTCTATTTGCCCGATCAACCCAATCAAGGTCCTCGTCACTAACACAAGTATACATTGATCATATAAGTATAAACACAAATTGTAGCTGAGTTGGTCAAGGAAATAACGCACTTAGATATATAGTCAAAGACTCAAATGTATACAAAACTCATGGAATATGAAATCCATGACATCAAATGTTCCAAACAAATATGAAATATCAAAAGATTCAAAACAATAACTAGAAGTCTATGACTCAAAGGAGCCTACCTCCTTCCTACGAATGTGTCTAAGATAGGTCCTAGATGATGCAACAGCCATAATCTCAAGTATCAGGGCAATTGCCCTAATGGGGTTGAGGGGCAGTGCCCTTTGTGGGGTCTAGGTATAGCGCCCCTGGCAGGGGTTTGGGGGGAGCACCCCCAGTGGGGTCAAGGGGCAATGCCTCTTGTGGGGGTTTGGGGGTAGTGCCCCTAGTGGGGTCAAGGGGCAGCGTCCCTTGTGGGGGTTTGGGGGCAGCGCCCCTGGTGGGGTCAAGGGGCATTGCCCCTTGCAGGGGTCTGGGGGCAGCGCCCCTCGCGGGGTCTTAGGGCAGCCTCGGGGTGTGCTCCTTGTCGCGATACACGGTGGGTCGAGGGGTGGAGCCCTCGCCACCAGGCCCAAATTAAGACCTCCAAAACCATACAAACCTTCATGTTGTACATCATTTTGCATTCACAATAAGTAAAAACGATTAAAATAATATTTATTATTTATTTATTAATGCTCAATAATGTATTTTATTGTAAAGTTTATTGATAAGATCGTCTTTGATCTTATCTGAAGTTTCTTTTTAGAAACTTTCTGATTTTGTACATTTTGTAAACTATTTGAAGCGTTCAACTTCTTGTAAATAATTCATTCAAATTTTTTACCAATTACTTCTCGTAATATGGTATCAGAGCCCAGGTGAATTAAAAAATCGTTTTTTAAAATTTCAAAAGAATTTTTTTGAGTTTTTGAAGAATGATTTTCAGTTTAAAATTTTAGTGAGTTTTTCTTGACGAAGTTCGTGTGCAAGGGTTTCTCAGTGCTGGGTGCGTCTTTCTTCCTAGCGCACACCTAAATCCTTTTGGGCATGATTTTGTTTCTTCTTGGCGTGTTTAAGGGCCGTGTTCTTGTCTTTGGACGCAATTAAACCTGCTTTTTTGTTCCGTCGGCTCTCTTTGTTCACATTTTTTTAAGGAATTGTGGTCGCATTTTTTCTGAATGTGTTCGTTCTTCTTGCCCTTGATTTGAAGCATCTTTTGGCCGTGTCTCTGAATGCTCTTAAGTCGTTCTTCTTTCAGCTACTGAGCCGCATTTTCACTAATAAAGGTCGCGTTTTGTTTCTGGATTAGACGCGTTTTTTATTTTTGTTTCTACGCCCACGCGACCTCCGTGGTGCCTGGTTCTTCGTCGGCTAGGCTTCCTTCGGCTCTCATCAATCTCCGGTTTCTGCAACCTTCAAAACTCACATTTTTTTTGCTACCTAGGGTTTTTGGAATTTCGGCTAGGGTTTTGACCCTTCAGTTCAAGCCGAAAAATCATTTTGAGTTTAGATTATTTGTGGGTTTTTCAAGTACTTTTCTGGGTTGCCTTCAAATTTTTCTAGGTACAACGGGATTCATGTCTCAAATTTTGTACTAGCGAATTTGTCTTGAAATCTGTGCTTGTACTTGCCTTAGTGTATTGGAATTAGTGCCTTGAATTTCGTGCATTCAACATCTTCTCAGTACCTCATTTTTTGTGCCTTGCAAAGCGTGAAGATGGCTTCTTTGACCAACATTATGTTGGAAGGCAGTCAGCGTTTCAACGACATAAATTATAATACCTGGAAGCAGCGAATGATGACCATCTTTGAATATCGCTGCCTTGATCAGATGATTCTAGGCAACACTACTCGTCCCACAACAGCGGGTAAGGACCAGGAAAAGTTTGACGAGCAAAATTGTGAAGTGGTGATGCTCATTAAACTTTCAATTACAGATCATCAGCTGCCTCAAATTTTGATGGGTAAATCAGTAAAGGAGATCTGGGGTCATCTTAAGGGTCTTCATGAGACTTCCGATGAGCCGTGCGTTCTTCCTGAAGAACATGCTGCTTTCTATCATGATGGATGAGAAGACAACTTTGCAGGCGCACTTGAACAAGATCTAGGAGATTCGAGATTAGCTGGAGGCTATTGGTTGGAAAATGGAGGAAGACATGGTCGTGATCACTCTGAAAAGTCTACCTAAGTCTTATGAACATTTCATCGAGACTCCCAACATTATGTTTGCTAATGTTGATCTAAATTTTCCGGAGCTTTGTACCATCCTCTTGCAACAGGATTGCTGGAAACAACAGTTTGGTAGTAGTGCTTCGTCTTCCTCTACAAAACAAGCTTTTGCAACTAAGTCTCAGCCTAAGAACAAAGGGAAAGGTTAGCCTTCGCAGCAGAAAGGCTTAAGTCAACCTCCGAGCAGCCCTAAGAAAAAGAACATTCAGTGTAATTATTACCACAAATATGGTCATATGAAGAAGGATTGTTGTCAGCGTTTGGCTTTTGAAGAGAAGAAGCAAGGAGGGTCTTAGCAGAAAGCGAATGTTGCTGAGCACTCTGAGCAGAAGGAATCTACCTTTTACGCATTTATGGCTAAAAGACCTGTAGATCATGTGAAGTCCTCTGCCTGGTACATTGATTTAGGTGCTTCATGACACTTCACACATTGGCGTGACTGGTTCACAAACTTCTCTCCTTGCACTGACTCAGTTATTTTGGGAGGAGGTGAAGAATACACAATTGTTGGTACAGGAACTGTTCAAATTCAATTTGGTAGGAGGAATCTCATTTTCCTCAATGTATAATATGTTCTTGACATGGAACTAAACCTTCTCTCAATTAGTTAGATCATGCGACATTCTCCTTAGTGGAATGTGGTATTCAGTACACACAAATGTTCCATTGTTGATCAGGAGACTCGCACCACTATGGCTTTTGGTATTGAGGATCATGGTCTATACAAACTTGTGGACACAGGTGATTCTTCGGAGTTAGCCATGATAGTTAGAAATTCTGCTATCACCAGTCTTTGGCATCAGCGGTATGGGCACTTAAATGTGCACTATCTCTCTTAGCTAGCTCGGGAGGGACTTGTAGCTGGTTTACCTGACATCTAGACTTAGCATCATGGCATTTGTGGAGCTTGTCGGGCTGGGAAGTAGTACAGGGCATCGTTCACGGATGGTGACTCATGACAAGCCTCTAAGGTACTGCAGTTGGTTCATGCTGATATTTGTGGGCCAATGAATACACCTTTTGTTATTGGTTGTAGGTATTTCTTGCTTTTTGTTGATGATTTCAGTCGTAAAATGTGGGTGTACTTTCTTAGACAGAAATCAGATGTGTTTAATGTATTTCAAAAGTTTAAGGCCTTAGTTGAAAAAGAGTTTGGTTGTTGCATAATCACTCTTAGGTCAGATAATGGGGGGGAAGTCTGTTCTACTACTTTCTCCAACTTTTGTGATACACATGGAATTAAACGCTAGTTAACCACACCCTACACTCCTCAGCAAAACGGTGTTGTAGAGTGGCATAATCGTACAATTGTTGAGATGGCCGCTCCATTTTACAACACAGGAGTGTCCCTAATAAATTTTGGGCTAAAGTAGTTTACACTGCTGTCTATCTCCTTAATCGGTCTCCTACCTACGCTGTTAAGGGGAAGACTTTTGAGGAAGCTTGGATTGGTCGAAAACCTAGGATCAGTCATTTGAAAATCTTTGGCTCTTTAGCATATGGATTGATTCCAGATGTCAAGCGCTCAAAGTTGGATTCCAAGAGTCAAAAGCTTATGTTCACAGGGTATAGTGACAACCATAAAGCTTACCGGTTGATTGATGTAGACACTAATCGTCTCATCTTCAGTCGAGATGTTGTCTTTGATGAAGAACGAGGACCTTTTCACCTTCCCTCGTCTGTTCAACATTCTGAGGATCAACCCATGAAGGCTTTTGATTTGGGTGTCTAACTTCCGTTAGGTTCACCTGATGGGAGGGATGATGAAGACTTTGTCTTTGATGATGCTCAGCCTGATTTGGGTGTCTTTGATGATGATGAAGAATGAGGACCTTTTCACCTTTCCTCGTCTGTTCAACATTCTGAAAATCAGCCCATGAAGGCTTCTGATTTGGGTGTCTAACTTCCGTTAGGTTCACCTGATGGGAGGGATGATGAAGACTTTGTCTTTGATGATGCTCAACCTAATTTTCCTCCGGATGATATTGATCTTCCACCTGATGAACCTATTCCAGATCCACAACCAGTTCCAGCTCCTCCTGTTACATCCAATGTTGGCACTTCTACTCTTAGACCTAAATGGTGGGCTAAGACTATTGGTGATCTTCATGATGATGAACTCATTGAGGGTAGATCATCCAAAAACAAGAGCAAACAACAACATACAGCTAATTTTGCTCTCATGGCCAACATTCACAGTGTTTATGAGCCTCAGACATATTCAGAGGCGAAAGGAATTCTTGAGTGGGAAAAGGCTATGGAGGTCGAATACTAGAGTCTTCAAAAAAATCACACTTGGGTCCTTTCTAATCTTCCTCCAGGGAAGAAGCCCATTAGCTGCAAATGGGTGTATAAGGTCAAATACAAAGCTGACGGAACCCTTGACAAGTACAAAGTTCGTCTAGTTGCAAGGGGGTTCTCACAGAAAGAAGGCATTGACTACGAGGAGACCTTTGCTCCTACAGCCAAGATGAGTACCATTTGGCTCGTCCTTGCCTTAATAGCCCAATTTGGTTGGAAAGTCCATTAGATGGTTGTTAAGAGTGCTTTCCTCAATGATGAGTTGAAGGAAGAAGTCTACATGACGCAGCCTCCACGGTTCAAGGTTGTCGGTCAAGAACACAAGGTGTGTAGATTGGTAAAAACATTCTATGGCCTGAAACAGGCTCCTCGAGTGTGGTACGTAAAGATTGACAAGTACCTCACAGATCATGGCTTTCAAAGGAGTCCATCTGACTCTATTTGTATGTCAAACATATTGGTAGTGATATCCTTATTCTTGTTGTCTATGTGGATAACCTGATCATTACTGGCAGCTCGACACATTTGATCGGTGAGATCAAACAGGATTTGTGCAACACATTTGACATGACAAATTTGGGACTTTTGCATTACTGTTTAGGTGTTGAGGTTTGGCAAACCGAAAGCAGTATCTTCATCTTGTAATACTCTAACTAATCTACAATTTAAGAATGGAATCTAACTACTAGCTTTCTGCTGAAAAGTAACTACTAGTTTTCATGCTAGGGTTTCCTTTGCAATTTGAATGGAAAAGAAAAAACTATTTTAAATAATTACATCATATTCAATTTCTCAACTAACTTTTAAAATTTCAGTTTCAGCTGAAGGAAACAACTAACTGATTTCATATAACTGAAAATACAAAAGAACAATAACTAACTTTTCCTTGCTTTCATAAAGTAAGAGCAATAATTACAACTATGAAATAAACATGCTAAGTAATTATTTCTGAAATTTAAAGATGGAGAAAGAGTACAAGAAAATACAGTTTTGAAGGCTTCTTGTTGGAGTATTGCATAGAACTCTTCTGTTTCCAAGGGAAAAAGAAATATCATCAAGGGCTTTTTTGCCCATCCGAAGACCTATTGGCCTTCTGTGTTTCTTCAACTGAAGAAACTTGTCCCTTCACGAGGTTAATCAACAAGGATAAAAATATCATCATGCCTCTGAGCTTGGTGTCAAGGACCTATACCACCTGATCGATCCTTCACTATGGGTAACTCCCAACTAGAAAGATCACTCTGACCAGGGGTATATTTGGTACTTGATAGCTGACAAATGCTTAATCTAGCATTGTACCTTGGCCAAGGATTTTATCATTACTGGCACTCCTGTGCTGTCAACACTTTCACCCTTGCTCAACATTTAATATTCTTATTCCAATAATTTATTATTTTCAAGATTCACCTTACATCATACTCTCTCATTCAGGTGTAGTTCATTTCAGATTTACAGAGATGAAAAAGAGATTTAGAGGCTCAGATCGAAATTTCATTTCATAGTAATCATAAGCATTATATTCTATCTTGCAAGCTAAAGGAAAGAGCACTTAAGCTAACTTTGCTAAGGGTTACTCTTAGCTCAAATTTGTTTCTACGATTGGCCAAAATATCTTGGCATGATCTAATGAAATTTGAATTCCAAGAAAACGAGTAGGTTTCAAAAGTTTAAGGGAAAAGAATATGTGTATGGCTCAACTCAGATAAATTAAAACAGATTAAAGAGAGAGAAGAGTTTCGACTCTGGCATGGAGGTAACTGAGCATAGAACAATTTCGATGGTAGCTTGACTAGCATTCGTTTTTCTTTAAAAGAAGAAAAGGCGGAGAGTATTGAAGCAAGTTTGTTTACTATTCAATTCAATTTAAGAAAGATTCTTCTAAGAAATGAATTCTACTAAAATTTTCAGTTGGTTGAGAAATTCTTTGATATTACATACAATTCATGATAAATATCTGATCAAATCATTTCTATCGAAGCTAAGTTTAACAAATTTGCAAATCACATTTACGTGCGTGATTGAGAAATACAAGAACTTGATGAAACTCTGCGTTGGATTCTCCAAACAAATGGTACAAAAGACTCGAACTCCAACCACGTTTTTCACCTATGCCCGACAATGAAAGACCAAGGTTGCCGCCGCTAGAATTCGTCTATAAGAAAGGAGAATAATGGAAAAGTCTGACAAGTTATGTGAGGAACAAGTATGATGCTAAAATTAGATGAATGGCGTCTCAAGTGAGTAAGATTCACAATGAAAGCCAATGGAAAATGCAGATAACCGAGCTAGAGGAAAGGAAGTGAGAAGAATGAAAGAAAATGAGAGCCCCCGATAATAAAGAGTCCTCTTTGAAACCTCCCTTCAAGACTTCAAGAGCCGGCGGCTGCATGGCTACTCTCTTGGCTGTTTCTCCTAGAGGCATGATGGAAAGATGGTGGGGAAACTACTGCCCTTCAAAACCACCGATGACTCCCAACTTATATTCCATTAATTTTTGACTTTAAGCCTTATATTTTATTATTTAGATCGATGGCATAAGAATTATAGCTATTATTATTAATTTAATATTTTTTAACCATTGCAATCTCCTAAGATATATTCCAAGAATTGGTTCGCTCAACTTCAAAAGGAGTTTATTGATAACTAATTTAAATTGACTTGTTTAACAATAATTAAATTAAATTACTTATGGCCAAGGCTATGACTTTGATGCAACTGTCTTACACTGACTCAAAGTTTGATGATAAAATTGATCCTTTGTTAACCACGACCTCTCCCTGATGATATTTCCCTTTCCCCTCGAGTGTTGACGATCCTGCAACCACTTGGCAATAACCACTTTACATACATATATACATGTTTAAATATAATCTCATCATCACATACATTTTCGCATATAAATGAAAATTATTCACATTTATAGTTACGACATATAAAACAATTATTTTATCCTCAATTTCACATTGACATGAAAAACAATTACTTGCAACTAACATAACGACCACAATTTCATTGCCATAAACATGTTTAAGTTAGAGGGGATGTAACATACTCCTCCCCTTAAGAATCATCGTCCCCGATGATTATTTATTTGTAAATCCAAGTCTAAACAAAGGGGTTTCGAAGGAGGCACCTAAGGACACAAGAAAGAAATGTGCTAGGTTAGTGAGTCCTAAGATAGAGTGTAGGAGGAGGCATGACAGTATGATGGATATGATGTCTCAGCTTATGGGAACCATGAGATAGATTATATCACAACAGCAGGTGTTACGGGTGGGACAAACTAGTGGCATTGTAGGGGTAGAGCAGCCTTGTGTGACAGTTCACCAGAGTTCTTCTTCTAGTGGGTTTGAGCATAGGCCCGACCAACCTACTTTTATTACTAGGGAGACTCCTCCAGTCCAGCAGGTAGAGCAGCAGGCTCCCCAGCCAAAGTTTCAGACACCCTATGCTCTTTCAGCTGCTGATATTACCAGACACTATGTAGAATATATGACACTTTCTCCTGAGATTAGACAGGCTTTGTCTTTGCATGAGTTTGTGGATGCAAAGAGACCCAGAGGTGGAGGCAGAATTTAGCATAGAATGCCACAAGCGCCACCACACCCATAGGTTAATAGAGACCTCCAGTAGGTTGTGAGCAAGATCTCCTTGCCTCACTTTGATGGCAGTGACAAGTGCACTGCTAGGTCTTGGGTATAGAAATTGGATAATTATTTATTACTGCGACCCATGCAGGAGGATGAGGCTATCAAGTTTGCTACCTTGCATCTTGATGGGGTGGCGCATGATTGGTGGCATCATGGGATGTTCATCCTACAATGTCATCTTGTTAATACTTTTCAGGAGTTCACTCATAGGCTTATTGAGCGCTTTGATAAAAAAGATCCAGAACTCTATTTTAGGGAGCTCGCTCAGCGTAGACAAGTGGGTAGTTTGGAATCTTATATAAATGAATTTTTAGAAAATTTCAGTTATGGTCATTGGTGTTTCAGAGAGGAGATTTGTCATAATGTTTACTGAAGGTTTGTTGGAGCCTATGAGAGGATGGATCAAAGCATTTGACCCCCCTTCACTTCAGGAGGCTATGAGTATGGAGCTTGCAACCCCAAAAAGCAAGTTCACTCCAAAAGATGTTACGTCTTCCAGCAATGAGAGTCATCGGGTAGTTGTAGACACAAAGAAAGAAGCAGCAACAAAAGTTGATGATGCAACTCATGATGAATTGAGAAGGAAACAATTTTGTTATTGGTGCAAGGAGCCCTACAACAGAGAGCATGACTGTCCTTTGAGGCCGAAGGGCAAAGCTAACCGCATGATGTGGGTCTACTATGAGGATGTTGAGTCTGAAATTTCAGACCAGCAAAGTTTTAGAGGATAACGAGGCTGGAAATGCCTCTACAAAGTTTGGTCCTGATGCCAATTTGTCCCCGTTAGCATTATCTGCAAATCTACAGAGAGAAACTTCATTTAGAATCAGGGGAACAATTAATGGACAGCGATGCATTGCAATACTTGACACTGGAGCCACACATAATTTTATTGATGAGGGGTTTTTAGATAGGTGTAGACTTCAGACAGAGGACTTTGCTAGATACCGAGTTCGGGTTGTTGACGGATATACCCTCACTTGTACCAGGCGGATTTGTAATCTCACTCTTTTGCTGAATGACTACGAGCTATAGGCTAACTTTTATGTAGTCAACATGGGTGAGATGAATATAGTGTTGGGTATGGGATGGCTCTGAGACATTGGAGAATTCACCCTCAACTTGCCAAAAATGGAGATGAAGTTTGAGTTACATGGTAGGAAATTTGTGTTGAGGGGGATTGCAAATGGGAGCTTGCGTTCTATTTCTCTCGTTAGTCAGGAGAGCGGGAAGATAGAGTAGGAGATTATTCAGGAGGAGGAGTGTGAGATGATCCAGGAGGAGTTTGTGTTTGCTCATGGCTCCAGGGGTTCAGAGGTGTATGATTTATATCAGCATGGAGGTGATGTTCATTTTGTGAACAATCCTTTGTTTGAGTTGGATGCTACATTGTCTTATGATAATTTGCTCTTCAAGTTAGATGCTGATTCCACTCTTGACCCTGATCTTGAGATGAGCGTTGATCGTAGTGTTTGGGATCATTCCAGTGCGTTAGGATTTCAAATAGGGCTCGTAGAGGAGTTTCACAGTGTGTACATGGTGCAGAGTGCTTATAGCTTCACATTTGATCCTCATGTACATAATTTGTTTTAGATGCACGATTTAGATGCGCATGTGCTAGACAATCTGTATGATAGCTTGTCTTGTGCAGTTTTGGGAAGCAAATGTTGTTAGCATTCTGAGTTGCTTCTTTCTGGGGTTCACATTCTTGCAACGATTGGTGTCAAGATTGATTTGGTTGGGCATGTTTTGTCAGTTGTATTTGTGTTGGTATTACAAGAGTTGATTGGAGATATCAAGGACATTACACAACACTTCCCTTGGGATCTAGGTGGAGTGATCTTTCCCTTGCAGCTGAGATTGCTTGGGGACAAGCAATTTCAGGGACGACAGACTGTAATGTCCCCATTTTAGGTTGTTATTGTTTGCTGATAGATTAGCCTATTATTGGCCCACGTAGGCTAATGTAGTTGGTTAGAGGGTCCTGGTTGGCAATTATCAGAGTGTTTTCTTCTCTGGAACTTAGTTTGGTTCAGGTTTGGCTTTTGGTTGACTCAGTTTCTCACACTTACTATTTATAGTAAGTCACCATTTCAGTGGAGTCAGTATTGCTATATTTAGTAAGGCACTTGGATAGGCCTTGGATGCAGTGTTGATTTTCATGATCAGTTGGTTGGGCGAATTATTGAGCATTTAATATATTATTATCATTAAAGGTCACTATAATGATAATTAAATGACATAAAGGTAAAATATAAAGTTATTAAAGTCACTTTATATTCGATGGGGCCATGACCCTTCATTTAAGTGACTTAAAGTGTATTAAATAATATATTGATATGAGCGCCCATTTATGAAGGCATTAAATAAAGTCATTAATGAAACATGAAATGAATTTTAAGGTGTTATTAAATGCTCTTTGGGAATCAACCTCCTTGAGGAGGCTATATAAGGGTTCAAAAACAAATGCTTATGCATGCTTGAAGATTATATACTTGTGTTTTTCGAATGCTCTTGGCGTGAGGAGAAGAAAGGCTAGGGTTTCAGCCATTAATGATCATTGAGAATGTTAACTCTCTTTGATTTTGCATTCTTGAGGTTGTGGAAGATCATCTGAAGCATAGTTGAAAAACTTGCCAATTGCAAAAACTTGCCAAGCCTGGAAAATACGGTACGGAAAAAACTCGGCAAAAAACTCGGAAAAAACTCGGCAAAAAACTCGGCAACTTAAAAAATTGCTTAAACTTCATTATAAATGCATTTTTTTTTGCAAAATTCAATGATAAGATGCATCCAATGAGTCAATTAAATAAATACATAGAAGAAACAAGCTGAGTCTAGTTATATTTAATTGATTTGAAAGAAAATTAGATACAAAATTGCATCCTCATGTGGAATGCTCAATACACTAATACTGATAGTCTGAAACAAAATGAAAATAGCAAATTGTTTTTGTAAAATTGAAGGTAACTAGTGGAGAGTACCTAGAAAATCGAATGAATTCAATGGGAGTTTGTGGGCAATGCCCCCAATGGGTTTGGGAATGCTCAATACACTGATACTGATAGTCTGAAACAAAATTAAAATAGCAAATTGTTTTTTGTAAAATTGAAGGTAACTAGTGGAGAGTACCTAGAAAATCAAATGAATTCAATGGGAGTTTGTGGACAATGCCCCCAATGGGTTTGAGGGAGAGCGCCCTTAGCGGGGTCAAGGGGCAGTGCCCCTTGTGGGGCTCTGGGGGCAACGCCCCCAACGGGGTGAAGGGGCAGCGCCCCTTGCAGGGGTCAAGGGGCAGCGCCCCTAGCGGGGTCGAGGGGCAGCACCCCTCGCAGGGTCCCGGGGCATTGCCCTGGGCGCGCTCCCTGTTGCGATACAAGGTAGGGTCGAGGGGCGCAGCCCCCGCCGCCAAGCCCAAATTAAGACCTCCAAAACCACACAAACTTTCATGGTGTACATCATTTTGCATTAACAATAAAACCCAAATTAAGACCATCAAAGCCACACAAACCTTCATGGAACACATCATTTTAGTGTTTTTTTTGAAGCAGAGCACGCAAATGAATGAAAAAAATATTTCAAAATGCCTTTTTAGCTGGCTACCTCGGCATTTTCCAGATCGCGCGAGTTTTTTTCAAAAACTCTCCGTACTTTCTGGAAAAACTCACCAAAAGTACGACAAGTTTTTTCGGCGTACAATTGCCTGGAAAACTCGCCAGCCAAAAAAACTCGTGAGTTTTTGTAAACTCGCCGAGTTTTTGGTGAGTGTTGCAACTATGATCTGAAGGATTGCTTGACTGTGGGCTTCATACAGGAGTCCAGTTTGTGCTTATTGGAGAAGTTTTTCAGTGAAGTTGAAGGGTTTCATTGTCAAAAATCTGAGAATTATCATTGCTGTGTGCATTTATCCATTACACCAGCCAGCTGGGCAATATTTCTGCATTCTACAGGCCATGATTAATAGCTTCAGCCAACCGCTTTGTGCATATAGGCAGGATGTGGTCTTTCCTAGGCAAAATGCCTAGACTAATGAGCAGACATCATCATATACAGTGGCGTGTGGGCCATTAGTGTGCACAGCTGTGTGTTAGGCGTAGGAGAACTCCATTGCTGGGACAGATTGATTGCATAAAGGCTGCAGCTACAGCAGCAAATCATTTCCAGATTTATGTATGTGCATTTCCAAGCACTTGTTATGTCTATTCTGTAAATTCAATAAGGGTTATCAATGCCAAATAAAGATGTTCATTTCCAGCCTATTTGCATTATATGTATGCTTTGAATTTGCGTATCTCTTTTTTGTATTTGTTGTACCTGGCATATCTATTTAAAAAAAATACAAAAAATTCGTATATCTCTCAAAACACAAAAGAAATACATTGGCTGCATTTGAAAACCTATAGCAAGAACTGGAGGGTTCTTACAGTGTGCTCTACAGTTACTCTGTTCAATAATTCTTTCTACAATTAATTCCACATTTCAGTAATAGCAACCATGTCCTCATAATTCTGTTCTGACTCACTAACTTTTTCTTCTCTTACAATGTGAACTATAGAGAGACAATTCTTTTACTCATACTCTACCTGTATGAATTCTTGTGGTGAAATTACTGCTTTAAGCAGGCCAATGGTTTTGTTTTTTTCTTGGTGAGTTCAAGACTACCACCTGCATTTGCTAGTGGTTTCCTTACAGGCACTTTTATTATTGCATAAGTGGGCAATTTCACCTGCCTTATTGGTGATTTTGTAGTTGACACCCATGCAAACTGGCGGTTTTATCACCATACAAGAAATATTTTGTTTTGAGCCTTGCTGTTTGAAGAATGACAGAGAGCAATTGAGTGATATTATTAGGCATAGAAGCATCTATAAATACAAAGGAAAGGTTGGTAGATAACCAACCTAATCGGGCATACCCGAACAACCAAACATAACTATATAATTAGTTATGTATTATTATTAATGATGTAGTAAAAATTTATTCTAACACTGTTGGCCAATGACTGTTTGACTGATGAAGTAGTTTTGTTTTTCTGATCCATAAGGATTAGTCACAAGGGTATGTGTTGATTGCTGGGGGATTTCATTTTACCAGAAGTTCAGTAGCCATAGATGTTAAGGGAGTTTGTACAAGGAGCACTTGATTTTCTCCTAGGATTGTTTGGCATGGTCTTGACAGCCTTGTACATTACCCTGTGAGCAGTGTTAAATCTTGTATTGCCTTTTGTGGTGATAGATGATGATAATCCTTGTTTTTCTGGTTTGTGCACTGCTACATACATAACATCAATGGTCTCTTGCATGATTTCCTGCTTTCATCTTACCCACTCTAGCCATGATTCCCTAGTTTCATCTTCATGAGCTCCATGCTTCCTTTGTTGTGAATATTACATCATTCCCTTAGATTGTTAGTGTGCGATATTATAATTATTTGCTAGTGGTTGTAGTTTATTTGTTGGTATTATGAGTTGTTAAAACAAGTCATATATTTAGGAGTTTGTTTATTTGTTATCCTGTAATAATGGAGTTGTTATAGGAACCTTCCTATAATATGGGAAATACAACTCCTATATATATGTTTAATTTGTATTGAACAAATATATTGAAGTACGTATTATCTTGTTTTTAGTATTGCAGCTTCTCTTTGTCTCTGTTTAAATTTCCTTTCATGGTATCAAAGCAATAATCATCTTCGTGCCTGTGAAAATCCATGGAGCTTCTATAATGTACCCATTTTCGATCATGTCAACGTCAATTGTAGTCATTGGGTTTCTCGGCGACAGTCAGTGTTGTTAGAGGGATTATTTGACGTCTAAGGAGCTTCAAAGTATTTTAGCACCTTGAGTTGTCGCTTCCAGTCAGGTTTTCATATTTTCCACAATTTCAATTTAGTGTGGGAAATATTTAAAAATTAAATAATTAATTAAGTTGTCAAAGAAAAATAAAAAAAAAGGCAACTTAATTTAATTATTTTAATTATAATGTAAAAGTGACTTTAGTCTGAAAAGCTAAATATTTTATTAAAAGTCACTTTTTAGTGAAATAAGGAGTTTAATAAAAAAAGTAAATTGGGTTTTCAAGAAAGGAGGGGAGCAGTTACAAGAAAAAAAATATAAGTTTTGGGAAGCTGAAGTTTCAGTTATGCTTGGTTTATTGTGGTTTTGGAGAGCTTGGCTTTCTCGTAACTTGAGGATGGAAACCCTCGAGTTCAATGATTTGGAAAAAAACCCAAATTCCTTTTTAGGTGAATTCGCTGCAGGGTTCACATTGTGCTTTATTGTAGAGTTTGATTTTCATGAGTCTCTTGCGGAGACAATTTTTAGAGGGAAAGTATTTTAGTTTGTATCTTGGTTTGAATATTATATATTTTTTCCTTATACCTAGCTGTATAGTTTTGTTAATTTGATTAGAGGCATTATCTCTAGGAAGTGTTGTTTGTATTGAAATTATTGTATCATTTTCTGTGAGCGCTATAATATACTATTGAGCCGTGGCATATTAACATGCCTCATATTAATACCAAGGAAACATAGTATCTAATTCAGGCCAGCCGCACCTTCATACAATTGCGAATGGGATTTGTCCCTTTGTGAGAATGATGTGGAGTGGGGTCCACAAGTCAAGGTCAGCGCAACAAATAAATTTGAGAAGGCAACATTCATTTCAAACTCAATTGCCCCGTTTAAATCAGACGATCCATAACATTCAAGTGCCGTACATGGGAAAAAAGTGAAGCACTTCTAGGACGGACTCGTGACATATATATATATGCTCGTGCCTTGAATGGAATCGATGGAATGAAAGAATACAACTGCCTTTTTAATGAAGTGAAGTGCAGGTCATAAGGAAAGAGTCTGCTTTGTTTCTTTATTAGCTTAATTAAAAGTGATGTGGGAATAAATACCAAGGGAGTTAAATTCATTAAGACTCATTGTAAGCATAGGAGGATTGGTCACATATGATAGAAGGCTGTTGAGGAAGAGGACGGATTAATTTCAAGTAGCTGCACCTGGGTGAATATTATATTACTAGGAGCTTGTTTTGGTTCACAAGGAAAGCTCATGAGTTTAGAAAGGTTTTATAGCCACTTAATTAAAGTTGCAACATTTAACATCTCCACCCCCATAGTTCATTCTAGGCCGCACATATGGAAGAAGGCATCTAGTATTTCATGGTCAAGATTGACGTATTAATTTAAATTAAAGAGCCGAAGTATATCGTGGAGGTTGAGCACTATAAGGATAAGATAATCACCTCTTATTGAAAGAAAGGAAAATAATCATATATTTCAAATGCTGGTATATTTCGTGTATGTTATATTAGTGAATATATTCATAAATATTTTAAGTACAACAAATCATTCCTTGTATTGTTGTCAATATGGATTATTCTCTATACTTGAATCTCTATTATAAAGGCATATTATGAAAGATCTATTCAAAGGGTGTCCTCCCTTTTTGAAAATAACTGAGAATAAGTTAAACCAACAACCTTGTCTAACTGTTTGATGAAATGCCTAAGCACCTAGAGTCACAAAATTGAATTTTTTTTTCATACAAAATTAGGTGGAGTTATTTCATTGGTATCAAAGCCGAGGTCTAGAGGTCGAGACTCTCTATGGCGAGTGGACTGTAATGTCCCGTAGGCTTCGGTGGGTGATGGTCCTCACCTTGGTGCTTGTAAGGCTTCAGTGGGTGATGGTCCCCACCTTTGCACCCTCACCTTTGCGCCCAAAGTCTCCTTTCTTGGCGCCTGGCGGTGATTCGGTGGTGCCTTGCTGCTTAGCCCTTAACGCTGGTTAGGCGCCATTCACCACAAGTTCTTTGGTTCTTATTATTCCCTCATATTTATTCGACTCCCTTGGTGTTTATTCCCACGCCACTTTTAATTAAGCTAACAAAGAAATAGAGCGACCTCTTTCATTGTGACCTGTGCTTCACTTCATTAAAATAGGCAGCTATATTCTTTCATTCCACTAATTCCATTTAAGGCATGGGCATGTTATATATATTTGACGAGTCCATTCTAGATGTGCTTCACTTTTTCCCCATGTACGACACTTGAATGTTATGGTTTGTTTGATTTAAATGGGGCAGCTGAGTTTGAAATGAACGCTGGCTTCTCAAATTTATCTGTTGTGCTAACCTTGACTTGTGGACCCCACTCCATATCATTCTTACAAAGGGACAAATCCCATTCTCTATTGTATGAAAGTGCGGCTGGCCTGAGTTGGATGCTGCGTTTCCTTGGTATTAATTTGAGGCATGCTAATATGCCACAACTCAATAGTATATTATGGCACTCACAAAAAATGATATGATAATTTCAGTATAAACAATACTTCCTAGAGATAAACTTGCCTCTAATCAGATTAAAAAAACTGTATAGCTAGGTATAAGGAAAAAATATATAATATTCATGTTGCAAGGTGTGACCCTTGGTCTTCCTTGCAACACTAGCGCTTGGGTTTGTGACATGGTCTAACCGCCTCTTGTGGTTCTTAGTTGAAGCTTGTATCGGGCATTGACAGGTCGATCTTTTGGTGCAACAACAAGTCCAACAATTGGTGTCAAAGTTGGTCATAGGTTCAAACCCCACGCTTGCGCTTGGGGAGGGGGATTGCTGCAACATGTGACCCTTGGTCTTCCTTGCAGCACTAGCGCTTGGGTTTGTGACATGGTCTAACCGCCTCCTGTGGTTCTTGACCAAAGCTTGTATCGGGCATTGACAGGTCGATCTTTTGGTGCAACGGCAAGTCCAACAATTCAAACCAAGATACAAATTGAAATACTTTGCCCTCTAGAAATTGTCTCTACAAGAGACTTGTGAATTTCAACCTCAACAATAAAGCACAATGTGAATCCTGCAACGAAGTCATCTGAAAAGGAATTTGGGTTTTAGTCCAAATTGTTGAACTCAAGGGTTTCCGTCCTCAAGTTACGATAAAGCCAAGCTCTCCAAAACGACAATAAACAAAACATATTTGAAACTTCAACTTCCCAAAACTTTTATTCTTTTTCTTGTAACTACTCCCATTCTTTCTTGAAAACCCAATTTACTTTTTTAATTAAACTCCTTATTTCACCTAAAAGTGACTTTGAATAAAATATTTAGCATTTCGGACTAAAGTCACATTTACATTATAATTAAGATAATAAAATTAAGTTGCCTTTTATTTTATGTTTCTTTGACAACTTAATTAATTATTTAATTATTAAATATTTTCCCGCACCAAATTGAAAATATTGAAAATATGAAAACTTGACTGGAAGTGACAACTAAAGGTGCTGAAATACTTCGAAGCTCCTCGGATGCCAGATAACCCCTATGACAACTTTGAGTGTCGCCGAGAAACCCAATGACTACGATTGATGTTGATGTAATTGAAAATGGGGACATTATAGTTTGCCCTCACCAAAGATTGCTTGTCCTCAAGCAATGCCAAGGCACCCTCAATAATATCTAGTTGAGCCCAGCTGAATCCACGTGTGATCCTGAGGTCTCAAATCAGCCTCTGAAAATATCCACCAGGTTGTCGCTGCGCCACTTTGATCAAATCCATCGACTCAATCATGCCCACTCTGCACTCCTCTCTCTAGCAACCCCCAAAAGTAAACATCAACAAAAACCATTCTGAAATATCTGCGAGGGCTGATAACTAAATCATGAAAAGTCTCCTGCCAAGGTGCCACAGCGAGGCCCATGTCTACAATCCCACTATCTAACACGATCCTGGGCGACAAGAAATACAATCTGTTCATCCCCAAAAGATAACCCTCGACATATCTCCTCACAGTGTCCCAAAAGTGATGCCAATCAGTCCCTAATCGGAAGCTAATAACAATAGTGTCGTCCCTAAAATCATACATCCTGACAATGCCTCCCCGATCATCGATTAATAACCCCTCACTAACACCTAATCTTGAAGTGTCAACAAACCCATATCGAGCACACCAACTCATCCGATCAACTGCAATCATCATTGTAACATCTGCATATATATATATATATATATATATATTAACATCCTGAACTGATTGCAGTAACCATCACTCATGTTGGTGGAAGCTAAAAATAATTGCTCTAACTCTGTAAATTCTCTCACAACCTGCTGCCAAGAAGCTTCTAAGTACACAAAGTCCATCTGCCCGTATTAACATATATAAATATATATAGTAACATCCCAAACTGATTGCAGTAACCATCACTCATGCTCGTGGAAGCTAAAAATAATTTCTCTAACTTCATAAATTATCCCACAACCTGCTGCCAAGAAGCCTGTAAGTACACAAAGTCCATTTGCCCATATTGACATCCCGAACTGATTGCAGTAACCATCACTCATGCTGGTGGAAGCTAAAAATAATTGTTCTAACTCTGTAAATTCTCCCACAACCTGCTGCCAAGAAGCCTGTAAGTACACAAAGTCCATCTGCCCATAAACTGATGTTGCCATAATCAGTGTGAAAATGTTAGGGCAGTAGCTGTCATAAATCAATACCCTTGAAAAGATAGGAAATGTGAATGTGGGAATGACCTAAAGAACTCCTCCAATAACCAAATTGCCCCTACTGATCAACACCAACTGAGAATTACTCCATTGTTGGGTTGGATGTATTTGCCAATCCGTTTACATGCTATCATTCATTGTCCTATTTAGGCTGATTGGAAAGTGGACAGCAGTACCAACTCCAAAATTTTGTCCACCACTCCAATTCTGAATCAACATCTCACCCCTGAAAACTGTACCCAGATCCCATATCCTATGATTATCTCCAATCATACTCACACAGACAACCTCATGGCTGCTGCAACTAATGATGACAATCCTATGAAGTCTGAAAATCAGATCTATAACCACCTTGGAATTGCCTCTACTATCAAATTCAAACTCCAATCCATGCAATCAGCTGCTAACATCAATGCAAAGTCTGAAAATTTCATGGTCAGCACCAAATGACAGCCCTTAAACATAAATGTGTAAGTTGGGAACCAAAGAACTAATTCAGAACAGTTTGATGCACATTGTTGATATGAGTTCTCATGAGGTGAAGAATAGTAAACTCATTATGAAGTATCATGCCATGTGAGTAACTTGGATCCATAAACATCATCTCATCTTTAGCCATAAAAACTTGAATATTGACAAGATGAGGTCCTTTACCAATGCCATACATAATTTTTTTTATCTATCATCTTATGAGAAACAAAATCATATGAAGGTACTGGTCTGCTGTTCACAATCAAAAAATTAGCATCTAGTTCTGTAATAGTCTACCCCAAATGGCATATAATATTTTCTATTTCTACCAATCTAGTTGCTCAGACATTTTGTCAAATGCTTTCATGTTGTTGTTTTGAGTATGCTATAGAATAATTCCACTAGATGGATAATTGATTTTTACACAAGGGAATTTAATCACACTTCAAATACCAAATGACTTTAAGCTCAGGCAGTATAACATGATGAACATATTATGCATAGTTTTGTAATTGAACCTTGTAAATGATTTCAGTTTGTAATCCATTAATGCAGTTTGTGAGACTCACAAATACAGAATGATACATCTAACAAATACCAAGTACGTTCTTGGTGAAATGTAAACAACATATTCACTACAAATAATAAACTATTGTGATTTTCTGACCTAGAACTTGCATCTTCAATCACTACTTTCCAAAATTGTACGAAGCATCAACTTCATGAATTCATTTTGTATTGATAACATGGTGTCTTCTTCCCTACTCTGTTTAGCCATTAACAGTTGCGACTCTTCCAAGCTGAGACTATCCAAAATTCGACCTAGTTCCTTTAGATTGCGATCCCTTTCTTTAACTACCCCTTGTTTTTTTCACCGCCAGTAGCTGCAACGACATCTCCATTGTCTATAAGCCTCGTGCCATGAAAATAATTCCAAAATATTCTCAACTTAGCATGTGACTCCTTTCCCAATATGACGGCTCCAACTCAAAGTTGCAGCAGGAATATGAAGTTATTTGAATTGCTGATTAGACTTCCCTTGACCGGCTCCAACTCCAGTGTTGTATTTGTATATCCAACATTATATTAGCCGCTTCCTTTATTGCACCGTTTTCTTTATGAAGATTAAACTCGATATCACGGCTCCCTTAGTCTTGTAAACTCAACAATTGTATTTTTTATATTAATACTACCTCCTCATAAGGATGCGATAATCATAATATAACGACAAAAAATATGAAGAGACCTTGGATTATATTATTAAATCCGATACCTCATGAGCGACGACAATAAGTAATTCAATCGACTTGAAGGTCTCAACTAATTGTTCATTCCCGACTCCTTATGCAATAGTGGCGATTAGCACCTGCAACGCTAGCTGGTAAGGATTCCGACACCCAGACAGATATTCAAATAACCACTTTCAATATTAAAGATCATTCAATTCTCCACTAGATAGATATTGAAATAACCACTTTTCAATGGTACTATGGCTAATCCTCCCAAGAGAGTGGAGTGACGACACGAGAAAAACCTATCGCTTAAGAAAACACAACTTACTCTGGAGTATTAAGTAACGACCTTCTTTTAATAACAGGCGGTTCTGTCAAGGCTTGAGGAATCACGACCTTCTTCAAATTAATTCGATGCTTCCGGCAATTGTCTACTATAAAGTTCGCGACCTCTCCCATAGGCGTGGATTTATCAGATGAAGGTGTCAGATTTTTAATTTTAATTTCCCTCTGACAAATTCAGTTGCTACGTGTCCATGGGAATAAACGTATTGGTTTTTAGAATAACTGATATGTTTATTCAGAAGCTCAAATATATTTCCTTCTTTATCTTGTGTTGATATTATTGAAGCGGCCCCTTAATCTTTTAGGCTTCATAAATTTTAAGCATATGAAGAACTCGCAGATTTTTGAGTTTTCTAATTCACTATCAAATTCGTTCCCCTTTTACAACAACGTTTAGACAGACTAGAAGGCAAAGGGAAAATCTATAATCTTCGTATTTAATTTGTATTGCTACTGTTGTACAACTCAATGAAACTTTCAAACATAGAACTGAGACATTTAATAATAACCAAATGAATATAATCCTTTAATTCATTCAATGCATTAGCTCCAATCCTAAATTGAAAACAAATGATAATTTCCTCAACCAGGAAATAACCAACAAATCTCAAAATTTTAATACCAAACCAGAATAGTGAAGTTTTGTCCTGATAGAAGACTTCACCAAATTCATCCAACTCTGTTCGTTTAATATCCAAGTGAGAAAACTGAATGTCTTCTCTAGCTATCAGCCAGGGCAAATTTTCACTGCCAAAGCCAATCTTCTTTCAGAGGTCTCCCCACCCCAGAAAGGCTGTGAACTATGTTCACCAACAAGAGCCTGTTCTCCAAATTCCAAAATCCAACCTCCCAGCAAATGAGCTCCTCAATTCTTTTATTCACCTCCTCCTTGTAACTCTTCGTCCGTTTGAATTCTCATCTTTTTTGCTTTTCTTTTTATTCTGTCTTTTTGAGAATTCTTATAAAAAGTAACTTTAATTTATTTTTAACTTCTCAGAACATAAGTTGCTTTTGCACCAATAAATAATTAATTTTAAGTTGTCTTTTAATTTTAGTTTTTTTGACAACTTATAAATTAATTATTCAATTCACAATGTTGACTTACAAAAAATGGGGACATTACAAGTTCATACCTTTCTTTGGTGTCTTCATGGATCTCATTCATATTATCTTCCATTTCTAGATGTTCATTATTATGTACAGATTCAAATAGTGTTTGGGGCTCATACCAAGGCACTAGACTGCTGTTAACACTCATAGAATCCACATTTTCTTCATTCCTTTCAATTGTGTCTTCATAGGTTTCATGCTCCCATTCACCCAACGTTGAATGCTCATCATTATCTGCTGATTCAAAGTGTATCAGGCTGAAATCTGCCCTCATTACCTGTTATATCTGCTATCCCATGGCTGCAAGCCACCCCTTCATGTGGAAATTGATCCTCAAAATTCAAAAATTCATATTCAGGATGTGGGTTCCAAACTCTATCAGCATACTAAATCTCTCAAATATGAGGAATACTAGAATCATTATACAATGTTTCACATCTATAAAGTTCCTCAATCCCTTCAACTAATTTCTTAGTCTCCATAATCTTTGCATCACATTCTTGTTCCTTAGATGTGGCTGCAATAGAAATATAATTTTTTGCTTTGTATAAAGAAAAGTGAACCATACTCAATTGTAAGCAAAGATCATCAACTTATTTTTTTTTGTCTTCAGCATACTTGAAAGCAAAATCCCTATCCATAAGCAATTGCAAGTAATCAGATTTCATCATTTCCAATGCTTCTTTGATAGAGTACAAGTGAGTAATTCCACTTGCAACCCCCTTTTGCCTCTCCTCAATTTGAGCTTTCCAAATGAGATCTTCAACATATTTGTGAGTATCATTTGCCCTTGTTAACACTTGCACCACTTTCTCATTTGTAACCACAAGTTGTTCTTTCAAATCTTGCAATGCTAAAGGCCTCTAATCAAACTCATCAATGTGACATGGGCTGCCATACAATAAATTTTTTGTTTTGTTTTCACTTGTAGGAACCATATCATCATCAACATCACTGTTTTCACTAGTTGATGCCTTGCAACTCCCAAGTAAGAATGATGGGACAACGTAACGTTATGAACAAACCCAACATTATCCAATGAATCCATCTTTTCACAAGGCCTATCAATGACCACCTCTAAATCACCAACATAGAGTCTTGTGTATACCTCACTTGTACAAGCAACAAGTAAAACTTCTTCCTTAATGTCCATGGTATTACTCTGCTGGAAGGAAACATTATAGAAATCATTTTTTTGATTGCTTGTCTAGATGCTATTAGCTGTTTGCCAAACCTCAACACTGAGACAATAATGAAGAAGTCCCAAATTTGTCATGTCAAATGATTGACTGAGATTATGTTTTATCTCCTCAATCAGATGTGCTGAGCTGCCAATAATGATCAAGTCATCAACATAGACAACAAGCAAAAGAATATCATCACTAGATTGTTTGACATACAAATTAAAATTAGAAGGGCTCCTCTGAAAACCATGATCAACAAGGTACTTATCAATTTTCATGTACCATGCCTGTGGAGCCTATTTAGGGCCATAGAGTGCTTTCACAAGTCTGCAAACTTGGTGTTCTTTACTAGCAACCTTGAAACCAAGAGGTTGCATCATATAGACTTCTTCCTATAGATCACCATTGAGAAACACACTCTTGATGTCCATTTGATGGACTTTCCATCTGTTGTGACCTTTTTCACACATCACCCCATTCAAAATGGGGACCCCCTAATTTTTGCTCCGTTCCTCTTTTTTGGCTTTGGTTTTGTCTCTCTCTTCCTGCGGTCTACCTATCTGGGGATGTGCCTGCTTTTGAGCTTGAACGTGAAATTTGGCTAAGTCCGAAAATTAGGGTTTTGAACTTTCTAGCCAATTTGGGGTTAAATGGAGTAAGTTGAAATTTGAGACTAACGTTGTTGTCAGCATGCTTCCAGCAGGTCCCCAACAAAGTTTCATCAAATTCCGACAACTTACTATTTTTAGTAAGTGCCAAATTTGGGGCAATCTCTCAGCACTTTTGAAGTCCTCTCAGTCACACAGCATCTAGGACATGTTAGGTTGCTTGTCTGCAAATTTTGAGCTGAAACGGACAACTTTCTATTTTTAGCAAGTTCAGCTTCGGGAGTAGATTTGAGGGTTTATATGCAAAGTTCTTCAATGCATGTCTGGAGATTCTCTCTGGGTTTTCTGAGATCTACGCAATGATATAACATGCAAAATGAGATGATGACTTTCAGAATTCAGCCTTCAGAGGCTATTTTTAGGGTTTGCATGTCGAAGTTTTCAGTGCATGTCGAGTTATTCTTTATGGGTTTTTCAAGAGCTACGCAGTGATGTGACATGCAAAGCGAGATGATCAGTTTTCAGAGACTTACTATTTTTAGCAGGTCTATTCCGGCAGCTGCCTAGCATATCAGTACCACAAATAGGGCGAAGTGCAACAAAAACGAGGTCAAATGGAGGTCATTTGATATACATGCAAGCCAAATTAGGGTTTCTAGCTTCAGGACCCAAAATGAGGGGTAAAATGCCAAAATTTTCGAAAACCGGTGTATCCCACTGCGATCAATATCTTTCAAGCTATCCATCGGTAAAATTTGAAGGCAATCAAAGCACTTACTATTTATAGTAAGGCGTTCCAGAAACTGACTAAAAATAGTAAATCAGCAGCATGCACTAGTGTGAACGGGCAGGTCATCCGATGAGGGTCATGTCATTCAAATTTCAAGTCAAACGGAGTTGTGGAGGTCTTCGAAATAGGCAGTTGCTATAAATAGTAAACCACCTTCAGAAACGTGCTATAAATAGCAGGTCAGCTCAGGATGGTAGTGTGAACGGGCTAAGTAGGTCATGAGGATCCTGTGGTTAAAATTTCGAATCGATCCGAGCTTCAGAGATGTGAAAATCAAAAGATTTACTATTTATAGTAAGTATTAAAGCATGAGTAGGCAGCTGGAAAAATGTCTAAGTCTGAAGCTTATCCACCTTGAGCTCCTAAATGCGCCCAAGATGACTGGCAGAGGGTTGAAAAAGTTTAAGTCTGAACAAAATCCTCCTCCACCCTGAAATTGCCCCCACCTTCAAGCTAGGTTGATAAAATTCTCTAAGGCATGAATCTCATCCTGCTAGACCCTCCAAATGCGCCCAAGATGACTGGCAGAAGGTTGAAAAAGTTTAAGTTTGGAGTTCATCCTTCACCACCCTCCAAATGCGCCCTCATCCTCAATTGGCTGGCAGATGGAAAATTGTCTAAGTCTGGAAGTTTGTCCACCTTGACCCCCCAAAGGCGCCCAAGGAAGAATCAGCTGGAGATGTTGAAAATTATCTAAGGCATGGACTTATATCCGCCTGACCCCTCCGAATGCGCTCTCATGCTAAGAAGGTAATTGAAAAAGTTTCTAAGTAATGAGTTCGTCTTGCTCCACCCCTTAAATGCGCCCTCAAGGTGATGGAAGCCATAAAATTCTCTAAGGAAAGGCGTTTGTCCTTCTCCACATGCCAAATGCGCCCTCTTCAAGGATCAAGGTGTGAAGAAAATTCTAAGTATTGAAGTTCATCCCCCTACACATACCAAATGCGCCCACTTCAAGGAGGTTGATAACAAAATTTCTAAGTGTTGAAGATGAATCTCATCCTGCTGACCCCTCCAAATGCGCCCACTTCATGAGGTGATAAAAAATTTCTAAGTGTTGAAGTTTATCCTCCTGCACATGCCAAATGCGCCCTCAAGGTGGTGGAAGAGAAAATTGTCTAAGTCTGGAAGTTTATCCTGCTCCACATGCAAAATGTGCCCACCTCAAGGAGAAGGTGATAGAAAAGATTCTAAGTCAAGGCTTCATCCTCCTCATACATCAAAATGCGCCCAAGCTTGGAAGAAGTCAAAAAGGAGTCAAAGGCGTTGAAAGTTTATCCTTCTCCCTATGTAAAATGCGCCCATCCTCTTGCACATGTAAAATGCGCCCATCCTTCTCTCTGTGTAAAATGCACCCAAGTGAAGATAAAGAAGGGGGAGTTACCATGGCATTGATGTTAAACAAGGTGAAGTTGGTGGGTGAAAATTGCCAAGGTGTGGTGAAAATCCTCTTGAGTAAGTAAAGTGCGCCCATGTTAGACATAAGGTGGGGAAATATTCTAAGACGCTTAGACTTATGTCCTCCTCAATGTATGAAATGTGCCCAAGGTGAGGTGAATAGAAGTTGACTAAGGAAGGCATTAAAGTAAAAATATCCTCCATGACATGCTAGATGCGCCCAAGGTGTTAAAGGTAATGGGCTAAGGGAAATGTGCCATGATTGAAGATAAATGGAGAAAATTTTCTAAGACAAAAAAAATTCAAATTCCTCCTTGATGCCTAAATGCACCTATGCTAGTGATTTTATTTGAAATATTTTTCTAAGTGTCAATATTTAATTTCACCTCTTAGAAGAAAATATGCCTAAGTTGAAGAAGTGATGAAATTCATTGAGACATGGATGAAATTGGCGAGATGAAAAGTCGAAGGATACCAGCTTCACAAAGATGATGAAAATTTTCAGGTCAGAGCAGGAAAATACGCCCAAAGATGAAGAATTGGAATAAATTTGATGAAAAATGTTTTTTCTAAGGTTTAAAATTCAAAAAATTAAATGTACCCCTTCGTTTGTAGACCCATGAATTCAATACGTTCTGAAGGGAATTTTCTTCTGGGTATCAAGCATCTGCAATGAAGAATGGATTTTAAAGTCTTCCACACTTCACCGAAGCCTTCAGGATGACGATTTTTGATGGGCACTTAAATAATGAATTTTCTAAGAGGAAAATTTGAGAAATTTTCTAAGGCAAGCAATAATTGATGCTTTTGAAGATAAAATACCTTGAGTGATGAATTTGAAGTTGGGTGACTAGATGATTTTTGATCAAGTTCCTGATGAAAACATTTTTTTTTCTTGAGCCAGAGTTGGATGAAATATCAGAGTGAACGCCCCAGCCTACAGATGTTGAAAAATCATGAAGAAAGCAAAGTTGGCTAGAGAAGAACGATGAACCCTATCGAATCTGGAGATCACTCAGACCTTGGAAGTTAAAGCATGAAAATCAGGTAAGTAAGGTGAGTTTATATTATGAAGTGTTCTGATGCTCTTCTCCTTGCTTGTTTTGCAGGAGGAACATCGAGACCAGGCAGTGATGACTTGAAGTGATGAAGCAAATAGTCCAAGATAAGAGAATCTTCCAAGTTTAGAATGAAGGAAAAGATGAAGGCTCGGGCGTTGAAGAGTGGCGGGAAGGGGGGAAATCACCATCAAACGGGTTAAAAAGTTATAGCCTTGAAGTTTCAGAGCGAGAACGTGCCTGCCGTACTAGTCCAAGAAGTTGAAGCAGTGTGAATGCGTCTATGAACAGGAATCTTCTTGAAAGTGGTGGACAATTAATTGCTTATTTATTGCTCCACTCTTCTTGGTGGCAGTTTTTAGGGTTAGGGCTGAGGTGGCACAATTTGGGCCATCCATCTAACTGTAATCTGAGCCGTCCATTGGACTTGGCCAGCTATATAAAGGGGCATCTCCCCTCATTTGTAATTCAGTTAGACACTAGATCAGACTAGAGAGTAGAGCAGAGAGACTTTAGTTGTAATAGCTTAGTGTAGCATAGTTTGAAGGAGAAGGAAAGTTTTCCCTTGAAAACTTTGTAAGAGATTGTTGTGAAAACTATTATAATAAAAGATCTTTCATTGAATGGTGAATTCATCTTTGTTATAAGCAGCTAGCAAGGTTTCTTCATCCCTTCTACTTCAAGTAGTGTAAAGTAGCATAAAGCAACGTAATTTCATTTTCATGCAAGTAGATGTTAGCTGTGGATTTGTGGTGTTAGTCAAGGCAGCTTCATTTTGATCCATACCACTAGTGGCTTGCTGACGGCAAGTTTGCCTTGTGTGGTTAACTGGAAAACATTGCAAACTTAACTTCGATTGTGATTCATGTGTTTGTATGCGTTGTTTTGATGGTACTTACATGTTGAGTTATAATTTGAAAACCTCTTGTCACTCCCTTGAAGATTGCACTGACTTTGTGTAAGTTGCCCAACGTGAGGCGGAGCAAAGTCTGGTCGAAGTCTGTCGAGATTGATCCCACGTCCCATCCTTAGATAGAACATAAACTTCTTAGGCCCTGCACTCATTTAATTCATTTTTGGTTAGTATTAGGAAACTTGTGCTTACCCGCCAAATCATTCGAACCATGTGAAGCCCTTAATTTGCTATCTGCTGTCAGTTGCCGAACAATTGTGCAAGTCCCCTTGAAATACCAGTAAAAACACATCGAGCCAACTGAGGGTATTCTATTGCATTGAAGGAACCTTGGAGTTGAACACAAGAACTCTCTCGCAATCTTAGCGTGCTAGATACTTTGATCAAGAGAGAATAGGGTAGCCGTTGGCGACTTATTCTGTGTTGGTGTGGTCATGAAAATCATAGCAACACCATCCAAATTGGGTTGCAGTGGCTAGGACAAGCTGAATAGTACTCATTTTGGCTGTGGGAGCAAAAGTCTCCTCATAATCAATGCCCTCTCTCTGTGAGAACCCTTTGGCTACTAACCAAGCCTTATACTTATTAGGGGTTCTGTCAACCTTGTACTTAACTTTATACACCCATTTTCAGCCAATGGGCTTCTTTCCGGGTGGAAGATTAGAGAGGACCAAGTGTGATTCTTCAGGAGGCTATTATGTTAAGCTTCCATAGCCTGTTCCCACTTAGGTATGCCTTTAGCCTCTAAATATGTTTGAGGCTTAGAGATGCTGTGAAGATTGGCCATAAGAGCAAAATTAATAGTATTATGTTGCTTGCTCTTTTTTTGAGCAGATCTACCCTCAATCAATTCATCATCATGAAGATCACTTATGGTTTTAGCATACCATTTAGGCCGGAGAGTAGGAGTACCAGTATCTAAAACAGGAAGAACAACATCACCAGGGGTGGTTGGAACAACATCAGCTGGATTAGGATCCAAATTGTCTTGAGGAGGGGTGGGTGGTGGAATAATCTGCTGAGGTGCCTGCACAGCTGTTGAATCTCTCCCATCAGGTGGAGCTAGGAGAAGACAAACACCCAAATCAAAAGCCTACATAGACTGATCCTCAGGGCTCACAGAAGGAGAAGACTGATAGAAGGGCCCACTATTTTCATCAACCACAACATCACGACTGAAGATGAGACAATCTATATCTACATCAATCAACCTATATGCCTTATGATTCTCACTATAACCAGGGAAGAAGAGTTTTCGGCTTTTGGAATCCAACTTAGTGCACTTGGCATCTAGAACCCACACATGAGCAATAGAGCCAAAAAATTTCAGGTGGTTGATCTTAGGCTTGTGTCCAGACTAGGCTTTTTCAAGAGTCATCTTCTTAACGACATAAGTGGGAGACCGGTTCAGAAGATAGACTGCAATATAAACTGCTTCAACCTAGAATTTCTTAGGAACATTTCTATGCTCCAACATAGAACGAGCCATTTCAGTAATAGTGCGATTGCGATGCTCAATGACACCATTTTGCTGAGGGGTGTAGGGTGTGGTAAGTTGGCGCTTAATGCCATGTGCATTATAGAAACTGGAGAAGTCAGAAGAACAAAACTCCCCCCCATTATCAGACCTCAGAGTGACTATAGGAAAGCTTGACTCTTTCTCAACTAAGGCCTTAAACTGCTGAAATATACCAAACACTTCTGATTCGTTTTTAAGGAAGTACACCCACATTCTTCTAATAAAATCATCAACAAATGACATAAAATACTTGCAACCAGTAACTAAAGGAGTGTTCATTGGTCCATATAAATCAGCGTGAACCAATTGTAATACCTTGGAAGCTCTCCATGAGTCACCATCTGAGAATGGAGTCTGATGCTGCTTTCCAGCCTGACAAGCTTTGCATATTCCATGATTTTGAGTTTGAATCGCAGGTAGACCACCCACTAGATCATCTCAAGATAGCTGAGAGAGATATTGCATATTCAGGTGCCTATAATGCTGATGCCAAAGGCTGCTGATGGAAGTACTCTTGGCTGCCATAGCATGCTTTTGAGAATCACCAGAATCAACAAGTCTATATAGATGATGATTCTCAAGTCCCTGAACAACTGTAGTGCGTGTCTCTCTATCAACAATGCTGCATGTATGCATGCTAAAAACAATATCTAGCTGAGGAGAGTGTGTCATGATCTGACTAACTGAAAGTAAGTTTAGCTCCATGCCATATACAAGTATACATTGAGAAATATTAAATTTCTCCCTCTAGAATGAATCTGCACGTTGCCCTTTCCGACAACACTATACTCCTTACCTCCTCCAAAGATAACAAAATCTCTTGGCGTGCACTCAATGAACTAACCTCGACGATGAGTGAAGTGTTGAGATGCACTTGAATCAATATTCCAGGCAGTGGATTTAACAGGATCTATAGGACTCTTGGCCCTAAAGGCATAGAACACAGACTCCTTTTGCTCAATGTGCTCTGCAACATGGGCTTTGGGTTTCGACTCTCCTTGCTTGTTCTGTTTAGAAGCCAAGTATTTCCGACAATCTTTTTTCATGTGAGCATACTTGTGGCAATAGTTACATTGAACATTCTTCTTCTTGGAAGAATCTTGAGATTGCACTTGACTAGTTTGTTGAGAGGGCTGATTCTTGCCCTTATTCTTTTGAAATGTCTTGGTAGGAAATGCTTGCTCTGTGGAGGATGAAGTAGCACTGCTACCGAACTGTTGTTTCCAACGATCCTGTTGCAGAAGTATGGTGCAAAGATTTGAAAACTTCAAGTCAACATTAGCTGAGGTAATGCTGAGTGTCTCAATAAAGTGCTCATAAGATTTTGGTAGACTCTTCAGAGTGATTACTACCATATCTTCCTCCATTTTTCGACCAATAGCCTCTAGCTGATCACAAATGTTCTTGATTTTTGTCAAGTACGCGTGCAAAGTTGTCTTCTCATCCATCATGATGGAAAACATGTTTTTCAGAAAGAACGCACGACTCTTGTCCGATATTTCATGAAGATCTTTCAGAAGATCCCAAATTTCTTTAGCTGATTTGCCAAACGGTACCTGGGGCAACTGGTCATTAGAGACAGACAGTTTAATAAGCATCACGGCTTACTGATTCTGCTCATCAAACTTTTCTTGATCTTTATTTGCCGTTGTAGGTCATGGCTTGTTGCCTAGAATAATCTGGTCAAGGCAACGATATTCAAAGATTGTCATCATATGCTGCTTCTAGGTGTTGTAGTTGTGGCCGTTGAATTTTTGACTACCCTCCAACATAACATGAGACAAAGAGGCCATTTTGCACAGACAAATTCTGACAAAAAAGTGGTACACAAAGCCTCAAACTCAAAAATCTGACATAATAGAAAAGGCTCAAATCTTGAGGTTTTTTGAATGTGGTGACAAGGGTAGAATACTTGGCAGAAAGAATAATCCACGAAACAAGTGTAGGACCTTTGATTTTTGTCACACATAGCAATTAGAAGTCTGGAAACCAGACAATATGTAGAAGGAATCTTGCCAAAACGATTCAGCAAGAAGTTGTTGCTAGTCGCGTAAAACAAAAACATTAGTCACGATCTTTAAAGTTGCCCAAAAAAATGACAACCAACTGCAAAAAATCATACGGCTATTTGTAGATGAAAAAGCCAGAAAAATTCTCTAAGAAACGTGTACAGTTAACAAAGGAGATTGTGCGACTTGAGGACACGTTTCGCAAAAAGGAAAACGCCTTCAAAAAACGACGGCGATCAGGCAAGAACCTGTCACGGTTAGAACAGGTCGCGTGCGCACAAATTAGGAGGGAAAAAGCGTGTCGATTTTTGAAGAAAATGCCCAAAAACTTAGTCGCACGCCTAAGAAACAAAAGAAAATCACATAAAAAATCCCTAATGCAAAGAATAATCACAATTTTCTTAGGACACGATTTTTAAAACTGCAAGAGTTTTGACGAAAAAAATCAGAAGTCTTTCCCGCTTTGATACCATGTAAATGGTAAAAAATTGAATGAATTAAATGAAAGAGGCAATCACTCTCTTTATAGAAATTACAATACAAAAATCAGAAGAAGTTTGTAAAAGAAACTGAAGTAAACTGAAATGTACCTAATTTAATATATTACAAAGTTGACCATTAATAAACTAACTAAATATAAATTTAATAGTCCAAACATCCTCATTTGCTGATTTAGAGAAGTCCAAATCAGCAGATTGTTCATCTCAACACTATCATGAAGATCAATGTACTCCACTTTGCTAATAGAAACACTTGAAGAACTAACTTCATCCTCAATCCTTGTAGCATCATAACCATCAAGAACAATTTCAGCCACGTGTATCTGTTTTCCAACTTCCTCTTTTGTAACTGTTTGTTCTTCCTCTAGCCTCTTCACCTTTTTACCTGTGCATTGGTGATTAGGCTTACAAGTTCTTTTGCTTGTGAAACACATATTTTGTCTTGTAAGTTCATTCCTATTGATTTCCTTGTTTTTTTTTTTTTTTTTTCTGTGTTGCTATACTTCTTTACCTTGGTATTTGCTTTCCTTTCTTCAACAAAAAGAGAATCTAGCACTTTAGGATGCTCTAAAAACTTCGTTAAAGTCTTATCATATTTTTCAAAATTTTGCATCAAATCAGCTAGAAGTTCCTGCATGGACTTCATCTTTCCCAATTAAAACAACCAATACTCTGCTACATTGAATTGAATAAGTGCTGGTCACTTATTAGAAACAAACTAATAATGGCCTTTCCCTATCTCTCGAAGTCATTAGTAAGCAAGCAAGCAGTTGGAATCAACAATTTAGATCATAATTTTCTGCTATTAATATTTGGTGCTAGAACCCACCGACTGGTAGAATCAATGGCTCTAATACCAAACCAAGCAACCAATGTGCCAAAGTCCTAAACTTGTGGTGAATGGCGCCTAACTGGTGTTAAGGCTAAGTGGTAGGGCACCATCAAACTGTCGCTAGACGCCAAGAGAGGAGACCTCAGCACCAGGGTGGGGACCATCACCCACCGAAGCCTACGAGACATCACAACGTCCTTGAAGGAAGATTGAATGCCAATGGAAGAAGGAATAATATTATTTGAACCAAATTGATGCATAGGCGAGTTGGTAAGAGCAGTGGTGTATGGTTTTGATTTTAAAATCATGCTTTTTTAATATCAATATAATGTAGTCTCAGTAAAATGGTGATATCTCATTCATTTCTCAATGAAATTTAAAAGTTCAAAGAGTTTTGGAAAGCTGATGAAGAGGGGAACAAAACTTAAAAATCATTTAAAGATATTAGTAGTATTTAGTGAGCTGTTTGAGGTAGAAATTTGATTGATATTTGTTGGGCATGAGAAGAAGCGAGGAATTTTGGCAGGTGAAAGATTTTGGAGATGATTGATGGTAGTGCCAAAGATATTCCACAACAATGAGTCCTTGTCTTTTTGTGACTCTGCACCCAACAATTCTCCATCATACTCACTATTATGCAAAATTGGGTATGAAACTTGAGCATTTGTCAAAATAGCAAGGACTGCAATAGAAGGCTCAGAGCCATTAGAGATTGTAAGCTTTGCTGGATATTACCTTCACATATACATTGTGAATCTCGACAAGTTGGCTAAGTAGACAGTTGATCGACAAGTAATGTGATTTTTAATTTCTAGTTATATTTGAATATATGTATTAAAAAATCAAGGCAAAGTATTATTTATTATTTTTGAAGAATCATTGCTCAAACAAGATGGAATCAAGATAAATTCCTCTAGATTTTGCAAGCAAATCAAAAGAATGATGCAGCGGAAGTCTTGTGGACCCTACCAAGCCATGTTCACCTCATCATAGATGTTGCAATTTTGTTGGTTTCTTTGAAGTAAGAGTGCAACTGTTTTGTTTTTCTTTCATATCTTTGTTGTTTAGGATGTGTGTTGAGTTCCATATGGGAAAATGATTTATTTGGTTTTTTTTTCTAAAGTCTATGTTTATAGATTGAGTGTTTTAAGATGTAGTATTAGTTTTTATAGAGATATTTTATGTTAGTTTAAAAGTCAACGTGTTATATTTAGAATAGGGTCCATTTTCTGAAGTCATTAATAGTCATGTCATCAAAAGTGTCAAAAAATACTAAAAACATTATTTCGATTGTAATTGGATGCACTCTTGCTTGTATGCACCATCCATTTTATAGAGGGGCATTCTAAAATCAAGCTTCAAAGTTGAATTTGCTAAGTAAGTAGCAAATCCATTGGAGGATGGAGGTACAGGAGGTTGGAGGACATTCATCGACCTCTTGTCAGTCACTAGCGATGGGGCCATGAAATTGCATTAGTGACCAAACAAATTGCGCCAAAATGACTAAAGGCAAGATTGGTTTCCAGGTGGCAACGACAACCATCTCATATCATTTGTGATCAAAGTGGCAATGATCTATAATGGTGGATACATACGCGACAATGAGGACTTGGTTCTCAAGATTTTATGTTGTGGTTGGATGCATTTGTTCTCAATCACATTTGTTGGGTAATTATGATTGGATGTGTTTGTCCCTAGTCATAATTGTTGTGAGTAGATGTGTGTCCCTATTCATAATTGATGTTGGATAGATGTGTTTGTCCCTATCCAAACTTGTTGTAAGACCTTGGATAGATGTGTTAGTCTGTATCCTTGGTTCCATGGGTGGATGTGTTTGATCCTATCCTTGGATGAAAGTATAGTGAGCATAGTTAGGCTAGTTCTAGTATTTGCTTCTCATGAGTAGATGTGTATGTCCCTACTCATACCTTATGATGAACTATTGATCATGGTCATCAAGTATTCTTGGTCCACCTATCTCCATTTAGAGAATGATGTAATATTGGTGGGTGTTGGGAATATTACATCATTCTCGTAGATTGTTGGTGTGTCATATTGTAATTATTTGTTACTAAGTTACCGGTTCAGTTTTGGGTTCGGGTTCGGGTTCGAGAACCCGGTTCGCCAGTTCGGGAAATTTTTTTTTTGGTGTTGGGTTCGGTAATAATATAAAAATCAGAAATATATACATATTTGTAGTAGCAATTAAGTTTAGAATACACCACCATATTAATAGTCAAATAACATAGCAAAAATACACCACCACTTTATACTCAAAAGTCAAATGTCACGATATAGAATTATAAATTAAAGTTCAAACTTCAAACATAAAAATGTCAAGTGTTTACAATCAGCCATTAATAATTATTGATCATTGATCAATCTGAATCATATGGGTCATCAAAAAAAGCAGCATCATCAGCATCATTAGATGCTACATTTTGTGTAGAACCACAAATAGCATTAGTAGCACTTGCACAAGCACTGCCACTAGCACTAACACTACCGCTCTCATGCTCAGTAGCTGCTTCAAGCTGATAGTCATCATCAATATCAAGCGCAGCTAAGTGACTTGTGGAAGCATCCAAGTCAAGTTGCTCTGGCTCAATATCCCACCTCCTTGTGTCTCCTTCTTTGTAGGAACTATGTTTGTGTGTAAGTAGGCGCAAGTTTGAATGCACATACACCAAGTCCTTAGCCTTTTTTGAATGTAGCCTATTGCGTTTTATTGAGTGGATGAAGGAGTATGTGCTCCAATTCCTCTCAGAAGAGGATGAACTAGCAACCTATTAAGACCAAATTAAATTAATAAATAGTTAAGAGTTACAAAATTTAACTAAACAAAATTATTAATTAAAATTAAAATTACAAATATAAAACTTACTTGGGATAAAACTTTTATTGCAATAGGTTGGAGGTGCATGTATTCTTGCCCATGGAAGTACCACCAACTATGAGCATCCACCCTGCACTTGTCTCGAAGAGCATCCATATTCTGATCAACACTACTAGAGCATGCAAAAGCCATGAACTCAGCCCTCACTCGATCACGTTGGTCACGATCAATGAAGATTCTATGAATTGCTGCCTTGTACCCTTGAACCACTTCACCATCCCTATATGGAGCAACTCTTGATGAAGCAGAAAGTATCTGAGGACTATAATATTTGGGATTCAATGCAAAAGCGAGAAGATGCAAGGGAGTGGTCATTTTGTTCCATCTATCAACCATGATTTCCTGTAGCTCTTTGAAGAATTTTTCTTCAGGATCTTCCTCTTTTGCATTGATGATGGATCTCATCTTCTCAATCATTGAGTCGATACCATCATATACTTCGCCCAAACAAGGTCTATCCAAGTCAGTGTAACGGATCATGCTCAGTATGGGCTCGGTGAAACTGACGAGATACTCAACACGATCCCACCAACCATCATCTAGGATCCTTTGCTTGATCCTATTTGCCCTTTCATTGCTAGATTGCCTCCATACAACCCAATTAGGGCTGATTACCATGGCACATAGTGCCTCACGAACCTTTATAAGTCGTCTCAACACAATTGTGTTGGAGGCAAAACGGGTCTCAACAACCTGTTTGAAAATCAAAATTAAAATTAAAATATAATTTAAATTTACAAAATCAAAATTTAAAATTAAAAGAAAATTCAAAAATTTAAAAATATTGAGAATTAACTTACCTTCAACAACTCCAATTTTGAGAATTGTCTAAATATTCCTTGTGTCATATGGTGGTTGGTGACAACATTTGGATGTCTTCCCTCAACATACACCTGTTTGATCCACTCAATTTTGGATCCAATTTTTTGTAGCATTAGATTGAGGGAGTGGACAGCACAAGGTGTCCAAAAAATGTGTGGATACTTCTCCTCAACCAATAACCCAACAGCCCTACAATTTTTGGCATTGTCGGTTACAACTTGCACAACATTTTGATGGCCCACTTCTTCAATAGCTTGGCAAAGGATGTTAGCAATAAATGGACCATCTTTCACCTGTCCTTCACAATCCATTGCTCTCAAAAACATTGCCCCTTTAGGGGACACAACAATAACATTGATCAATGGGCGATTTCTTGCATCTTTCCATCCATCAGAAACTATGGTCACCCCTGTTTCGATCCACGAATCCCTTATGGGCTTCAAAGAGTCTACTACATGTTTCACCTCTTTCTCCAATAAGGTGCAACGCACCTTCTCAAAACCTGGGCCCTTATACCCCTTTGGAGCCTCATTAATAGATTTCACCATTTTTTGCCAATATGGTGAACGAACAACATTGAATGCCAATCCATTGGCATAGACACATCTTGCTATGTCTTGATCAGCAATCTCTCTTGCCTCATTCTGAAATGAAGCTTCCAATGGTCCCTTAGATCTTTTATTTGAAGAGGGCATGGTTTGCTCTTGAGGGATGTCCATAAATGGATGGCTTTCTGTAGGTGGAAAATAAGAAGGTGGTGTAGGGGGTTTCATGGATCGAGATCCTTTCTTCAAAGGATGGCTTGTTTTACCACTGGTTGTTTTTTGGTTTGCCTTTTCTTGCTTAGCAATATATTTCAACACTATATTTTTTGGAATGCCATCGTTGTTTTCACCTGGACAATTTTTGATGCCTGTTTCAGGGATCCTGCACAAGTGCCCTTTTACTCACTGTATGAGCTCGAATATTGAACATGGCAATGACTACAAATCCAAACATATCCTCCACCACCTGGAAGTTGCTGAACCATTTCTACATATTTCCAAAGGGGAGAGGCTGGGTTTGTTTTGAAACGAGATTGGATTGAGCCTGAGGAGGTACCGGTTGCCATTGTAATACGGAATAGTGAATACCTAAGGCACAACATATTGAAATTTTGGTATTGATTCATTGAATTTGAAACTAAAAGACTTAATTAATTTCAAAAAAATGAAAAAATTGAACATGTGTTATAGACATTTAGAAGAATGAAAAGTAAAACAAAACAATAACTAAAAAACAAAACAAAAGAGTTGAAGTTCACTTGTGAAAAAAAATGTAAAAAAAATAATCAAAAAACTTCAAAAAACCTACCTCTTTTGAAGAAATCTTGCTCTACGATCTTCTTAGCAACGAATAGACACTTGCAAGTGCTTAGGAATAGCACAACAATCAACTTTGAACAATCTACGATCAGCCTTCAAGTCTATTCCAGCTTGTGCAAGCAAAAGAGAAAGTTCAGCAATGGAGGCAAAAAATCCTTTTTTCTCATTCACAAATTGGTAAATGAGTATCACTTTACCTATTTCATGTTTTTGAGGCAAGTATTAGGGTTAGAAAGAATAAAAAACTCATTAAAAGTAAAAAAAGAGTTAAACAATTAAAAAAATGCAAAAAAGTGTGAAAAAATGCACTTGGGTGCGGAATTCTGCCCGTGTTCAAAACTTTTGAACCCTGTCTGGACCTACAGTCAGGGGTCCAAACCCTGGCTGAACCCACAGTGGGATTTTTGGACCCATAGCGTATTTTGCCGGACCGGATCCGAATTCCGGACCTGAACCGAACCTGAATCGAACCTGGAGCTTGTAGGAGCGAATCCGGTAACTTAGATTTGTTAGTGGTTGTAGTTTATTTGTTGGTATTATGAGTTGTTAAAACAACTCATATTTTTAGGAGTTTGTTTATTTGTTATCCCGTAATAATGGAGTTGTTAAAGGCATAGTTTACATACTCGGATTCAGAGAGTACTTGGCAAGGCCAAAATTTTTGACTTAGCAAATACTCAGTGACTTAAAAAGTATTAAAATATAATTATACTGAAGAAAATACTATTGTTATACATATATTTGTATTATCATTGCATATCTTAATAATATATATAATTTATAGTATATATATTAATAATAAATATAATAATATATTAAATAAATATAATTTATAGTATATATATTAAATAAATATAATAATAGTATATATAATAAAAAAATAATAATAAATATATATAAGAATTGTATATATAATAAATTTAATGTGTAAAACTAAACTATAAATATTAAATATAATAATAGAAAAGTTTACATGATAAAAAATAATAAAACTAAACTATAAATATATATTAAACTTTTTATAAATATAATGATAGAAAATTTTACATGATAAAACTATAAGTTTCTATAATAATTTTAGTATATATTTTTTTATATCACGGAATAGTGCCGTGGAGCCGAGCCAAGGTCGGGTTCCGAATGGATTGTTCTGTAACCTAGAAAATTTTGGGTGCACAAGCAATGAAAGGACTCGAGGACCAACTCGGATTCGACGTGAAGGCACCATGATTTGGACGAGACCAAATTTCAAGTGCCCACGGCGAAAATGAGCCAAAAAAATGCGGTTAAATGGCAATTATTTGCCAGTTTTTCCGGTGATTACTCTGCAAAAATCGGCAATTAATTTGTATTGAACAAATATATTGAAGCACACACTATCTTGTTTTTAATTATTGCAGCTTCTCTTTGTCTCTGCTCAAATTTCCTTTCATCCTTGAGGGGTCCTTCCTGCACAGAATATTTTAGTTAGTTCGTATGATTTGATGTTTGATCATTTTTGTTTTTCTCGATTAACTGATTCTAATGTTCTTTTAGTGCTTTGTACCTGTTAACTGTTTTTTTTAATCTAGGTTCCCTGTACCCTTGCACTTCTCTATTCAAACATAATGTATTTTTTGAGTCTCATTTACCTATTTTTGATCATTTGTGGACATTAATATAGTTTCTTTCTCTGTTTCTATTACACAAACAAATAGTTGTATCAAATCTCAATATCTCTTAATTTGAACTTGCTTGTGAATATTGCAATTAGAGCCAAAATAGCTAAAGTTGCCAAAAAGTATGTTTATTAAAACACAAGGAAACATACAAAAATATATGTGAGAATTTGTGTGGAATAAATATTCTTGAGAGAGCACCACCCACAGAAAACCTGATGCACTTACTGGTACCTGCAACATGATATTTCATAAAGCAATGTTTAGAATTCCTATCTATCTGAGATCGAATGAACATGTTTGTTTAGTTCTATATTGTAATGCCTTTGACTCTAAAATGAGTTATTTGTTAAGGGATAAGGATCTTCAAAATTTGAGAGAAGCTTTCAAGACTACTTTACACATTGAAAGCAACAAAAGAGCCTCGAGAAAAGTAGGAAGGAGGAAGGATGTGAAACTCCTAAAGAATCTCAAGGGTCATAATGAGAAAACAACAACTCAAGAGGATAAGATGGATAAGCTAATGAGTGCTTTAAAGAGTTGAGTTACAAAATGGCCAGGACTGAAAAGGGCCTGGCAAATGAGAAGTATATCAGCAAGAATCCACAACCAATGGCCCATAAGTTCATTCAACTGAGATTTTCAACAGTTGTCAAGGACATGTATAACCCTTACTAAAACCCACAATCAATCATCATCAGACATAATAGGTAAAATCAACAGAAACAGTCATCGAAGACATGTGTAAGCCTTGCTGAAGCCCACAGTCAAGCGTCATCATGGCATAGGTAATGTCAACAGAGACACACAATCAATCATTCATCAGAGACATTAGTCAGCTCAACTCAATCCTCCAATCAATCAGAGTGTGGGAGTAAAGAAGTCTATGGGCATACTTTTCCATTATATTGTTTTCTGAAATTGAATTGAGATAAGGCCATTCTATCAGTTATATTAGGCTATACAAGAAGACAAAACTGTTTGGGGTCCAAACTTTGCAATGCTATGTCAAATAATGTACGGGGGCACTTGTCTTCACTGTGGCTTGCAAATGTAATCCAATAGATTTAATTATCGACTTCAGTGATTTATATGCAGGTGCTATTGAAGTCAGGAGTCCTTGATTTTGTATTTTTTGTAGTTTGAACTTATTGCAGTAAGATTGTCAGTAGTAAAACCTTTGTTTGAGGCTTTGATGTAGTCATTTTGTATAAATTATCTCACTGATTTTGCAGTTTCTTGTTTTATATTATTCTAGACATGCATAAGCATCTTTTGCCACTTTTATTGCATGCACTATGCCCTCCATCATACAGTATCGCATGTACCATATGAGCTCCATCCATTTTTTTCATGCAATAGAAGATTTATATGCCAGAGTTATCCTGTTAGCACAGTTAATATCTATCAAAGTACAGTGGTCTTCAATTGGTAGCTTTTAGTGCAATTGTGAATTGTACTTTGATTATCTTCTTCTACACTAGTCAATGTTTTTGTTAAGTTGATTTAATAATACTTTGATTGCCACTCAAATCAATTTCCAGCTATGTAACCATCAACAAGCTTATCCTTTTTCCACTTAACACGTGTCCAACTTGATTTACAAATGATTTGACCATTATTTTTGTTAGAAAAGTGTATTATTTTAACTCTAATAGCTAGATGTTGGAAGTATTACTAAATGTGTCTTACACAATTTGCATCAACAAAATATTTGTACAATTAGAGATGTGTTTGTTGGGCATAATCTGTAGCCATCACTTTTGGTTCGTGCAATATATTATTAATTTTATATTGTTTCATTCATATTGGTTATTGTGGTAGATTTCATAACAAAACTTAAGCCTTGTTTCAGGTTATTCCTTTTGAAAGAGAAAATTCACGGCGTTCTCCACCTCCAGATCTACATTCCTATTTTTTGAGTAAAAGAATAATCTACGTGGGATGGCCACTTTATTGGAGTGTGTTTGAATTAATTTTAGGAGAACTAATATATCTGCGAGAAGAGGATTCTGATAAGCCAGCTTACATGTATATCAATTCCACAGGCAGTACAAAGGTTAGTAGTTTACTTCTTCTATTCAAGTTTGTGGCAAACAATTGTTACGTTGATCATATAAAGGTTTTTACAATTTCCAGCCAAATTCAGTATCCATGATATCAGGTAATATCGCCTATTTTGCAAATAAGTTTTATGATGACAGTTTATAGGCTGCCTGCTTTTTCAAGTCAAGAAGTTTATCCATTCACAGTAGGTTATATTTTCAACATCTACTAGTTCATCATGAAGTCATTATCATTTCAACTTTTTTTGAGCTATCATATGTTTGGTAGGTACCTAATAAACATTTTAATTAACACAGAAATGTGTTAGCATTTTTTGTTGTTCTTTAAGATAATTTTTCCAATTTTATTGAGCAAATTGATGTTCAATTTCTTCTATTTGGCTTGTTAAAATCAGTTCCATTGAATCTGAAAAGTTGTATAACAATGAGTTGATTGTCATGTCCAGTCAGCTTTGACATGCTTGTTCGACCTTTAGACTTGTGTAATAAGGAGGCTTCCCCAATGCAAGAAAACACCATAAACATTTAACAAGAGACTGATGGATAAATGCCCATTTTGTCTTTAGCTGAAGAAAGGTGAAATCATGTTACAATCTATCTTGAAGTGGTGATAGAATAGTTAGAAAAGTTATCATAAGGTTATGTTCCATATAAAGAATGACCGGTAGCATGCTGTGGCTAAAATATTGCATATGGTTTATATACTAAATGTTTTGTGGTATGTAATATACACATTTACTTAGGTTTACATTGAATGTGTGAAGAAGAATTATGTATAAATTATTTATCTTTCAATTATTTTGCTGGTTTGTCCTTACCTTTCTGGGGAGAAGTTTAATGCTCTTTAGATATATATTTACTTTATCTTATTCTTGGTGTCTTTATGTTTTGTATTGTATTATATTTTGTGAGATCTATAGTGATATAATGATGTAGTATATTTATATCATACTGAAAATGGAAAGATCGTGTGCACCATCAGAATTGTGTAGAAAAGGGGTATTATCTATTCTTGTGTTTACCATCTATTGAGTGGTCCGATGGAGGTTGTATGAAGTGTACACAAGTTCCTTTCAACGTACCAGCCACCTGGGAACTTTTTGGGGATGGTGATGGTAACCCTTGCAAATTTAAGAAATGCTGTAGGAAACTACACTCTAATGTATTTTTCTTTTGTATTAGAATAATGTTTAAGAACACTTTTGGCAATTTTGGGGTACATTAAAAACTATAGAGTATGGACTGTTACTCACAGTCACTTGGCTGTTCTAATCACATCAAAGTATTATCTACCTAACAAATCCATGTTTCGGATTACCAAAAAAGACATTAGCAGTCTTAAAACATCATTGAAAGTACTATCGAGCTTTTCATTGAATCAAACAGGCTCTTCTTTCTTCCCAGGAGGTTGTTGGTTTACATTATCTTGCTTTGGTTGTTGGTTTGCCTCGGTTGCTGTGGACGGTTGTTTCAGCTGGTTTGTGGTATGATCTGTTTGCCACATTTTATATCGTAGGATTTATTTGCATTTCATTATTGATCACTACGTGGAATATTAAACAGTTGTTAAATTTGTAATTACAATTTCTTTTATGGTTGTCACTTTTTCATCCTTTTGTGATTGTTCCTGGTTTGGAGTCAGATATGTGCCAGTTATCACTTGCTTGTCTGATTTGACTGCTCTCTATTTTGGTATCACTTATGTGCCATTTGGCACTTGTTCCATTTGAATATGTCTAATCTTTTGTTTTGATATTTTTAATAAGTTAAATACTAATGTTGTCTCTTTTTGATCTAGTTTTGTGCCTGTTGGCATTGATGTACACAAGGAAATAAGTTTAACTCTGGTTCTCTCTCCTAATGTGTTGCTTTTTGTGCTGGTTGGTACATTAGGCTCTTTGAGTTTGTGTACTCTCCACCCTTTCTCATTTTACTCTTCCTGTCCCGCTGGAGTTATATCGATTCAATTTGGCACTCGATCATTCTGTTGGTTAACCTGCTGAACTTCATGTCCTTGTTGCCTATAATTATGATTAAGAATCTCATTAATCTTCTTCATGCCATTGATTAATTTTGAAAGACTAGGCATTCTGAAGAATATATTAGTATTTTTAAACAGTATAAAATATGATACAAAACTACAAGCATTAAACAAAGGAATAAATATCAAGATACTAGTTTTCTTATTCGGTTACGAAGTTATAGAAATGGAGCAGGATCAGGAAATGTGGACAAAGATTGTGAAGGCATGGACCAGAAAATGAAACTAGCAAAGGAATGCGTAAAGTGGAGCTTCTCCTTCTGGCTTTGCTATTTTGATCACAATCTATCACTCCATCTGCAGAGTAAATTTCAGTTATCAACCTAGTGGACTAGGATGTGGAACTTAAAATGAGAAGAATGTAGGATTTAGTTCTGCAAATTCACATAATTTTGGCTGCATAGTGCGGATCTAGAGAAATTGTTTGCCCACAATTGGGACTTTCTTTCTCTCAGCCAGCAAGGAAAGACTAATCCAGAATCTCTCAAAGGCTTTTTTCTAGTTATCTTTGATTTTGCTAATACTTGAAGTATTTCAGGGTGGTCCATGGCTCACAGGGAGGGCAGGGTTTATTGGAGTGAGATTGGTGATAGCGCCCCCAAAAAGAGAGATTGTTTGAAGTACCTTGTTTGGATCTCATTAAATGGGCTCCTTTGGAAACCTGAAATATTTGATCAAATAGGTAGCAGCTTGAGAGATCAGTTGTGTTCAAATTTTTTAACCACATTCATAAAACTGTCTTTGCTAGACTTTGTGCGCTCATTGATCTTTAAAAAACCTCTCCTACATTCTTGTTGATTAAATAAAAAATTAGGGAAAGATTAGAGGAGATAGATTAAGAAAATATGCCCTTAGGTGCAGAGTGTGCCATTTTCTTGGAAGTTTTGTAAGGGTTTCCTCAATAAAACCTCTGAGTCTTTGCTAGACTTTGTGAGACAATTTTAGAGATGTTGAAATAGGATATAGCTAACAAATGAAAGTATGTTGCAAACTTAAAAGATATGCGTGGAGAAACCCTTGCAGGAAAAAACTCCTCACAAGGAAATCTAAAGTGTGTATTAATTCTTTAAATGACTTACACCAATACAACTTCTCTCGCTGAATTCTTGCAGCACTTTTGTTACTACTACAACTTGCAAATCAACATGTGCAACCTTCTAGATCAAACTCCAATTTATAGAAGAATTACAAATAAAAACCATGGAATGGTTTTGCAAACCAGTTATAAGCCAAAGAGAGGTATGGTGCCCAAATTGGTTGGATTCAAAACCCAACGACTCCCTTGGTCTAAGATGCCCCTAGCTATTAATAGCATATTCCTTACATGTTTTCATAATGTCATTACATAGAATATTTGCCTACCCAGATGTGAGCATTCAATTTGTCCTTATTCTTCCATGCATTAAATGCTTCATGACGTGTCTAACACTATCATAAGGTTAGTCAAGATTCCAGTGTAGCCTCCCTCTTACATGCTCCTACACATCATAAGAACTTATCATATGTAACCCCCACAAGACTAGTCAAGATGCTCTTAAACAGACCTTTCAAGATGCTAACACAAGTCTAAATAAGACAAAACTCAAGTAGATGTTAACATTCTCATGTGAGGAAAATATCCACCAGAAGATGAAAGTCATGCCACTCCAAAATGTGACACCAACTTTCCCTAGTGGAGACAAAAGACACAAAAGATGAAATAGTAATACATACAAAATATCAAGACATGAACATTAGGATTGCAAAGTTGAGACACCTTAACATTCTCCCGCTTGTCAAACACCTTGCAAGAGCATAAAAGGAACATAATAGAAATTTTACAAGAATATCAAATCAAGTTCTAGAAGACACGAGGGCCATGGCCTCTTTATACCAACTGAACTTCTCCATGCTCACTAGCTTTGTGAGACATTTTGCAACATTCTCTAAGGTGTCTGCTTTTTATAACATGACTTACCACTCTTAACTATTTCTCAAACAAAGTGATATTGAACACCAATATGCTTCGTGTGAGCATGATACATTGGGTTATTAACTAAATAGATGGCACTTTGGTTGTTGCATCTAATCCTTAGCTATTTACACTAAAAGCCAATACCTAAACACAATTTCTCTAACCACACTTCCCCTTTACAAGCATGTGTCACAACCACATTATCTACTTTTGTAGTTGGCAACATGATTGTAGCATGCCGTTTGCTCATCCAACTAATTGCTCCTCCAAACAAAGTAAAAGCATAACTGCGTGTGGACTCTTGCAATCTAGATCATCAACCCAATCTGAATTAACAAAGGTCTGCAAATCAACCATCCTGCCCACATCATTAGATCCATGAGAACAAATGCAATGGTCATAAGTCTCATGCAGATATCTAAAAACTCTTTTTACATATGTCAATGTTCATGACAAGGATTTGCCATAAACATACTAAGAATTCCCATTGCTTGGGCAATGTTAGATCTTGTATAGGCTATGACATACCTAAGGCTTCCTATAACATTTGTGTATGGAATTTATATTTCTTCAAGTTCATCATCAGTTTTAGATGATTGATCTAGAGATAGGCTAGTGCCAACTAGAAAGAAAATACCAGCTGGTCTACAATTATGCATGTAAAAACGCTATAAAATAGGGTCAATATACTTCTCTTGATTTAACCATAACATTTTTGTTAATTTGATCCTGTTGATTTCCATACCCAAGATATATTTTGCAGCCCCTAAATTTTTCATGTCAAATGTACCAAATAGTTGCCACTTGAGTTCCCTAATCATCTCCTTATCATTTTCAATAAATAACATATCATCAACATATAGGACAATGATTAGTAACTAATAATCAATTATAATAAAGTCATGATCCAATACAAAAACATCAAATTTCTGATACCACGTTCTTGGTGGCTGCTTCAAACCATACAAGATCTCTTAACCTACAAACCAAGTGTTCCTATCTCTTCATCACAAAATTATGAGGCTCTTTTATATTTATTTCCTCATCAAGATCCCCTTGTAAAAAAGCTATTATAACATCTATTTGCTCTACCTTGAAATTGAAAACAACAACAATAGATAAAAGGAATCTAATAGTGGTTAGTTTAGCCATGGGAGAAAAAATCTCACCAAAATCCACTACATCAACCTAGGAGTAACCTTTTGTCACAACCAATTCTTGTACCATTTCGACTTACCATTTGCTTTGAATTTCTTTTTAAATACCCATTTACGGCTAATGGCTTTCCTCCCTTCAAGCAACTTCATTAGATCCCATGTTTCACATTTTCTAAGGTTTTTATTTTTTCGTTCATGGTCTTGAACCAAGACTCATGCTAATATGAAGACAAAGCTTCCTTCATAGTTCTAGGTTTGTTATAAGTACACAATAAAGCAAATACACAATTATAATCAAAATGGCTATACCTTTCAATTGGATTATGATGCCTCATGGATCTTCAAAGAGGTGTAACAAGAGGCTCTTGTTGTCCTCATTTGAACTTGAATCTAAACCTTCGCCCTCCTCATTTTGTCCATCTTGTTATTGTTCTATGTGTGCATCTTCTCGTTTGTCAATCTTAATATCAAAATGCATTGTTTTGTCAGGCTTTACATGGGGTTTTCATTATTTTTAAATTTCCTAATCTCTTTAAAAATAACATCCTTAGAATATAACCTTTTCATTGCTAGATGATTCCAAAATTTGTAGGCTTTAATCTTGTTGCCGTAACCCACAAAAACACACTTGTCACCCTTGAAATCAAGCTTAGAGCATTTTTCCTTAGGAACATGAACATATGCTTCATTGTTAAAAACTCAAAAATATGAAATTTAATCAACATGTCTCCTACATCAACTCTTGTTGACAAGACTCCTATGGAGCCATCGACAAGCAAAAAATTCTCATTACATTTTAGAGTTTTGGTTGTGAGGCATATGAACACGTGCTTGGGGAGAAGTGGTGAAAGTTGGAGAAAAGATAGTGAGATGTATCTTAATTAATTATGTTTTTAGTGTGATAGGGTACAAGCTTTGGGACTTTATGGCCGAAAAAGTTTTGTACAACAAAAGTGTTATTTTAAGAGAGATTAAGTATTTTGCCACAACGTTGTAGCTTGAAAAGGATGGGAAGAAATATGTGGTTCAATATCCCCAAAGATCAATAAGTTTGAACCCAAAGCTCATGAAGGACCTAAAGAGGATGGGATCTCATATAGTTTAGATAGTTTTGAAGATGAGGTAGAACATCCACCTCAATTGTTGAGGAGGTCCACTACTAGACATATAATCCTCTCGTTTGGAGATTTATTTATTCATTTCTTACTAATATTGATGAGCCTATAATCGTGAAGGAGGTGATGGATATGGGTGATTTTGAGACTTGGATGGTAATTATGGATGAGAAAATGGTTGTATTGAAGAATAATGGCACATGGGGCTTAGTACTATTGCTAAATGGAAGAAAACCTATTGGATGTAAATGAGTATTCAAAAAAAAAGGTTTTGGATGCGATATTGAAAATTACAAGGCAAGATTCGTTGCAAAAGGATATTCCTAGGTTGAGGGGATAGGCATTGGTGAAACTTTTCGTTAGGAATTTATTAGTGTATGACATAGAATAATATTTATGTGTGATATAATAAATAATGAATTAACATGTTAATATTAATTTATTAAATATAGATTAGTTATTAGTTGTTAGGTGGTTTGAGTAGCTAGTAGGTTGAAAGGATTAATAAAGCCAATTGAATGTAATAGTAAATATTGAAGATGAATGACGCATTGTGGTGTTGGAGCCTTTGTCTCTCCTTTGTTGCTGCAATTTCAATATGGTATTAGAGTGGGTTTTTTGGACCTCTCTGTTTTCCTTTCATTTGATTGTCATTCCTTCTTCAAAGTAATCAATACGATAGTGATGTGGTAAATACCCTGTGCAACAACCATTGTTTTGTCCGACCACCATCACATTTTGTCAACATATGTGTAGTGTAGACGACATGCAAATTTTTTGATATTCATCATCTATCTGCATTTGGTTTCTCTCCTCTCTTCATCTTGTTCTCTCTTTTCATTGTTTTTGCTCCATTTTGTTCATTTTCATATTGGAAAAATAAAAAATTTTAAAAATAAAGTTGTACATTTAGATGGTTGAAGGGTTTTGAGGAGTATTTGTAATTGTGTATGGAACCCTTTGAAATGAACCTATGGATTCTTTGTTCATGTCAATAAGAGCAGAATCAGAAAATGAGATGAATGTGCAGGTTGATAATAAAAATACTGACATTTCAAGGTTACGTGATAAACTCTAATACTATGAGTTGGTCAATCATGAAATGTCTCAATGGAATAAAAAAGCCATAGAACTTGCACGTAGAAGCCAACGAAGATTGAAGAAAAGATAATGGTGGCTCTAGAGTTCTTTTGCCATATCAATTGCCATTTATGCAACAATTGTGTCATTATGACATATATTTATCTTCCGAGTTAAAATGAAAGATTGCAAGCCCTAGTAGTGTAGAAGATCTAGCTTTTCTAGAATGGCACTTGATAGTGTATACTTATTATCTTTTTTTATGTAGGAAAGGAATTGGCCCATTGGGTTAGTTTTGTTTTTGATACCTTGCTTACCAATGCTCCATGGCATGGCGACAATGAAACAAAAAAAATTAAGAAAGACCAATGAGTTACCTTGTTCCTGAGTTTGATTATCAGTGCATTCCCTTAAAAATAACCACCAAGTTTGTCTCTTGAGGTGTTTACAATGGTGAAGCGCTTTTCTCAAAGCCATATTTGCCACATCTAGTTTGTTGCTCACTTGAGCTAGCTAAAAGTTTGGAGTTATAAGGTAATAAATGTTTGGAAAACAATACAAACACCTTTTTATAAAAGGGGGATTTGGAATGCTTGTATCACATCCCATGCAACATATATTAGAGCCAATTTATAAGAGTGGATGAAAAGAATTAGATTCTCTTTGTGAAATAAGGGTGTAGCAGGACATTTGTTTATAGGCTCATTGTTCATGGACATTTTGTATGCACATTTATTGATCACGTTGTAAGGATGCATTATTGGTGGAAACAGTCATGTTCCTTTTCCCAAATTAAAATATATTAATATTATCGAAAAAAATGTTTTCAGACACTAGCTAAAATAAATAAATATATATAGATAAAATTTAAATAAAAGAATTTTGACATATTGGGGGGGACGGGTGTGTGGGGGGGTGGGGGTGGAATACGACCCAGGGGTCCAAATTGGAATAGGTATTTAAAGAGGGCACCTGGCAATTTTTTGATCATCCAATTTTCATATTTTTTGACATTCAGCATTTAAGTTCCAGTTGAGTTGCATCTAGGGAGGAAACCTCCTTGACTACAAATCTCAGAGGTTAGGAACTTAGGACGAAACCGTTACCTCTTGCATTGGAAATTCTCTATCAGGGGTTGCATGGTGAACTAAATCAGAATTTGTTATGATATTTCCAGGTTTAGGCAAATTGAAATATGAAGCAATTCATAAGCCGCCATTCTAAAGCACAGGAGGTGATCAGCATCATTATTTCACCCAAGCACCATATGAGGAGGGATCACCATCATTATCCAAGGAAATCTAGGAGTGGCACTGTCATTTTTGGAGAGCTGAACACCAACATTTTTTAGGGTTTGTGACTAGGTTCTGGTGCCATATTTTGCAGCAGTGAGAGATCCATTCCTAAGGCAGATCTACATCATTCTGGGTTGCAGATTGCAGAGACAACTCTACAGGGAGGGTGCTAGCAACAAAAAGCATCCAGAAATTATTTTGCATAGGTTTTTAGAACGGCAAGCTATTATTCCACCCAGTGGAATTAGCACTTAGGCCTGCCATAGATTCACTGGTTGCTGATATATAATCAACCCAACATTAAGGTGACTGGTCAAGGGCTGTATTGTTGCAGATCACACCTTTTGTAGACACCATTCTTGCTGACCATTCTAATTGTGTCCGGTTTCTGCTTGGTGACTGTATTTGGGAGGTGCTGCACTGGTTTTGGAAGGGGTCTGACACCTATTGCAGATCATACTAGGGTACAGAGACAGATCGAGTAGTGCCGCATTCTATCTACATATATCAGCCAACCCCTCTCCCATTTTGCATGCTTTCAATCTAGGGTTGGTTGTCCATCCTATTTGCATCACTGGAGTCAACTCGCATCAATGCAATACTGATAAATGAACTCCAGATTGACATATTAGTACTGAATCTAGCACCATCAGGAAAACAAATCAGGTTGGGGATTCATTTAATGCTGTATGCTTCTATTACTCATTGTTACCGGCAGAATACATACTGTTCCTACTCCAAACATGGTGAATTCAATGCTCCATAGTGGCTGTTCAATGCTGCAAATGTTTTCAGTAGTTTACTGTCTATAACCTGTTGCAATTACTTTCCAATTTGCTGTTCCTGTTTGTTTCCTTTGATTCCAGAGGTACAGAAAGTCAGATATATATATATATATATATATAGAGAGAGAGAGAGAGAGAGAGAGAGAGAGAGAGAGAGAGAGAGATCACAGAATCCGACATCCAAAGATTTTTTTTTCATTGAAGGGTGGGTTAACATTAAAAGCTCCTATGTCAGTACTTAAGCTATGTTAGAAATTTATTAGTGCATTACATAGTGTTTTGATGAAAAAGGGATCCTAGGTCTAATGCATAGAATGCTAACATCAATCATTTTTCAAGAGAACATTAGGATGCAAATAAAAAAGATGACTAGATTGATTTTCAACCATGAGGGCGAGTCAGTTAGACCTTGATCTGATCCTTTAGAGCCTTGGAAATTGATTGGAATTGAATTGTTTTAATTAACATAATTAAACTGTGCCCTAATATGAAAATGCACGATTTCATAATAGAGAAACCGTAATAGAAATTTCCTACACCGGATTTGAGAAAGGCAGAACTCTATTGAAATATACCCCCTTGATTTTTTTTTTACTTTTTTGCAGCAACACTTCAACAATGGCACTTGTCAGCGTTAGCCAAAATCAAACCAGCTAATGAAAGTAACCATACGCCAAGAATGTACACTAGGATCCCAATGTTGGGCAAGGTGTGAGCATATGACGTCAAGGGTCATTAGTATCCAAAACTAAAAGAAGTACAATGTTGGAAAGTAAAGTTTATGCAAGTCAACCACTTATTTAGCGGGAGCAGATTGACGGCTCAGCCGATCAACATTATGATGATTACAAAGTGCAAGGAAAGTAAAAATTGGGTGGCTTGCTGACCCCTTCCGCTTGTTCAACGGGCAATACAGTAAAGAAATGCGGAAAGTAAAGACTGCAAGGCCTGTCTCTTCCACAATCATGGGAATTACAATAGAAATTGCAGAAATATAAATGAGCTGATCAGTACTACTGATTCAGTGTTACAATATGAGTGCAAT